>JARHVA010000761.1:882500-1297500 GCA_037957365.1 Torreya grandis | reverse complement strand
GTGCTAAAAGGGGATAGGAGTGGCACAAGTGCTGTAGTCTTTCCCTGGCATTGTTGTCATGAGGATCTAAGCTTTTTGGGTTTTGTTCACTTGATCAGTGTGAGTCTATGTACCAAATTTTGAAGCCTTGTTATTGACAGAACTCCCTATAGAGTTGATTTTCTATGTATGTGTCTTCTATGCACTTGAATAGAAACTTTAGAAAATAAGGAAAATGGGTTAATGTGTGTAATATGCATTAGACATGCTTCACACCCATTGTGTGGGCATGCTACCTACATACCAATACTTTGAGGAGGGATTAAGCCATATGTAGTTTTACTTTTAAGAGTGCTTGGTGCAATAGTGAATGAAAATACAAGAAATGCAAAAACTGCGTGTGCTTAAGATGACTAGGGGCTGGTGTAAGGAGTTGAATTGGATTGAAAGTGTATACATTGGTTGTATGTAGAGAATAGGGAAGATTTCTTGAGTGGTCTTGCTTGTATTTGTAGAGTTAAAATTCTACATTTTTATTTTATACCTTTGAGACACACATATATTATTCAGCCAGGTATATAGGTGGCTAAATAACATTTTGGGTCATATTAATTTGCAAGGCCAAAGGAATCTCTTTTTGTTACATCCTTAAAAAATATTTAAGGCTCTAACTCTAGTAGAGGGTATTCACTTATAACTTCAACACTCTTCGAAGGAAAGTGAGTATCAAAAAGACTTCATTGAGCGTGAGGCTAAAAAATCTAAGTAAAAGAATGAGAAAAAGCTTCGAAGACTCAAATAAATGCGAACAATGCCACTTATCACTTTGGCACTCTACAAAGAGAAAGTGGGTATGAAAAAGACTCTGTTGAGTGTGAGGCTGTCACATGGATAAATGATGGTTCACGTTGAGAGAAAAGGGCAGCAGAGAGGATCAACAACTCAGTTTGAATTAATAGATCCAACGGTGCAAAATCTCCAAAAGTCATAAAAGCTAAAAAATCTAAGTAAAAGAACAAGGTAAAAGCTTTAAAGACTCAAATAAACATGGACAATGTTGCTTATCACTTCGATGCTCTACGAAGAGAAAGTGAGTATGAAAAAGACTCTATTGAGTGCAAAGCTAACACGTGTCAGTACAATGGGTCCTAGAGCCCAAAAGAGCTAAGAAAGCTAAAAAGTTTATAGAATGAAGGGGAAGGAAGAGTCAATTAATTAATAACCATGGAAGCCTCCATGTGTCCATGCTTCAATAAATTATGGGTAAAATAAAAATAGGAGCAACAGTTGAAATAGAATGAAAGAGACAGCAAAAATAATGGAATCCCAGTCCAAGTTGCTCAGTTATAATGACATGCAGGTTTTGGATCCAAAATTTGTGGATAGGTAGTTAGAATCTGAGCAAGTTATAGTGACCCATGATAGATATTTAGGGCTATAAGTATCAGGATCAAAGGATTAGATGCAAGAGGGGAGATGACTAGATATTCATCTAGATCAATAGATTTTTAGAAGCTAGTTTTTAAAGCATTTTATATAGCCTTAATAGGTGCCTCTCATGAGGGATAAAACATTGTATTATGTGCATTTTGCCTTATGTACTTTGTTCTCCTATCAAACTATGAAGAGAGAGTGGTGTTCTATGCAATTATAGTTTGTTTCTAATTCTTGCTTCTTATTTTCTATTATGAGCCTTTGTTAGCTTTTCATAAACATTGAGATTGTTAATCATGCTATATGCTCTTTAATTCTGTCAGTGAATGTTGTTTAAACTAATACTGTGTTATTCGGATAGATGAGGATTCAGGTTATCTTTTTTTTTATGAGCCTTTGATTTAGTCTATAGTATATGCTGAAATTATTGATCATGATTTATGATCCTTAATCTTTTCAGTAAATTCTATTAGTGCTAATTATTGTGATGTTTGGTAGAGGAATACAATCTTGGCACATTGCCTTAGTAGTTTAAGTACTTATTTTATGCATTGTTTCTTTTCTCTTTACATCAAACTCCAAAGAGAAGAGCCAGCTTCTTAAAAATCTGGAGGTCATTTCAAGGTTCAAGTTCTACATCATTGAAACTTCCCATGACTTTGGTGATTAGTTACAAAATTAAGCATCGATAGTTTTCCTAGCATACCCAATGGGATGAAGTCTAACTAAAAGTGCATGAACAGACATCCTTTAAGACGTAGGCCAACTACAAGATCCTAATCTACTATAGATCTGGGACTCTCAATACTGCCATTAGTCACTACTTCAAGAAGAAGGTCAACTCAAAAAAATACACTAGGAAGTCAAATGGCCATTCAAGCTCTGCCTAAGAACTTTATCAATTGGAATGGTGGAAGCCCCTTTATCCTACCAATACCTCCTGATACATGGGACCCTATTCCGGTTAATGCTCTAAAAGCATTACCTAAATTTACTGGAAAGGACTTCAAGACTCCGTCTAAGCATCTTCAATATGTGGCTGATGTATGCACTATCCACTTTATCACACAATAAAATGTAGCTTTGAGATTACTCGTTACCTCTTTAAAAGGAAGGGCTCTTAATTGGTATGGATCTTTAGCACCAAATTCAATTGGAAACTAAGATCAATTAGGAATTGCATTATATGATAGATTCAATGAAAAAGGGGATAGATCATCCCTCCTACAATAATTAATCACTATTAAGAGAGTTCCTCAAGAAGCAATGACCAATTTTAACACTAGATTTTAGAAGACATGGTGAAGAATCCCAATCTCAGCCTGATCACCTATAGGGATGGTAATTGTTTTCTATCTTAAGGCTTTTAATTTTGATATCTTAGTAATGATCCAATCACTAGGAAGGTAGATCCTTCCTGATGCTTATGACCTTATTGTAAGAGTGAAAAATAACTCGATAGATGTTGGGAAATTATCCCCAAGGCCTCCTATGCCCATGTTTCCTGAAATATCTCTCCTTGTTCAAGAAGAGGTTCTTAACACTTCTTAGGTTAATACTTCCATATACACCTTTCCTTCATCTCAAGGGACATCAACCACAGTTCCATCTTCTTCCTCATCAGAAATGAATGATGTCAAGAACATCCTTAGAACCCTTTCTAATGAAATTCTCAATCTTAAGAGGAACCAAACTTCATATCAATGATCTCCTTATCAGGGTTTCCAAGGGAATAAACCCTCATATCAGCCAAATCAGTATCAATGGACTCAAATAATAGCTTCATCACAACCATCTAATTAGATCATCCTTGTACCTGCACCATTTTAGATAGTCCCACCAAGCTAAGGAAGAGAACTAGTCCCTGGCCAAAATAACATGGTGGAAGAGACAAATGCATGGTGTTTTCCTTGTAATGACTCTCACATGCCAAGGGATTACCCCATGGTAAATTTACAATAAATAATAGCTGAACAAATAAGGATGGGAAACCAAGAAACTACCTCATCAGGACCATGTCAGTCACTCAGAATTCAAAATGTAGCCATGGTGGCTTAGATGCAAGGCATGTCATTACAACAAGGAGAGATTTCCCCTAAACATGCTTTGTTCTCATGGATTGAAGGTGAAGAATTTGTGTTCATTAATGAGGCACCTACCTCTAAGAATTTGATTCAGTCTAATTATTTTACACAGTCAAAAAGGAGATTGGTAGAAGATGTTTTTCCTACTATTAATATTGAATCAAGAAAGGTGCCATTAGCTCTAGTTCCTTAGGTCCCTATGATAAGACAAGAGGTTCTAATGACTACATAGAATCAATGAATCACCAACATAGTAATTGAAAGGACAAGGTATCTATAGTACTCCAAAGTACAGCAACCCAGATAAATCAATGTGGTAGAACAACTAAAGAAAGTTCCTGCTAATGTCTCATTATGGGATATTTTGGGCATTGCTGAACAAAAAGAACTATTGCAAGAAGCATTAAATGATCAAAACAAGCCAAAGTTTAGTGTCACAAAGGAAACTCCATCAAGTAGAGGCAAAGAGCAATAAAAAACATCCCAGCCACAACAACCATCAGCGTTAGTGAATGCCAACAAAGAGGTAGAGAAATTTAAACTTGACCCTTTCTATATGACTCTTATAGTGGGTAAGAAATTGCTTCATAATTCTATGTAAGACTTAGGTGTAAGTACTATGGTCATGCCTAAGTTAATAGATGATGCCCTGAAGATTAAGTATGAACCACTAACCAAAGGAGTCATGCAGCTTGATGGGAAATCAGTACAAACCATAGGGATAATTAGAGGGCTTCCATTACAGTTATATTCTTGCCAAAACATAACTATTTTTCAAGATAGAGTAGTCATGGATATCCCTCCCATTTTTGGTTTATGCTTATCTAGGGAATTTACAGCTAAAATTGGAGGGTACATGTCTCTTGATTGGTCGCATCTTATTATAAGAACCAAGTATGGTTCAAAGATGAAGGTATTATCAAAACTTCTCAGCAAAGAGCATATTACTAATCAAGTAATATCAAATTTCAAAGCATCTCATGCAATGATTACTAGAGAAGAAAGAATCCAAATGGAGGAATGCACCGAAGATGATGATAATCAAAATGGTGAAACTTATCTCTTAGATATGACACCCAGAGACCCTTTTAGTAAATTTGACTCTACTAGTATGGGAACTTATGTGGTTTATGATGAAAATATTGAGATACCTAGGATTATGACTAAGGTGATAAATTAAGAAGAGAGTCCCATAGATGATTCTTTGATATGGACCCTAAATTTTGATGGGGAAAGAGGCAAAAATGGCTCAGAATTAGGCATACGACTTATCTCTCCAAAAGGGAAAAAGATCCTTAAGGCACTACATTTTCATTTTAGCTTCACTAACAATAAATTTGAGTATGAATCTCTAGTGCATGGATTAATCCTTGCCCAAAAGGAAGGAATAAAGAATTTGAGAGTCTCTGATGACTCAAAATTAGTGGTTAAGTAAATTAGGGAGACTACAGCAACAAAGAATACAAGATTGAGGTCTTACCGTCATAGGGTGTCGGACTTGGTTGAAGGTTTTGATGCCTTTAATATTGAAGTTATCCCAAGGTCTCAAAATGTTGAGGCAAATAGAATGGCTCAAATTGGATCCTAGCTAAATCCAACCAGAGATCTATTGGTTAAAAAAGAATCAGTCAAATTGGTCATACATCCCTCCAGTTCTGATAATGTAGATAATTGGCAAGTGTTTATGAGTGATCTTTAGATCATTTTGTTTCTACAGTAATCAAGAGAATTTGCTAACCAACTCTAGCCTAAGATTGAAGAGGCATATGGTGACAAAATAATTCAACTAAGGTCCAACAAGATTCCAAGGGGACTGATAACCATTGATAATCTATTTGACCCTGATGATGCAAACTTGGACAAAAGAAAGTTCATAGCAAGCAAAGAAGACTATTCAAAACTTGAGATCTCAAAGGGGAGAAATCTAAAAGTGGGTAAGGTTACCACTAAAAAAGATAAAGATAAATTGGTATGTTTATGCAATAAGTATAATAAGGTGATAACATGGACGTATAAAGACCTTCATAGTTATAAAAAAGAAATTATCTAGCATACTATCAACTTGATAGAAGGATCAAAGCCTGTCTGCCAAAAACAAAGACCAATGAATCCAAGAATCGAGTCTCTCATGGTAGAAGAGCTCAAGAAATTATTGGAGTCTAAGATTATCTTTCCCATCAAACATTCCACATGGGTCTCTAACTTGGTCCCAATAAGGAATAAAAATTGAGAAATCAGACTTTGTGTAGATTTCATGGATCTAAATAAACCTTCCCTTAAGGATCATTACCCCCTACCTTTAATGGAACAAATTCTATAGATAGTAGCTGGGGCAAATAGATTCTCCTTATTGGATGGCTTCTCAGGCTATAATAAAATATGGTTGATATAAGAGGATCAACACAATACCACTTTCACAATAAAGTGGGGAACTTTTGCTTATGCAAAAATGCCATTCTGACTCTCCAATGTAGGGGCCACATTTCAACGAGCCATGGACATTACTTTTGGGGAGCTAATAAATAAAATGATTTTGATTTACGTAGATGATCTCACTGTCTTCACCAAGTCTACTGAAGATCATTTTGATTAATTGGAAGCCATCTTTCAGAAATGCAAAGAGTTTGGGATCTTTCTAAGTCCTAAAAAATGTGTATTCAGAGTACCTCAAGGTAAGCTACTCAAACACATTGTTTCAAAAGAAGGGATCACCATAGACCCCAGATAGAGTTAAGGCAATATCAAACCTTTCAATACCAGTAAATAAGAAAGCAGTACAATCTTTCCTTGGGAAGATTAATTTTGTAAGTAGATTCATCTCAGATTTTGCTAGAATGGTTAGACCCATTACTCTAATGTTAAAAAAGGATATTAATTTCAAATAGATGAGTGAAGGTTAAAAATCCTTTGAAAGTATTAAAAGGGCCATTATATCCACCCCAGTATTACACAATACAGATTTCTCCAAGGATTTTATCATGTATGTTTATGGAGGAGAGCACAACATAGCAGTAGTGCTGACACAAAAGGACATATAATAGGAAGGAGAGCATCTGATTATCTTCTTCTCAAGGACCATTTAATATTATGAATCTAGGTATAATTTTGTTGAAAAGCAAGCTTATGCTATTGTAAAATGTCTAAAGAAATTTAGACACTTAGTAACAAGTAAAAAGACTATAGTATTGGTGGCTCACCCAAGTGTCAGAGAATTTATTATGGAAGGGGAAATAATTGAGAAAATGGCCAATTGGATAACCAAAACATTAAAGTATGATATTGAGGTTAAGCCTACCAAGATGATAAGAGGAAAGAGTCTTTGTCAATACATTGCCCAAGATTTAGTAGCCTTACCAGAGGAAGAATTTGTTACAGAAGTCATGCTAGGGATATAAGAGAATGAAATAGACTCTTGGGTCACTGACAGAATTCATTTTGTGAAGTTTGGTCAATATCCAAGATAGTTGTCTCCAAAAAGTAGAATTTACTACTGACAACAAGGATTAAGTTTTGTTCTGATAGACAATTTCTTTTTTAAAAGGAATTTTGATAGAATCTTGCTCAGGTGTATTGAAAGCGAGGAAATTAAGAGGATCTTGCATGAGTTGCACTATGGAGCATCTGGAGGACATTTTTCCATGAGAACTACTATTGTCAAGATAATCCAAGCAAGGTATTTCTAGCCTACAATGTTTTCTAATTGCCATGATATGGTCAATAAGTGTCAATCTTGCCAGTTTTACATTGTTAAGAGAAGAAATATAGCCTTACCACTCAATCCAATAATTATTGAAGAACCTTTTTCTCAATAGGGCCTAAATTTCATTTGAATGATTATTCAAGTCTCAAGTGCGAGGCACAAATGGATTCTTACTACCACTAATTATTTTACAAGATGTACTGAGGTAGTTCCTTTGAAAGAGGCCATATAAAATATGATCCTAGATCTCCTAAAAGAGATTACCACCAGGTTTGGACCTCCTTGCACTATCATATTCGACAATGCTAAGGCATTCCTTAGGGCAAAGGTATCTAATTTTGTGCTAAAGAATGGTATATATTTGAAGACTTCTTCAAATTATTATCCATAAGGAAATGGTATGGCAAAATCAATCAATAAGAATCTGATCAGACTCATCAAGAGAATGGGTGATGATCATAAGAGAGAATGGCATGAACATCTAAAAGTAGCCTTATGGGTGGATTGAATTACACCCAAATAGGTGATAAAGACTTCACCATATGAGCTGGTATATGGGATGAGTGCAGTAATGCCCATTTCAATTGAAATACCAGCCTTATAATTAATAAAATAGTTGGAAATGGAAGAAATGATCCAATGCAAGTCAGACTTATATAATTATTGAAACTCCAGGAAAAGAGAGAATCAACTCATGACTCAAAGATAAATCTCCAGCAAGTGATCGAGATTTGGTTTGATCAAAAGACATATGAACCTAATTTCAAGATTGGGAGTTAGGTTTTAAAGTGGGATACAAGGGCTACCAAGCTTGGGAATCATGGTAAGTTTGACTCTTTCTGGATAGGTCCTTTCAAAATTATTGGATGCAAGCAACGTAATGCTTATGAGCTAGTGTCTCAGGAAAGAAAGGCATTAGAGATTCTTGTTAATGAAATCTTTCTGAAGCTCTTCACATAATTTTTTTTGACCCTGTATATAATTAGATTAGTTTCCCTTTCTATTTTCTTATTTTGAGGTTATTTTCCCCTTCCTCTTTTTAAATAAGTGTTCTTTGAACATGTGTCATTCATGGAGGCTCTCTAAATTTTCATATGATCTTTTCACCTATGACCATCCCAAAAAGATACCTATCTAATAGATTTCTTAGGGTCTTTAATGTTAAGTTTTAAAATTTTAAAATTTGAATTAAGGATCTCAAAAAATTTATAATCAGTGCCTTAGAGCCTTAAATTAAGATTCTTTTAATGAGACATGACTAATTCATCAAGGAGAGTCATTAATTCATGTTCACGAAAGCAATGGAATTAAAAAGGAGATTTGAGTCTCATTTTCTTCACCATCAAGTAAAGAGTTAGCATTTGAGTCTGATCAAGCAAAAGAATTGAGCCAAGGAATATCAAAGAAAGCACCATAGCCTAAAGTCTCAGTCAAAATGGCAACCAATTAGCACCATCAAAGTTATACACCTCAGCTCCTACACATCCCAAGGCAACATACCCAAAAACCAGAGAAGATCTAGCTTTTTTTAAATCTAGAGGTCGTTTCAAGGGTCAAGTCCTACATCTTTGAAACTTCCCATAACTTTGGTGATTAATTACAAAATTAAGCATCAACAATATTCTTACTTTCTCGAGTGTTATTTGCCAACCCTTTCCAAATGATCTTTGAATGGGCTTTTATAGGGATCTATTGGTCATGGATTGAATTTGCTCACTTTAGGTCGATAAGGAGAAGGATGGAGAACCAAAAGAAATTGATTGTTGGGGCCATAAATGTGCTTGGATAATTAGCATTGAAAGTGGACAATAGTGGTATTAACGCTCCTATCCTAGTTGGGTGCTATTATCCTAGGTAGATGGGACCTAGGGGAATGGATTGGTCATGAAGAGAGGGTCTTGGATCAGTTAGAGTCAAATATGGAAGGCTACAAATGATTGGGAATCGGTGAAAACAAGCCTATGAGGGTCATGAGAGCAAGCAAGAGGGATCTATGGGTTGGGTGTCATTAGTCATGCTCAAGTTACCATTTTTTGCATTTCATATGACTACATTTCCCCCCACTTTATTCTAGTGATGCAACAAAGCAAAATACTAAGATAAAGGAAAAATAAAAAGCATACTTGAACTTACCAGTAAGAGTGAATCCCATGAAGCTATGTGATGATGGGTGTGCATAAAGAGAACACGTCGTGAAGTGTAAATCTATAAGAGAAAACAAAGAGTAGATCAATTCTTACTAGATATGTTATATCTAAAATAAGAATATACAAAGCTGGGTAAAAGAGAGGAAGAGAAATGAACAAATACACCTCGCTGAGTATGCTGACCAATACAAAACTTGTGATACTAGTGATGTTGAGTAATGCTTGATGTGTGTGGTACTCAGAGTAATATCACGAATGGAGCTGAGTGCTCAATTCTCTAGAAGTGGCTCAAGAATACAAAGGTTGGCCCTTTGGCTCCATTATCACCTACAAAGTGAAGCTAGATGATCCTGTGTGTGTTGATAGATGTTTGGACAATGTGTCTAATCCCTTTGAATAGGTGGCTCAAGAATATAAAGGCTGTCTAGTCCTTTGGCTCCATTATTACCCCATGAAGTGAATCTATAAACTAATACCAGTATAAAATGTGTGTCATATGAGATGGCTCCTAAAGCCCATGAATATACTGTGATCTAACAAATTTGGCATGGATAGCCAATAATATGCTAGAAACTACACCACCCTTGGCCATTCTAAAAGATGGAGATTAGGCTTATATGAAAGCCACAAATCGAGAATCTATCTTATGTGGAAGCCACTTGAGAACTCAGGAACTTGTGAACTCAAAAACCAAGCTTGTATGAAATCCAAACCAAAATGATGCTAACCACCTGTAGGTGGAGTAAGGCATGCAACTACTAAGAATGCCTGGGTAATGTTCAACTCAAAAAGAAAGAAAACAAATGTGTCGTGCATATTACCCCCAATCATTGGTGTCTGAAACATGGATTCTGATTTGGAAGTTGTACTAACTACCCAATCTAAAATTGGAAGCAAGAGCCATCATGTCACAACATGATGCCCCTATATTTGGATTTCTTAAGCAAAACTGTATTAAAATTATTGATTTTGGTATGAACTGTAGCTAACAAAACTATAACTAAACTTACCTTTCTATCTATTTATGGAAAATTTATTTTTTGTCTTAGGCCAAATCTGATGACTATTTTGGATTCTTGACTATTTATCTAGTCTACTCTGACTGGTTTGATGTCTAGTTGTTGTTCTGGGTGTTTTCAAACTATATTTTTCAATTGATAGGAGCTCTAATCTCTGTAGCAAAACCCTTGTTTGTTGCCCCCTCTTCTGAGGGTAGGAATAGGTACCTTGTAATGACTACCCTCAGAAGAAGAAGCTACCTTGGAATAGGAGAAGGTACCTTGTACAAGGGTGGCCAAGGGGCCACACAAATAAAGGACATGAGCACATGTCACTCAAACTAGAAAGCAAACATATAAGGCATGTTCAAATTCCACATACACATATAAGTGGAGCAAACAAAATTGGCATGGAAAAAACAATCACATAGAAGAGTATAGGCATAGGACATTGGTAAATGTCCTAAGGCACACACATGAATAGAAGCAAAGAACATTGAAAATTGTCCTAAGACACATACA
Organism: Torreya grandis; assembly: GCA_037957365.1. Classification (NCBI taxonomy): domain Eukaryota; kingdom Viridiplantae; phylum Streptophyta; class Pinopsida; order Cupressales; family Taxaceae; genus Torreya; species Torreya grandis. The sequence goes on along the minus strand of JARHVA010000761.1, from coordinate 1,286,636 downwards.
AGAGATAAATAGGAACTGGCAATACAATCACATCAAGCTATGCTAATCAATCAGATAAAACATGTAAAGACTGGAAAGATACAATCACATCTAATTGATCAAAGCAAGAGGGAAAGTATGCAAGACATGTTTAGTACAAGACTAAGTATATGCTAAAAAAATACACAACTGCTATATATTAATGATATGTCGATAAAGTAATCTGTGTAAGCTAGTAGATAATGTACATCAACATGATAACTTAGAGTGTGGAGTGTAGGAATGACATAACATGGATGGTGTAGTCATGTAGAAGATGTCCCCAGTGGGTATGTAATCGATGTGTGTCTGAAATGTAGAAATAAGATGCCCCCTCAATGGGTAGAGTGAAACAATCAAATAGCTAGATGTCACTACATACGTTCAAAGAAAATCAAGTAAAGCATGGTAAAGTAGATAAATGAACATATAATAACATGAAACAACAAATGTAAGTCTTAGCATAGTAGTAACAATGTAAAGCATGGATGATGCATACAATCGAAATGTTTTTGGTGTTTTTGACATAGTTGAATGTTTTTGGATTTTCTTTTTAAAGCTATGTACAAGCAAGCATAAGAAACTATGTATAGGTAAGCTGGGAAAGGATGATACTAACTAATGGATCTCATAGGAGACTCCCTATCATGGTGTCCTGTATCAAAGAGAGAAATCATGCATGATCAAGGAACACGATGGAAATGCTGAGACTATGGCTTTGAGAGTTGTATATGTTGTAAATGCTCTAAAATCTCTGAAGTAAAAATTGAGTGTGGGGTCCCCCTATGACTCTGAGAAGTGGATGCAATTGTAGGGTTCTTAGGGACCCATCTGGTAGTAGGAGAAGCTCTTTGAACATGTGCTTTGTGAGTAGATGGATGAGACCTTAATGATATTGCCTTGGGTGTGAACATTATAGCTAGAAGTTTTCTAAAATCTTGAAGTTGTGGAGGTGTATGGACTCTCTGTGTTGGTAATGGATGCCTCAACTATGTCTGAATCAAAACTAGAAGAGGAACTATAACTGATGGTAAAAATAAAACTGGTGACTACAAAATAGTATATGGTTTTGAAGTGGGGAGTGGTAACTCATATGGAACTCCACCAACTATAATAACCTGATTAGCATGAATGAATTTCATGCATCTATGAAATGTAGAAGGTACTACTCAAAGTTTTTGAATCCATGGTCGACCAAGTAACATGTTAAAAACTCTTACACTAGGAACAATAGTGAAGGGTGTGGACACATGTGTTGGGACAACCTATAAAGGAAGTATAATCTCACCAAATGAGCTCTATATATGCCCATTGAATCTGTTGATAATTGTGTCCATTGGGATAATATCCTACTCTAAATATCCCAAATGCTACAGTAATGTCATAGTACACATGTTTACACTGGATCAATTATCAATAAGAACACTATGAATAGGATGATTATGAATGTAAGCTCTGATAAAGAGTGCATGATAATCTGAATCATCCTCACTGATCTACTGCTCTAAGGAGATGGAAGGTCTAGCTAGAACTCTGGAATTATATGCACCAATCAGGTTGCTCAAAGGATGTGTCTCAACTGAAGTTGCCCTGTATGTCTCTAGTGGTGGATGTGCATGATATGCATGGTGAACCCCTGATGTGTCCCCTGTCTCTTGTTTGGAATGTTGTGGAAAAGGATCTTCAAAGATTTTCAATGATTTATCTTGTGTTTACTTTGCCTGAGGAGGCTCAACTAAAGTGTTAAGATCAATATGATTGCCATCTATTAAATCCTATATCTTGTGTCTTAAACTGATGCATCTATTTGTTGTATTGGTTGGTGCCTTATGAAACTCGCAAAATGCATGGTAATCATATCCCCAGGGGAGAGACTTTGTTGGGTCAACTTCCTAAATAAGAGGGAAAGATATGATGTTAGCATCCAATAACTGCTATAAAACTTTGGTTGGAGAAACTGGTAGATTGGTAAATGTACGTTGAGGTGCTGATAAAACCACTCATTGAGGGGGCTATAAAGCTACATTAACTGTAGGTTGATTTTGACTCTTATTATCATTGACCTTTACTTTGTATGGGACTTTATTGTTACTCTTGTTTGTTGTGTCTGAGATACTTGTGTACTTGAGTTTTCCCATTGAAATTAACTTGACTTCTCTTTCCTTTAGTGCGTGACACAATTTAGTGAAATAAGAGAATCTTATGAACATAATTGATTCATGCAAAGCTAGTAGAAGACTATGTTTGAAGAGATCATATAACTCTTGACTGACCATGGGGATAGTCATCTTAGCCAAGGTATTCTTATATTAAAGAACATAATATGTGAGATGCTCATTTGACCTTTGTTTCTATTGTGCAACTTGAGCATATGAAACCTTGTCACCTATATTAATGCTGAAATGAGCTAGGAACATGTCGGCTAAAAGATTGGATGCACTTACCAATTAATTCAGAAAACTATAGAACCATTGTAAAGCATAATCCTTTAGGCTTCATGGAAATAACTTGGTAAGTAGCCAGTCATTGGGTACATAGTCCAAGAATGCTACGTGAAAAGCTCTCAAATGTGTATCTAGATCACCCTTGCCATCATATAAAGGTTAAACAAAACCTTGTGGCAAGGGTGTAGAAGCAATGTGACGTGCCAATGGTGTAGGTAAAAGAGCAAAAGAATCCAAAGCTTGTATAGGTCTGGTGGTACCTTGCTTGAGATGTAGCACCTTAGATTGAAGATATCTTATCTCTTGCACAAGGGCTACCACATTAGGAGATAGGGATGTACTAGTTATAACTGGTGGCATAGAGGCAGGTTGGGCTATTATAGGGGGTTGTTGAGACATAGTTGCCCTCGTAGTGTCATTTACAATTGGTTGCTTTGTGGTTTGAGAATATTGACCATTATCCACTCTTTTTTTTTCTTCTTTTAGTATTTTAAGCATGTCATGTTATATGTCAGGGTGTTTAGTTAATAGTTCTTGGAGTTCCATTTTATTAGTTTCATCAAAACTGGTATATTGGGCCATTGGTAAGGTAGGAAAACAAGTTGAAAGTTGATAGATTTTTTTTCAAAAAATTGTGATAGGCAAAGTGTGATATAAAGAAAATATTGAATATAGGAAATGTAAAGTCCTAAAAATAGTTAACTATAAATTGCATAAAAAGGATACAAATCTCATAAACATGTAAGCTAATATCTCAAGAAGCAAATAGGTGCTAGTATATGCAACTAGGGATTTGACAATAATATTTTTGCAAAATACTATGAATTTTTAAAATTGAGATTGAATTTCTAAGTTAAGTATGTATGTAAAAATTTAGAAATTTATGGGAAAGTGTTTCATTTAATGGGACCTAGTAGATGCAACTAGGGTTTGAAATAAAATTATTTTAAAATTTACTACTAAATTTTAAAATTTGGGATGAATTTTTGCTTTAAATATTTAAGAAAAAATTCAAAAATTTATGGGAAAAATTAGCTAAGAATTTACCCTAGGGTTTTTATGTGCAATTTGAAGTAAGCTGGGTTCACCAAATATTTTATTATTTTTTGAGAAATTAGTGTTTAAATCCTAAATAATAAAAGGGTCTGAGTAAGAAAAAATCAGTAAATAATATCCCAAATTAAAGCTACTGATTTGTGAAATTTATTTATAATTATAGCTTTTCTAAAAATAGTAATGAGAGAGAGAAAATTAAACGTATCTTATTCTATGCTGATCTGATCGAGACAAGGCCTAGAAATTTGTGTGCAGGCCTGAGACATTGTCACAAACAAGATTATAGATTTCATTTTTTGATTAAACAAGAGCACTGAAAGTAGATAGGAGTGGCACTGGCACTGTAGTCCTTCCCTAGTGTTGTTATCTTGAGGATCTAATCTTTTTGGGTTTTATTTTCCTGATCAGTGTGAGCTTGTGTACCAAATTACGGAGCCTCATTATCAACAAAACTCCCTATAGAGTTGATTTTCTATGTATGTGTCTTTTATGCACTTGAATAAAAACTCTAGCAAATAGGAAAAAGGGGTTAGTGTGTGTAAGATGCATTAGACATGCTTCAAACCTTGTGTGTGGTCATACTGCCTACATACTAATCTCTAAGGAGGGATCAAGCCATATGTAGTTCTCCCTTTAAGAGTGCTTGGTGCAATAGTGAATGAAAATGCAAGAAATACAAAAACTAGGTGTGCTTGAGATGACTAGGAGCTGGTGTAAGGACTTGAATTGGCTTGAAAGTGTATAGGCTGGTTGTATGTAGAGAACAGGGAAGATTGTTTGAGTGGTCTTTCTTGTATTCTTGCTTGTTTGAGTGATATTTGCCAACCCTTTCCAAATGATATTTGAATGGGCTTTTATAGGGATTTATTGGTCATGGATTGAATTTTCTCGTGTTAAGCTAACAAGGAGAAGGACAAGGAACTGAAAGAAATTGATCATTAGGGCTAGAAATGAGCTTGGACAATAGCATCGAAAGTGGACAATAGTGACATCGGTGCTCCTATCCTAGTTAGGCGCTATTGTCCTGGGTAGACGGGACTTGAAGGGATGGATTGGTCATGAAAAGAGGGTCCTGGATCAGCTAGGGTCAAGTATGGAAGGCTACAGATGACTAGGAATCAGTGAAAACAAGATTATGAGGGTCATGAGAGCAAGCAAGAGGGATCTATGGGTTGGGTGTCATTAGTCATGTTCAAGTTACCAAATTTTGCATTTTATATGACTACAATATGTATATATAGACATACATACATACATATAAACATCTAAAACAATTATATGTATATTGTGTGTTTTTTATATCTATAAATAGTGATACACTCATAAGTATGAACTGAGGAATATTTATTAATCAATATGTGTAAATATATAACTATGTATATATATCATGTATAATGAAATATGCATAATAAATATATAGATCATTATTCTTGCTGATATATATGATGAATATACACACAATCTCTCTCTCTCTCTCTATATATATATATATATATATATTGTGTGATTTTGATATCTAAAAAAATGATACACTCATAAGTATGAACTAAGGAATATTTATTAATCAATGAGTGGAAATATATAACTATGTATATATAGCATGTATAGAAAACTATGTAAGATAGCGAACTGATTTATATAAAGTCAAGCTGTCCATATAATTGATATTCAAATAGTGAAAGTTTAGACTATATGTCAATAATATTATTCAAACATAGCGAACTATGTGAATTCGATGGCCTGTACATAAGACAATGATACAAAATTCATGTGTATACATTTATCATTTCAGATAATAGAGTATGCATGTGATTTGTGTGACTTCAAAGAGTGAATGAATGGACATTTTGTATAGTGATTTGTTGGAAGTGCACTTAGAGTTTTTTTATGGATTGTGTGCAATATTAGAAACAAACCATGAAATTTTAGAGTGTGAATGGAGTAAGTTGTTGACCAAACTATGAATGTAGGTATAGTAGGACTGGCTATAACTTGTTATCCCAATCATGAACTTATGTAAAGCAGTATTGTGTGCCTTATCATTGAAATTAATTATATATCCAAGCTGGTCTGAGTTTGATAAGTCGTGATCTTATGAATTCAATTAGCTAAATATGAATTCTATAAGCTAAGTCTAAATCTATTGGCTATTAAATAGAGGTATTTGTTAGCATATACTATTATTGAGCAATTATATTGATTTGGTAACTATGTATGGGAATATTATATACAAGTCACATAGATAATACAACCGTAGACATTTATTGGGTTGAAGTATTTAACTCTTTGTAAATACTAACAATGTATTTTAAAGTATAAGAGTAAAGCAAGTCGACGAAATCGAACTTGAAACAAAATATATGTGATAGTATGCATGGACTGTTATAAGAAACTGTGTGAGTGTTTGTTATAACTAGATAGTGATTTGATTTAAGAAAAGCAGAATATGGGTATGAGTAATCAACTAACTATAATACTTTGTTCATTAAAATTCCAAGAATATTAATATCTCATAATTGATCGTCAATATATTCTGTGTATAGGAAAGTTATAATGATTGTTGAAAACATATGAAGTCTTTGGTTAAAGAACTATAAATGATTGTTGACCTTTATACATAGTAATTATATATTATTGAGTACTTATATTGAAACATAGTATGGATATAGTTAATATGTACAAGGGCGTATATATAGGAAATATATCTATATATGGATTTAGGTATTCATATAAATATATGACATAAATTAATGTATTGGTTCGTGTGCTTATATTTATAGTTTTATTCTTTGTTAAAAACCAAGTCACATATTCCTAAAAAATAGAACACTATTTATATATGCATACAACCTCCTAGAAATATAACAAGTTGTTTAAATGAAAGATTATGTTTTCGTGAGAATTATAACTTTCTTTATCACGATTGGTTATTCGTAATTGAGTAGTTGTATATATGAACAATGGACTATGATATTGTCATTCATCATAGAGTGCATTATATTTGAATCTACTTATGAAATTTATAAACTTATAGTTTAAATATATATTATACCTAATTAGTATAAACTGTACTTTATATGTTTATTATTTATGCGATAAATAATATAGTGGAGATTCATTCATACGTTTGATGGACTAAAAGTATGTATTTTGATTATTCTTGTGTTTAGCGCATTTTATGGCTGTTAGTAAGAAGTAATCTATATGAATTTGTTGGTTATATTTATGTTAAACAAATCTCGTACTGTTGGTACTAAGTAAGTAGTGAGATGAACTTCACTAGCTTACTAGCATCACTAATGCCAGATGAAGGTAATTTGATCAAGTCATGTGTATGAATTTGACTTATCTTAGAGATCAATAACTATTTTAAAACTTTAACCAAACTAATGTTTAGTTAGACCTATGCGATATCATGTTGGAACATATTTTCTTTATGGTACACACCATGTATTATAAATCTTATAACACACGGCTACTAGCTTGTCTGTTTGGATTACCGCACAGTTACTATCTACTCATTCATGAAGGGACGGGAATTTCTTGATGGGGTATTGTGTGGGGGATTGATGGTTTGTGATTGGTGTGGAAAAGCACTCGAATGATGATCTCCCTCCCCACATTAGTATTTATTTGGAGACTACACTTGAGATTACCATAGATACTAGAGTTTGAGAAACTCATGCTTTGTGGAGCCTTGTATCTTGTATTGTATTTATTATCCTTGATGAAATATAATTATTTACTTATTTTACATTAATAGTAGTGGCTATATTTTATACTAGTCATGGTTGGAAATTTATAATTAATTTCTATATTCAGTTACATTTTGTTTCATTTGTTGATAGTGATCAGTGACAGATAGATGTTGCATGTTTGTTTTATAAGTTAACATGCTTGGTGTGTTAGACTTAGATCACTAATTATATTCTTGCAGTGAAATCTAATAAAAGATTACATAAATTAAATTAAAAATATATATCATGTTATTCTAAGTGGATCCTAGTGGGGATGTTACATTATTAAGGAGTTAATTTGGTAGACTGAGGGGATAATTATGCTGGCAAAATGCACTCTATGTTAATATTGAAAGTCTGAAGTTTGACTAGATCTCTTTCCTATGACCTATATGTGAAGACCATGGAATCTGATACTGAACTTGGATTAAACATGAAAACATCAATTTGGATGATCTCCTTGAGCCCACCCAAGAATAACTCATTTATTTTGTCTTATGTAATGTCATCCATAAGAAAAAACATGTTATCAAATTGTTAAATATATTCCTTGACCATTCCCATTTATCTCAATCCTGTTAACTATTGTGCCCCAACACACCCCATTCTCAAAAATTCAAATAGGGACCCATTATTGTTAAGACATATATATTCATGATCCATATCAACTCTATGAACTCTAATATTGATCAAACATATACAAGCATAAGGTTGTTTTCGTAGTTTAATTTTATTACAACTATTCTGAAAAGGAGAAAATCAAAGTTTAGGCATCACTCTTGAATTATTTATCACCTTTAATTATTTTCTTTGATGATGAAATGTGTATTCAATATTGTGTTTTAATTTAAGTAACAAACAAGACTAATGAAAATATGTAGCTTGTTTAAGCTCTGATGTGTAGCGAGTTCCTAGAATTCTAGATCTCCATCGGATTCCCTAAATTATGATAAGTGTCGACATCCCATTCACCCACAACTAACCCCCATTTTAATAAAAGTTGTGAGTCCTATTGATCATCTAGATTCATGAGATCATTCCATGTGGAAGTATCTCCTTCATTCATGACATTCGATGTTCTACCTAAAATTTCTAAGTATCTAGGTCAACGAGAGTCATCTACATGTCAAAATCTTGTAAACCCGAGATGCAGCTAGTCTTCGTGAAAAGTTCTAAGTCCTTGAGTTGTCTTGAACCCCGAGATTGCTCCATGTGGTTACATATCTATCACTCAAATTCCATGGGAAGAAAATACACAGTAAATTTCAAAAAGGCTTTCTAGAATTATGAGATCATGCTATGTGGCAAAATATCACTAACCCATGTTCCAAAAGATCATGACATGTTGATTATGTTTAAAATATTGAGATCCTAGATCATGCCAAATGGCATAATCATGTTCAACTAGATCAAATTAGTTTTAAATACATTACAATGTTTGGTTCTCCCTGGATTCGTAAGAGTTATCCATGCATCATCATCACAGAAGTTAAAAGCCTGTCAAGACAAAGTACACTATCAAAAGGTTCTAAATATTTGGATTAACATGAACCATCCACATGGTAGGATATTGTTAACTTGGGACTTTCTAATTCAAACTATATGGTCAAAATTATGTTTTATCTAGATTCCTGTGAGTCATTCACCTGCCATCATCTCAAAAGCCTAGAACTTGTTAGAGGAAGGAACTGAAAGCAATATTATAAAGTATTTAGGGCACCAAGAGGTACCCATGTGGCATAATCTTGAATTTTAGAGATTTCCAAGATAAAGTACAAATCAAAAGGTTCCAAAACCCTGAGCTCTTGAGGGCCACCCATGTGTCATGATCTCAAAAACTCGTAGCTTATCATTCGAAGGTATAAGGTCAAAATCCTAAGGACTACGAAACCCTGAGATTTCACCATGTGTCACCATCCCATTCACATATATCTCTTCTAGAAGAGGTACATAGTTTGGACTTTAAAGAATATTGAATCCCTAAGATCATAATAGGTGGCAAAAGTTAGTTAAGTCATAACTTATGGAGCGTATAAATCATAATTATAGAGTTGAGCCTTTTGGGTGAATGAGATCGTCATAGGTGTCATAATCTCAAAAGGGCATAGTTGGAATACCTATGCAAGAGTCTACAACTAGGATAAAAGATAAAGAAATGATAAATGTACACCTATCATGAAGTGATGACTAAGCACTCAAAATTAACAAAAAGTTGCCACACGACATAAAAGACACCCACCAAAGCTAACTTGTCAATTTAAAATTGAAACGAGAAATAAAATTTAAAGTAGATGTTATATTAATTTCACATGAACTAGGCATTAAACTCTCGAAATTTAAGCAATATATGCAAAATCCAGAGAACATCAAATCACTTTACTATTAATCAATGAACTGTTAATTATGAATTCGATTAATTAAGCCTTCAAGAGCCTTAGTTTTCTTGCTAAATAATTTTCAAATCTATTCAGCTAAAATCTTATTATGAATTATGAAACATAACAATGGCTTCTTCATCTAAAACATCTAGCCAACCCCCTTCCCAATATTCAATCATAGGTAGGAGCCACTGAATATCTCAACATGGTTTTTGGCAGGGGGTATTATCGTTTCCCCACTACTCCACCGTTTTGGATGAGATTGAAATCATTAATCCATATTCAACCCAATACTAAATAGATAATAGATGTGTGGATGATTTACTACTAATAAAATCCATGGGCCTCCATAACACAATCATGAAATCAAGGTTAATGCCATGCATTGACCTACTTCATGATTTATTTTTCAATGACACTATTATTGGAGACTGTTTACACATGAGACTTCAAAGGAATGTTGTCACCTACATTTTTGGGTATGATTTTGAGAAATATTTGCACTTTCTAATGCCTAAAATGACTTACAACCAGGTCACAACCAACTCCTAGCTAAACCATAACATAATCGAGGGCAAGCTTAAGCAGTGGCTGGCCAAGGGAGAGAAATTGAACATTTAAGGTGATGTTTCTTTGATACCTATAACCAAATTTAGGGTGGGAATTAAGATGGCTATGGCCTTGCTAAATAGGTTATATAGGTTTCTCAGTATCACCCATGTACATGAAGAATGGGTGCCCTTATTGGATATAAATCTAACTTCCAATAAGGTCATGACACTTGGAGAGGCCATCAATGTCACACTAAAATCATAAATGCTCAAGTTTAATGAAAGGCCACCAAATAGAATTTTTTAAATGAAGTCATATGTAACGGATTCTATCATGGGGACAATGCAAACAAGCTATGGGCAGCCCTGGGGACTATCTGTAGAGTACATAAATAACAAGGTTTATGACAACTTCTCTTCACTACATGTTTATAGATTTGGGAGAGAAATTAAGACAATTGCAGAAGAGATATACCCAATGTTAGACAAATATATTTATGAGTGCTCCATGCACTGACTTTTAGATAACATAAGGAAAACTATTGTGAAGATGAGAGACTACTAGCTTTATCCTAATTAAACTGTAATCAGGATAAAAGGAATTAGGGTTGCCCTTTTAAATTTCTGTCATTTTGTTCTTAATAAAGTTACAGAGTAGGAGACAAATTTTCAAATTTACAATAGTGTGGATGAGGATCTAGCCACCAAACAATAAGGATATTATCATAAGGTTCCTTTGAGCATTGGTTAGATGTAATACACACTAAGGAGGCACCTCAACTCAGTTGGGAGGACTGTAACCCACTATGGGATGAGATGAACATAATATAAATATTGGGATCCCAAGGGTAGAGTGAGGTAGTACCTCAGTGACCTTATGAGGAAGGGAGTCCATATTCCATATGGCCATAAGAGTTACGAGCATGATCTTGTTTTCATGAATGTTGTAGATGATTTTGATGTCTATACGTGAATGACTTAGCGTAAAATGCCTATGGTGGTAACCCAAGCCATTCAATATGATTATTTCATCACAAGGGAGTAGGTGAATAAAATAGTGAACCAACCAAATAAAGCTATAAGCCATCAGTGGCCTCAACCACATGATCAAATATCACCTGAGCATGATCAACCATCCTCCCCACAAAAAATAAAAGTTGGCCCATTAGAAGAAAATGCCCTCTCAAGTGGAGGTAGATCTCTAGCTATGAAAGAAAGTCCTAAAGGGACTACCAATGCCTCAATTGATGACAATAATTCAATCTCATATGGCAACAATGAGAGCTTCATCTCTTGTAAGTCAACAAGTGGAAACATTTTCTTTTACACCACTACCCCCATTGACTACAAATTAGCAAGTAAGTCTCCCTATATTTCTACAACGTTATCTTACATCAGTACCTTCTATAGTTTCAACTCTAACTCCTCCATCCTCTTCGACCATGCTTTCTCCAATTCTAATGCCTACATCTTCTGTTTCTCCTACCATGCTTCCACTCTTGAAATTCCTTCATTCCCCACTCCATCCACTTAAGGCAAGTCCCTATGACTGCTAAGCCATTCATGGTCACATATAAGAGGAAGCCCAAGAATCCTCCAGTTTTACCTCCAAATGTGCCATTGGAAGAAAGACCTATCGAACAACCACTTACCAAAGGAGGTCTTATACATGAAAAATCAAAGGAGAGAAGGGAGAGACCTAAAATAATAACAAAATGAGTGGAGGTTGTCCAGGTGTTGGAAAATGATGAAGAAGATAAAATATGGGGAACTAAAGAGGAGTAGGTCTCTGGAATAGACACAAAGCTTGAAGAGGAAATATATTTCTATGAGACCACAAATAAAGAGGAATCTATATACACATAAATGTTGGGTAAGGATGAAGGAACGGAATAAGGAATGAAACTTGGAGACTAGACATTATAGGTAGATACATAGTCCACATTATGAGAAGTACCTACTTTGGGCCTCACTCAAGCATATGCAACCACAACTTTAAGTCTCTCCCTTGAAGCTATCGTTTCAATGTCATTTGTTCCAATAGATACATCAACTACAAACTCAAGTATATGTTAGGACCCGGAAGCACCATTGATTACCAAGCAACTAAACATGCGGAATTAAACCAGAAGTAACAAGTAACTAGAATTCAGAAATAACACAGAATATGAGAGACAATACCCAATTGTATTAATAATCTTCCAGAAGGAAATACAACAAAGAAGATTGCCACAGTCTTCTTCCTTACACACCTCTAGGGCTCCCACACCTCTAGGGCATAAACAATAAATCTCTTCAAGAGCTCACTCTCTCTCTTACGGTCCCAACACACAACTCAAACACAGAGTTGGTGTTCACCTCCAACCAGTCAGCATCCACTACTGCCAGTACACCGAGTATACACACATACTCAACTGAGTACACAACGCACTCCAAGTAGATCTCCCATGAACTTGCAACAACCTGCAACTCAAATGATCTTACTTTGGAAGGATCTACCTTGCCTTCCTCTTTGATTTATAACTGAGTACACACCGTACTCCAAGTAGATCTCCCCTGATATTGCTCCTTGTTGTGTTGCTGACCTCCCTGATCTTGCACACCTGCAAATCAATCTGGTTCTGCACACCTGCAAACCTAGATCTCGCACACACATACACCTGCAAATCAATGATCTTACTTACCATGTAGATCTCCAAACGTGGCCTTGCACACCTGCTGCCCAAGATCCTACATACATGAAGAATCCTTCTGATTCTCCAAACCAGCACCCATACTTGGCACTGTGGCACTAGGAGGAACACACCATGCTCTCTTCACTCTGAAGGAACTAATATTTGCTCTCTTACTCTCTAGCACAAATTAAAATATAGCCCATGAGTTTATTATATAGATCTCATGCAAAAAATAATTAAACATCTAATTACAATAATTAGATTCACAGCTTCAAGTCTATAATTGGCCTTCTACATGCAAACAACCGGTTCGTTAACTAACTGTTCGTGCAATCGATAGTTTCGGAACCGCACAGGTGACTGACGTCGGTTCCTATCTGCTTGGGGGTGACTGACATCAGCCGATCTCTGACTGTCGTCGGTAGCTTCCTGTCTCCACCTGATCGACGTCGGTTGGCCTGACCGACGCCGGTGACTGTGACACTCAGTACCCTCCTCTAATGTCTGCATCAGTGAAGCTTTTAGCTCCACAACCTAATAGTATAGAGATTCTCATTGAAGAGGAAAGACAAGATTTGAATAAGGCAATGCCATCCCTCTCTTCTTCTATTACTATTAAAGATTATCAAATGGTTAATTTGCCATCCACTAACCTAACTGTTGCACTATTTCTATTTGAGTCCTTTCAAGAACATTGTTTGAAAATGTAGTCATTATATATTAATGCTTGCATTGAGGAAGTCAAGCAATAGGTTTGTGATTCTTTATGTCCAGTCTCTAATTATTTAAATTATTTTATTCATTTGACCTTTGTTTCAATAATGGATAAGCCCTAAGACCCTAAAAACAAGGCCCATTTTGAAGATTTGGTCATTGGTTCCATCTTCAATCCCTAAGCTCCACCAAGGCCATCTACCTTGTTAGATTTATCCATATCCTAGTCAACTCCAACTAAATCCTCCATAATGATTGTCATAATAACTCTAGGCAAACTAGATACATAGTAGAGACTACACCTAGATGATTTCTTTAGAATGAAGCATGGTCACTCCTCCACTTCCCTAAATCCCCATCCATATAAGCCCTTCCATGCTCCCACCAAGTTTCATACCACATTCCATTACCCTAGAAACTACTCAACCAAAAGAACACAGAGAGCTCATTATGCCTGCCTGGGTTAAGGAGTCATGAGAAAGGAAGAATGACAAGATGGGTTTGGTCCTCAATGAATTGCTTGTAATAAGTACCCACTTTGACAATAAGAGTAGTATAATTCGAAGAGTGAGGAAGAAAAAGGGAGTAGACAATGACATAGGGGAGGAAGTAACATTAGATCAAAGGCAAAATATATTCCCCCTAGCTAAGAAACAAAACAAAAGCCCAAATGACCCTACAGAGTATACATATGACTTATGTGCTTTTATAAACACAATAGGGGAGGTAATGATGGAAATGTATAGAAGTCAAAACTAGGATAAACAAAGACTATTGTAGTAGCAAATCATTCAAGCTCCTGAAGAGATTGTATACAATGTACAAAGTGCATCCACCGAGCTGTATGACATCTTGAAGACAATCAAGACTTCTAGGGGTGAGTGACAACCTGAATGGGGAAAAACAATAAAGTTTTGGAACTAATTGAAAAACTTGAGAAAATACTCAAATTTTTGGTTTAACGTGCAAGAAATGACACATACAATAATTTGAATTTGATGACTATACATGAGGTAGCTTGGCCATTAAACTATGTAATTTTAAAGAGAGATGGTGCTTTCAAGTGGAACACTCAGATCAAAGTTTTGATAACACAACTAGCAGGTCAAGAAAAGGAGGCAGTTGAAATTTTGAAAGATACAAGGGTCACAAGTGTGATAACCTCTTTGGGGAAATTAATAAATAAGACCAATGTTGATGCACTTCTTAAAGTAGTTATCAACAATTTCAAAGTAGAGGTAGAAGGCACTATATACAAGACTAACGAAGATATTTTGTAACTTATCAATTTTGGAAAGGATGCAGTAACCAAATTAGAGGCACTCAAGGCGTGATTCAAAGGCTCTAAAGCTAAGCATCAAAGGTTGATGAGTGAAGTTCGTAAAATATTCAAACTTTCTATGCTCAAATTTGATATTATAAATAAAGAATTTGAGGTTGTCTATGCACTATTTAAAAAGCTAAAGGCTATCGAGGATGCTACCAAGACAATGCCTACTACTTAGCCAATATTTACATTAATAGTTCAGCCTCAAATGTCATTTCATCATACATTGTTTATTCCTCCTCAGTCTACTAGTGTTTCATCAACAACAACAACTACTTCTTCACCTATAATATCTCCATTAACTTTAGTTGCCATGACAAGATCATAGTCTCCTTATTCTTTGGGTGGTGCCCAATTCACACCATAGTTAAATATGAATGTATATATTTACACGTATTATATTATTACAAAGACTCATATCTTCGTTCTATTTTGGGCATGTATGTATTTATATTGTAACTATGAAGTTTTGGCCAATTATTTTATTTTGTATCATGTACATGCATATTATGCATGAATCCTAAAATTGGAAATTGTAATTTTAGACTTTGTTTAGAGGATGAGGCAACCCCTCCCTATGATTATATATACTTGGATATTCCTCGATTCGAAAGGGAGGAGAATTTTGGCTGTTAAAAATAAATAAGGAATTATAAGGATTATTATGTAATTTGTCTTGATGTGCAAATTTGTTCTTCTCCGAGTCTGTGAGTCTTTAAATGAGTTCCATCATTCTGGTATTTTAGTTTTTGGGTTGTGTAGAAGTAATCTTTGATATAATTATTGATTTTGTGTAATAGCTAATTCGAATGCTTTGTGTGTAATAATCACAATCTCCCTCTGTAAATGCACAATTGCAATCTCACAAACACATTAACCTTTTATTATGTGCACTAAGGTTCATTTTATTTTTGTTTCCTTGGACTCTTATTTGTGTTTGACTATCTATGCACTAACAATAACTTATATCAAGCATTAGTTCTTCGACTACTTGTCCAACCCTTAGTTCAAGATCCGGTCTAGAAATGTTTCATCTTTAATTGATTTACAAAGCCTTCTTTTCTGCACATCCTTCTTTATTTTTTAGTTTCTTTGATCCTACCCACTTTAGGCTAGATTCACCATCAATCCGACCATCCCAAGTAGGTATGGACTCATGTCATATCCAAACCATCTAAGGTAAATAATTGCTTTGTTCACTGTTATTACACCATTAGGCTGTTTACAAAACCCAATACCATATAACTCATGCCTTGGAATGAATATTTCTTCACTGATCCTAAAATGTTAGAAGCTAACTTGTAAGGTTCCCTGGTATGCATAAAACCACATTAACACTAATTGGTTGAAATATTTTTTGTGACATTGTTGTAGTAGTGCATGTGCAATTCATTGGTGAACACTAACTGGGTAATAGTAAGGCCATTATTTTTGTTTTGAGTGCACAACCATCTATACCAAATGAACTGCTCTTGTTTTAAATACAAAGAATCCATGACCACCTTTTATGCACATGGGGTTTGATGTAGATCAAATATTTTTTCCATTTGATTGATCCAAGTGATTAGATCCTTACCATTAAATTTACGAACTTCCACTATTGGTAGCATGTTCCTTGAACATGTATTTTAGTTAGTGTTTTGGTTAGGAGAACCTAAGTGGCCTGATGGATAATTATTGGATGGTGGCAATTCTGAAATATGAGCCAAGAGAGTTTTCAATGTCACATTGATGTTGCTCAAATCTAACTTCATTACACCTATGTCCCCTTTGACCACATCTATGTATCATTTTTTCGCCATGCTTTGCACATTTGTGTGTAGTTGGTTAACCAACCCAGAGACCCCTAAGTCAGAAGTTTTAGACTTCGTGTCCTCCTTGTTAGGTGTTTTTCCTGTAATGGCTTGCCCTTTTCCATAGCCTTGAGTGTTTAGACCAACCATGCACAAACTCTAGGGTTTAGGGTTCAATAATTTAGGGTGGAGTTGAAAAAAATGTACCATAAGGTTATATTGTTGTAATCATCTCACTGAGATATATCTAAAGACTGCTAGTTTTCATAAGGGTGTGAAATTTTTCGACTTGAAAAAAAAAACTCAAGCAATAGTACATTAATGAATTTTTTTTATCAGATCACAAGTTATGTTTTTTTTAACCTTCAACTCACAAAACAAATGTTATGCTAGATATAGAAAACAAAAATTGTGTCACATAACCTTACCCAAATAGAAGCTCTAATACTAATTGGAGTGCAATTACTTAGATAGATCAAGTTAGTTCATAACAATGGATATAAATGTCAATATCATGAGCAAATTAACACCAATAAACCACAATAATGAGAACAAAATAACCAGATCCACACCAATAATTGACAATAAAGCATAATATTTGATAAATAAGACCAAGCCACTCTAAGGGGGAAACCTCTACAACAATGCAATAAGAACAAAATTTGTATTATGATGCTCAAGTAATAACCATTGCCTCCTATATATAACCTGCAAAGGCTATTGTTACTTCATAGGCCAACCCTGCTAACAATATGAAACAAGGAATTAAGGTTATTATTGACCTCTTTTATAAATAATCCAGAGATTGGCTCCCTTGGCCTTCCT
This sequence comes from Torreya grandis, assembly GCA_037957365.1. Classification (NCBI taxonomy): domain Eukaryota; kingdom Viridiplantae; phylum Streptophyta; class Pinopsida; order Cupressales; family Taxaceae; genus Torreya; species Torreya grandis. The sequence continues at coordinate 1,269,118 of JARHVA010000761.1, read as the reverse complement.
TCCCATAACAATATCAAATTAACAATGGTGACCTTGAATCTGTCACTATGATTCAAAGGCTATTTTGAAGGAAAATCTTCACAAAATAGGATTGTAATCACCACTTAGGTGGTGGAAAGATTGGAAATAGTCAGTCAATGCCCCCTTTAACTGGCACAAGGCTCAACTTGGTTATTAATTACTCTCTCCACAACATATTAAAGTTGTTAATATGCATATTTTGTTAGAAGGTGAACTCATTTAAAGTCACCTAGGGTTGCAAGTTTTCTAATCTCTGGAAAGCAGTCATTGAGCCTAAATAAGCTCATTTTCATTGGTGCATTATCTACCAAGGTTTGCCAATTAGAAACGTGCTAATGAATCTAGGGGTCTCTCACCCTATATGTCCTTCATGTCAATAACTCGAGTCTCTCAAGCATATTTTTTGTAAAATGATAATGAATTTAGGGGTCTCTCACCCTATGTCTTTCATGTCAACAACTTGAGTATCTCATGCATCTTTTTGGGTTATGTAAACATGTTCACTCAACTTGGAAATGGATACACACCTCTTTTAACCATTTTATCCATAGTTATTCTCTCAGAAAATGATGTTTATAGGGGATTTATCCAATTTTATTGCACAATATAACCAAAGTTGGCATATTTTTATTTTGAAATTATGTATTAGCTAGGGAAGAAAGGTATAATGTTATCTTTAGCAATATTTCTATTGATGGTTAGGGTCATGGCAGCCTTACGGATATTGACAGGGATTGTAACATGAACTCAAGGTTCTCTTGGACAAATTGGAGGGTATAGGGAGGGCCATGGCCTCCCTCATCAAGGATTAGAATGAACTGAATGCTGAAATAGTTAAGTTTAAGAAGGAATTGGACAAAGGTAAGGAAAATAAAGCCCCTCTATCAGAGAAAGACATCACTACCAAGCCAAAACAAGAGGATACTGAAGACACCCAACCTACTTTGAAATATAAAAGGACCATTAGAATCCCCCAGAAGAAGGCCAAACATGCCCCCTCAAAAGGCCCATGCAAATGTACTCAACGCATAATTAATCAAGAATTGTTGTTGGAGAAGTTTAAGGAGACAAAACACGCTGCATCACAGGAGAAGTCTAGCTCTAAGGAGTATTTAGTTTTTTTTTAAGGTTCTATCCGATATACTTGTTTTATCTTAGTTTTTGTCTTCTTGGCAGTTTTCTTCGGACTAGCTAAAAGTCTTTTGTTTTGCAACCCGTGGAGCTTTATTTTTTGATCGTGGTCTTACTTTGTTTAAACTCGTAGTTGTTGGAGCCCTGTTAAACAAAGATATTTACCCCATCTAATAAAAAATATTTCTATTGATAGTTGTTTTCCCATTATTAATAAAATGCAAGTCATTTATAATGTAACAATTCATATTCAAGTATAAGTTGAGAAGATTTGTTTGAAGGGGGAGCATATGCAGTTCTTTCTGGACTAATGGGGGGAATGTAAAGGTATGTTGGTAGTGAGTTCCTTTGGACTCTCCCCACCATTGGTCTTCCTTTCAGGGTTGTGGATATGGGGGTCAGGGTAAACATTGCTCTAGGTACAGGGGATGAAGTCCATCATGTCATTTTCAGTGTCTTTTGCCCAACCACAATAGCAAAGGTGATGGAGGGTTTGGTCATGCCTTCCCAAATACTAGTGGGTGGATAACTCAACAATAAGGAAAGTTTTCCGAGTTGGCTCTTGTTATATACCCACCTAAATAAAAACAAGAAGATAACAAAGATAATGCAATCAATAATGATGGGTAGGAGCCAATACCTAATACGATAAATCCCCTAATAATAATGGCTCATGTTATATATTAGACAATTAATTTGCCATTGCCAATTACTCTAATTATTCCAATTGCATAATAATATTATGTTATGGTACTTGGTTCCTTGATAAACCTTTATTTACGTTGCTTTGAAAAGTTTTGTTTGTTGAGACTTTATTTAGCTATTGTTTTTAACTATTTAAAGTAACTTGCTCTCTTTTCTCTACCTACGAGATTGATTTGAAGCCTTTTCTTGAAGTGTGATCGTATTCCACTCGCGTTTTTCTGAGATCGACAATATTATAATATTTTGTATCTAATTATTTAACACGACTCATAATGTCCTTTCGAGCAGAAATTTCATACTTATAATTAAATCTTAAACCTTTCAGTTTAGCTTATATTCTGGACAGCCTTTTAAACTTGCTGACCAAGTAAACGTTTAAAATGAATTTCTGATTAAGTCCCAAAAGTAGAAGTAAAACACATCCCAATCCTCCTAACATACTTCTTCTCAACGCTCTTTTCCTTTTCCAGTTCACTGTTTTTGGGTTTCTGCACAAGAGGAAAGAGCCTCCATTTTAGTTTTAAAACGAAAACACCATGTTTCTAACCAGGTGGATCCTCTAGCCTTCACTGCACTCAAATTTCAGCTGATCTATTGTTATCATCTTATTTAGTTATTTATTTATTAGTTATCATGGATTTTCAGGAGCGAGTATGATAGAGGAGTCAATACCTTCTCGCCGGAAGGCCGGTTGTTTCAGGTCGAATACGCCATGGAAGCCATCAAGGTATGCATCACTCTTTTCTTCCCTAACCTGATATCTCTCTCTCTCTCTCTCTATATATATATATATATATATATATATATACATAATTTTAAATTTTTTAAAGAAGCAGGGAACCCTAATTATATTCGTGATTTGCAGTTAGGTTCCACCGCCGTCGGGTTAAAAACAACTCATGGAGTGATACTTGCAGTAGAGAAGCGCATTACTTCGCCGCTACTGGTTCGATTCCTTTCTAAATCCCCTTCTTTCGTCCTTAAATGCGTAAAAAGAATATCATGCTAGTTTTCTGAGATAACCCGTGTCTGAGATGTTTTTCTGGCTGTATCAAATTTAGAGTCCTAACCCTAAGAGGACCAAAACCCTAATAATCACAAGTTCTATCAATTTTTTTCTTGAGATCATTGCAGTTTCAATAAAGAAATTTTCTCGAGTGGTAAGGGATAGCAATTGCAATAAAGCTGACCCGGGCTCAAACTCTACTGGGCTTGCGCCACTGATTAGTCTTCTGGGTGGTTAAGTGGGAGTGGGCCTCACCAAGTCGAGGCCGGTGCAATTCCTTTGTGAACTTTAATGCGATAGAAATCACTTGGACCGTGACTTCTTGTGCGCATTGTTTCCTATTTGCTTAACACAAGTTTCTTGTCAAAATTGCATTGTTTAATGTTTCTTCTACTCGAAGAACAAGATCCACGTGTATGCTAGCTTAGGGCAACCTTCCACCCTTAATATTTTCACCTTTTGTTCTATCTTACGATAAATATGCATTGAAGAAAGCTGATGTGAGTGGTTGGGTTTTGATATCCGATTTTATTCAGTGCTTCTGTTTTAAAATATGCATGCCTAGCTTCTCCTGAAATTCCATTTCATAGAGAGAAAGACCAGCAATGTCCATTCCCAGACCCCACAATCTTTTTTAGTCCACTAGTGAAACTAGATAAAGTGTTCTTTTGACAGCTACATGGACAATCATCTAAATGTTAGATTACACGGGAGGAAGAGGGAGGCAGACAGGGATAAGCACAGATTCAATTGCTTAATAACTAGAATGTTTTCTTGTTTGTGGCAATGGTCTACTAGTTGTGAGGACCAAAAAATGTTATGGTTCTTCATGTTTGCGGCACTGGGATACTACCTTGGAGCACCAATAAATGTTAATGGTTTGTATTTAGTCAACATGGAGATTCAAATGTAAATTCTGAGAAACAGTCAAAATTCAGTCTATTGAGAGACTGATCTAATCTAATGAAGTCCAAGTTAACGGTGATCTATCAACGTCTCTATTTTTCATGTCTATAATAAATCTAAAATTGTTTATCTTTAAACCCCATGTTATACTAGCACAGCATGGATTTGAAAGCCACATGGGTGATTCAACTTCTGTATTGATGGAGATTCTTGTTCTCACGGTGTCTTGGTCAGTGTTAGGAGGAGAATGTCTTTTAGATTTCATTAGTTGCCATCACCTCTGTTTATTTTCCTATTTGTTCTGAATGAAACTCGTTAACTGACAGCTATACTTATTGTACCTATGCACTAATAAGTTATTGGAACATAGAAGTGAAAAAAATAATTTATATTCAATGTATTAATAATTTGAAGGAGGTGAAAATTGAAAGTGCAAAGGTCAATAGTTCCATCTCAATTCTAAATTTGATGTCATCTTGTGAAGAATTACTTCTAGAGATTGAATCTGTTAAAGCTTTGTGAGTGTGTGTGCTTGGTTTTCTTACCTGTGCAAATATTGGTATAAGGGACAAAACATTTGTAGCGAGCATGGTCTTATGCTGGCAGAAATACTTCTCAAGTTTTTTTTTTAAAATTTTATTGTTTTACATGCCATATCTAATTGATAGGTGCAAATACAATCTATTGAGGCTTCAACTTGTATTTCTCTGCTCACACTCTTATGTTTTATAATTTATTTGTTTTTGTTGAAGAGTCTCTTATTCTGTTTTTGTACACATTGATATTTTTAAATGAATACTTAAAATCCTTTTTAGGGATGTTGATTAGTTTCCATTCATCCTGTAATTACATTCTTATGTAATGTTTGGCAGATATAACTATGAAAACTGCCTTATTGATTTATTTCCCAGGAAGAGATTTTATTTTAATAACAAAAACTTTTTCTGCCCTTCAGGAGCCAAGCAGTGTGGAGAAAATCATGGAGATCGATGAACATATTGGATGTGCCATGAGTGGATTGATAGCTGATGCTCGCACGCTTGTTGAACATGCACGGGTTGAAACTCAGGTCAAATCCGATTGTTGAATTAGAGATACACATTTAAGACAGATCTGATTCTATACTTGATCTAGCTGATGTCTGCTATGTTTTTTGCAGAACCATAGGTTCTCTTATGGTGAGCCTATGAGTGCAGAGTCCACAACACAAGCTCTGTGTGATCTTGCACTTCGTTTTGGAGAAGGCGATGAAGACTCTATGGTATTTCGCTCGAGGATTTTCGATAATCTGCCTTTGCTACATAATTTGAAATGCTAATAAGTTTTCAGCATTTAATTGTAAATTTTCTTGCTTTGATTTCACAAATATATTTTGAATATCCAATGGATTGATTAGTACTAGGGCTAGATGAAACTAGCTAAGTAGGGAACCATCCAAATATTAGATGACATGGTCTGATTTCAATACTGGTAGTTAAAGCCATAATTTCCACAAAAAAGTAAATATCTTCCTGAAGGGTTTAGGAAGCAACTCCCTCATTGTTTAATTTTAGGATCTGTATATTTAGCTTGAAGCATTGCCAGATAGCCATCCATTCTGCATTCTAAGCTTTGGTTAGGGAAAAGTCATCTTCATTGATCATTTGATAGATCACGTGCTTCTTGTACAAAGAACCAGGTACAAAATACAACAGTACTTGAAAGAGACCTGAAATTTAAAATTCAACTTGTAAAACCTATGTAGAAGGATCCTGCCTTTGCTACATAATTTGAAATGCTAACAAGTTTAATATCAATTAATTATTAAATTAAAATAGATACCTAAGTCTTGGAGATGGGGTTTCTGGATGGCAAACAAATTCCCAAATTTTGGGTCGGTGGCGTGACAGCTATTAAAGTAACACAGAATTAATATTTAATTTTTTCAACTTTATTAAATGAAATTTAAGGGTTTAAACTTTATTTAATGTTTTTCAAGTTACTTTCAGGATTTGGGTTCAATTGTTTTGTTAAAAACAACAGTTTTTTTTAGGGGGGCAGGATCTGTTTTAAAGTAGAAAGCATCAGAAAGACGTAAAAATAAAACTAAAAAATAATAAATTGGGGATGTCCCCTCCAAGTTCCCAAGTCCTGAAACGTTTGGGACATCTGGGGTGTCACCAAAATCTAGGGGATGCTTCCCTGTCTGACACTGTAATAAAATTCCTGTGTGATTTTACAAACATACTTTCGGTACCCAGTTGATAGATCATTACTAGGACTAGGTGAAATTAGATAAAATGTTTTTTCAAATGCTATGTAGAGAACCATCAAAATATTAGATGACATGGTCTGATTTCAATACTGGTAGTAAAAGCAGTAATTTGCATTAGAAAGTAATCCAATATCTTCTTGAAGGGTTAAGAAAGCAAACCCCCAATTGTTTTAATTGTAGGATCTGAATGTTCATATAGCTGTCTATCCTGCGACACTGTAATAAAATTCCTGTGTGATTTTACAAACATACTTTCAGTACCCAGTTGATAGATCATTACTAGGACTAGGTGAAATTAGATATAATGTTTTTTCGATTGCTATGTAGAGAACCATCAAAATATTAGATGACATGGTCTGATTTCAATACTGGTAGTAAAAGTAGTAATTTGCATTAGAAAGTAATCCAATATCTTCTTGAAGGGTTAAGAAAGCAACCCCCTCATTGTTTTAATTGTAGGATCTGAATCTTCATATAGCTGTCTATCCTGCATTTTAAGCTTTGGTTAGGGAAAAGTCATCTGCATTCAGCATTCAATCAATTGCATGCTTCTTGAATAAAGAGTAAGGTACATAATACATCAATACATGAAATGGACAAAAATCATAAAATTTAACTTGTAAATCCTATGTAGAGTGATCCTGTCACTGTGATCATTATTGCATGTAACTTCAATTCAAGGCTATATATGTCAACTTTGTTTATTGCATAGTCCTCTGCTCATTTTTTGTGTTCTTAGTAAGATTGTATCGCCAGGTACATTGCTCTCTATATATTACCATACATTCAATTTTTTGTCATCTATCAAAACATTCAAATCTAGAGACTTTGATAGTACAATTTCCTTTATTTGATAGTTACAGAAATGATGAAAACCACATATAGGTTCACACTCACTCCCCCTTTATAAAACTCAATATTAGAAGTGGTCTTATAATAGTTTGATGGTCGGACACAGCCTCACCGAAATTCATTGCAACCACCTAACAGAATTCATTAAAACTCTTGACATATCAACTACCCCACTAAGACCCATCAAAATGACAACAAACTAAGCATGTGCGCTTTTATTTCTTCAATCAAATCTCATTGAGTTAACCCCGATTTCCAATGAATCAACTGTTTTGGCATGATTTCCATTAATGGGCTGTTTAATTATGTCTAATCCATCTCTTTATTGGTTGCCTTGAGTGTTTCCGTGATGATCTGTGAAAGCACAGGTGTCCTGTGAGCCCACTTGACTGCTCCTAATATAAAATCAAGCGTGTTCTTCTCTACAACAGCCTGCACTTCCTTTGCTTGCCTCTTGAATGAGATAAAAATTGCTTTGGCGACCCAATAAAGCTTTTCCTCCAACAACCAGTTCCCATCCTTCTCCTTGCATGCAACAAACACTTATGCTAAATCCCCTTTGGATCACTGCAGAGCAGGTATAGGGCCCCAACAAATGGAGTGGTTGGGTCGATTTGGATATATATACTCTTCAGAAGAGAGCCGCCTTTCTACTTCATCACACCTCACACCTCACAGACCCATTCATCCCTTACTCCACTCTTTGCTATTGAATGTAGAGTTGACGGGTTTTAAACTGTGTTTGAATCCCCTTTGAAATTCATGCCCACAGTGCTTGGTGTCCATGTATTAATGCCCGGCCAAGGAATATTCCTAGTATCCCACATTATAGCACCTTGCAGACCCCCTTTTATCCTCTATCATAGCCCTTTGTGATGAATATGGATGTGATAGATTAGCGGGTTTGCCATTCATATTCCCTGCATACTCTGACAGAACACTTCATAAAATAATGCATTAATTCACGCGGCAATCTAATTGGACCCAGGGAATATTCCAAAGGAATCACGCACTTCGCAGGAGTTTCAAACACAATTGGAAGACTTAGCGTGCTGCACGGACGTGATTGAATTTTTTGAATGCAGCATATAAAAGTGGGTTTCACAAAGGCATGAGATGCACTCATTGCACTTCACACTTTGTAGGGATAACATGGGTTTTTCAAGTGGATGGGAATACGATGAGAGGGATATGTGATAGGCATTGGACTTTTGGGTTTTAACTTTGTATTTTAAATACATGTGACACATGTTGGCATGGGATTTTTTTTGGCTTTTAGCTTTGGGAAATAGTAAACCTAAACCAATGTGAAAATCTGTGTTTTAATCGGGAAAAAAGGGAAAATGACCTCGGAGAATTATAATTTAAGTTATTTTTAAGGTAAATTCACATGGCCATGATCATAATAATGTTTGGGTGTGTTGGGCCGCAACAAGGCTATTCAAGATAATATTGTTCTACAATATATTAGTGTCACACCATTCAAATAATATTCTTATCAATATGTTTGTGTCATGTTGATATTGAAGATGATGATGATTCTGAAAATAGTAGTGTTGGTAATATGGTATGTCACATTGATTGTTCTTCCAAGGCTTATTGATTCTGAACTAAGCTTCTAGGTTGAGCTTGATTTTGCATCTAATTGAAGTGGTTGCCCTCCCTTTCTAACTCTAACAATAGTTGTCAATGGGTTGCAATTTTATGTGGGGAAGATTATAGGCACTAACATAAGCATTTTTGAGGTTGAGCATTGTAGTTCTAGAACATAATTTTTGTCGAGATTTGTCTGATTGCAATGTTGTTTGCTCGTGGTTGATACTGAGGAGTATGTCATTTTTTAGCTCCTAGTCTACTATAAAATTATATGTTGCTAGTTTTGCGTGTTTAGAGGATGGTTCCCCCTGATGCATATTGCATATAGATGGATGATAATATGAACATGATTATCTCTATGATTTTGGTTCAAGATTGGTTCCCTAAACATCTTCAGATCTGCAAATTCATGCTTCCTAGCTATCAAATACATGATCCTAGTAGTAACTTTGAACCCTTTGTCTTCCCAACAAACTTGGCTCTATCTGGAGTTTTCCTAAGGCATTCACCTACAGAAAGTTCATATACGGGAACAACTAAAACCTTGTGTTAATCCATTAGTTGCTTATACAATTTTTAATATTTTTATTTGAAAGGAGGGGCAATGTCACACACTTTCACCCAAGCTGAGTATGCTTCAAAGAAAGCAACTTTGCCAGCAATTCAGAGATTTTTTTTTGATTCATGTGCCAATTTTATCTTGTTCAATGTTGCTATTTGTTTTAAGCTAAGTTGCATTGCTCTAGAATTGGTAATGGTATCGTTACCCAGTCTAGTACTGGTATGTTACTATTTATGCTTGGTTTGTAATCCACTTTGCAGTTTGCTCGGCCTGTATAGATAGACACATATTATTACAATGGTTTTTTATCTATCCCAAGTTGAATGAATTGTATAATGAAGCACAAAGAGGTTACAAATAATCACAAAGAACAATAGAGTTTCATGGATGAAACTGATAGCACATTATTGATATGAGCAACACAAATACATAGACTGTATGGTGTTCACTAAATTGAGATATATTGGTCATATTCTGATGCTCTTTCTGTGTTCATTACTTTTGTCCTGACTCAGAGTTTGGAAGGGGCATCCTTATAGATTTGAAGGTTCCTCTACAATTGCTTAACACAATTACAAGTAGCACTCACTTCTTATGGAAACAACTTCATAAGAGTAATCAGAATATGGATCACAAAGTGTGATCCGAGACATTGATTAAAATCCTGCTACACCATTTTTTCCAAAAGAAGCCAATGCTAATGTTATGGACTGTGAAAACATCACGTCCCTTAACAATTACAACTGTTGGAGCAACTACTCCCTCAGTATTTTTAAGCACCACTTATGTACATATGCTTAGTTCATTCTGCACAAGACACTAAGAATTCAATTTATTATTGAGATGTACATAGCATTAGCACAAAATATTTCTTGCTATGATTTGCTGCAAAAGTATTTCGGCTGGGGCTGGTTTTTGTGGCCTCCTTTTGTAATAACTTAGGTATTTGCTATGATTGCTTATGGATTCTATGGCTGGTTGTACATGGATTCTGTTGGCTTGGAGTGTTGCTCCTTTTCTCTTTAAAGCTCTGCCAGTTATTTTCCAATTCTTCTCTGTTCCTCCTCTTTTTTTCTTTCTTCTGCATATATCAATGTATTCTTCAATTCCCCCAACTATGTTATCTATCTGTGAGCTTCCTCTTTTTCAACTCTTATAGCTGACAAAGTTTGTTCCGTAGGAGCTTTGTGAGAAGTTCAATCTTTAGCTACTTTTTACACACTTCTCCTAATTTCTATCAGTGTATTATCAGTGTTTCAAAATTAGACTAGAGCAATTGAATACATCAAGCAATGGTAGATCTCCTAATACAGAAGTCAAATAAATTCCAAAAACCTTAGAATTTCATCTTTTGTTTAATACATGCTATTTTCTCTAAGAGGAGATCTGGAATTTTTTAATATCGAAATATACTGTACTTTTATTTAGCATGTGAGGTGGATTTATGTCATTATCTGAAGTTGCTTTTTTCTTTTTTTTTGGGGAAAGAAGAATTAATATCAAGGTATTTTATAAAAGGATTATTTGTTTTTAGCCTCAAAACATTTGTTGTAGGTCACCAAATTAAGAAAAAGAATGGTTCTAACATTAGCAATTAACCTTATTATAGCTTGATATATTTGTAACTATACATATAGACATTTTCATGTTTGTTGTTATTCTTGACCATGGCAAGTAATAACTTAGTGTTATTTGCTTTCTTCCTACTTATGCTGAAAGTTTCTGTATGCATGGGCTAGGATGACCATAATAGACTAGGATGCAAACAAGGTCATAACAATAGAGCTTGCATATACTTGTAAGAGTGGGTAAGGATCTAAAATAACCATAGACCTAGTAGAGGGTAATATACGCTCAAATATCAAGAGGAAAGGGTTTTAAAGCTTAAGCCTATGACATGGGGTATAACTCTCACTAGGGCTCAATATAAATGAATGATTGTAACATAATTGTTAAGGAGTGTATCAAAGATATAATAAGGATAACACATACAAGGAATTGACAAATAAGGGTAACCTCGATCCAAGATAGCTATAAGTACTAAACTAATAAAAAGATAAGTGGTGCAATGGTCATCCAATGGGTAGTCTATGCAACCTAAGGTGAAAAATATAAATCCTAAGCAACCCTAAAGTTATATTAGCTTATTTATTTGGTACAAGGAGGAGCATAAGGAAGGATAAACAACACATCTACAATAGCAATGAGCAAAGCAATATATATCTACTAAGTTAAAAAAAGAAAGAGAGTAAGGATAGAGATACTTTTGGGTCGATTAATTGGTGCATCAATCTCCCCCTTGGCTCAAGTGGACTTTGCAAGAGATGTTGTAGGTTGAAGACCTCAAATGGTCAGAAAAAGACCTAGATATCCTTGGTTTGTGTCTCTGAAGATTGGGACACCTCCTCGACACGACTCCTATTGAGCTTCAAAGACCATAAGAACCTCCAAGATAAGACTAAAAATATCTAACTCCTCCTTTTACTACTTAAGAGCAAAAATGCAAGCGCAAGATGACTCCTATTAAGCTTCAAAGACCATAAGAACCTCCAAGATAAGACTCTAAACCTCTAAGTCGTCCTTTTACTACTTAAGAGCATAAATGCGAGCACAAGCAAAGAAGATGAGTGTGTTATATTGTTTAGGAATGAAATATGACCCCTATAGATACAACTCTAATACCCAAAACTAACTCTGAACTCTTAAGTCGACAATATTGGCCAGGCCGATATAGTTGGAAGGATGTTGGCTGACGTAGTACTATATGGACCAAGTCGATACAATACAAATGATAGAAGATAGACTTAGAACTATATCGGTAGGCTGATATAGTACAATGAGAGACAAGTATGAAACAAACGCCGATACAGTAGGAATATTGGGGGCTAGCAAGACTAAATAGAAAGTAGATAGAGAGGTAAGATGAAAAGAGACTCGGAGGAGGTTAGACTGATAGTAATGGAGGTATGACTGAATAGTATGCAAACATCTCTCGCAAAGTACCACGAGCCAATCCCACTCCATTCCTGACGCACTGTTTAGGGTGTGCACTAAAGGACTTTGATACGTTGACAAACCATTGCAAGTGAAACTGTTAGTAAAGGGATAAAGTGAATATCAGATATATACAGGTTCCAGTTTACAAGTTTTATAAAAGATGGTTTTTATTTGTGGTAAATTATTTGTTTGTAGAACAAATACATGTACAAGGACTTTTCTTTCCAATTGTTTTCTGAGTTTTTTATAGTTGATTAATTCAGGACACAATGTTGAAATTTGGACTCAGCAAACCTTTGTTATGCTTGGACTCCGACTCAAAAAAAAAAAAAAAAAAAATCAAAACTCCATCCTGCTGATGTCAGAGTCTATTAAAAAAACTTGTCTGACTCTATAAAACTTGCTGGACTTGCCACGAGCTCCCCAGTCTCACCAAAACTTGCCGACTTGCCGACTTGACTAGACTCTCTTTAAGCTTGCTGGACTCACCCAAGCTTGTGGATTTACCGACCTAATTGGACTCACGAGTTTATCACATTTGAATTTAAATTATCTGATGCTTATGTTGATTTTTGCTTTCTTTGTTAAAGTTATTTTGATTCTTTGCATGGCAACTGATTTGAGAGATGCCATCTTAACATTTATGACCATTTCTTGGTAGACTATTTATGTTATCAATTTGTTTTTGGTTTGATGAAACAAAATGAGAATAAAAAAGTGTATAATGTCTAATGTATTTTAATCTATTGTTTAGTTTGATTTACTTCACATTTGACTAGGAGTTAGACAAGGTGCAATGATTTCTTGCTATAAATCATTGGTTTATTTCTCATGTCTTAACACATTTATATGTAAATAGAATTTTTATGTCAATTTAAAACTACTTTTTTGTGGAATTGCACTTGCTGTTTTGTAGCTTAGTTAAATCAAATGTTTGTTTGCTATTTGATTAAATTTTTTCATGGTCAACTAAGAAAACCTAGACAGTAGGATAATGTGTGCTTTGCGTTCCTGTTAAATTGTGTTATTTAATGTATAAGAAGTATGTGACGGGTGAAAAATTTAACCAAATTTTCATTTCAACATCTTTTTGTACAAGGCGGTTTATTTTCTAATGTTTTTTGTCATTAAAATTTTAGGACCCAAAAAGTATTGTTTTATTTGTCATTCATGGGATTAGTTTCTTACTTCGCTTCTCTTCAATTGTGTAGTCACGACCGTTTGGAGTATCTCTGCTGATTGCAGGCCATGATGAGAACGGGCCTTGTTTGTAAGGACCCACTTCCTTTTGCTTCTATCTTTTTTGGTGCTGCCAGCCTTTTGTCTCATTTCTTTTAATCTTAGCCTATGAATATTGAACTAACACATTCATATTTCGAAAATAGTTTCAATAATTTGCAAACTTGTGATAGTGACGTGTCTTCAACAATATACAAAACATCTTTAACAACTTGTTATAAACATGCAAGTTAAATTGTTATGATAGATTAATACATGATACTCAAGTCGTCTAGCTCCCAAACCCTGGCCTTGTTCATAGTATTGGGAACCAAAGAACCTTGTTACACACTTTTATGTTGCCAATAACTATGCTGATCTGTAAATAACTGATGTTGTCATCCGTAAATGTACTCACCTCTGTCTCCAGATTGACTTCGTGCAGATAAATGGCTTGACAATCCTATTTAAACTCTATAATAGCTTGGCCTGGGGTTGCAGGTTCTAAGAAATAACCATCTGATGTCATCATCTACAAATATTGGATCCTTAATTTCCACAATCTAAACCGATGGATTGACATTGTGCGGGTCAATGGATCACAATCCTGTTATCTCTAATAAATTTTTAGAGAGTTGAGGATTTTTGGGAACAAACTAATCAATCTTTCAGCTTGTATTAGTGGTTCTCTTTTATGAGCGCATGTGCTGGAACATACACTAGTTACACGCTAATTGGAAGCATTACAAGTCTGGTTCAAAACATAGGTGACAAGTTTTTGGAGATGCATTCTTCACCACTAAAGACTAATGATATAAATGGTATATAATATAGTACATGAACTATAATTAACAGGGAACTCAGGCATATGGACGAGGAACCTATCAATGACCCGAATCAACATCTCCTAGTTGTTTAGAGTGCAAAATCCACCTTTGATGTTTTGTTTGGGGTGTGTGTACCTTGGTTACCTTTGATACCTTGTGTTGTGTACCTTGCAAGTGTAATTATAATTTATTTTAGGGTTAATGCCTTACATTGGGTCGGTCTATCCTTATGTTGTATGTTGATAGGTGTGTATAAAGGCAATGCCTTCCACCTATTCTACCATCTCATTCGTACTATTATATTTATTCGATTATTATCCTCTACGGTGTTTTTTGACACCATCACATATCTGCATCACAGTGCCTTCTGTTTTTGGAGTATTTCATTATTTTTTGCTTATGGACTTGTTTGTATAATCTCACATGGTGTTAGAGCTTAGGGTCTAAATTATGAAAAAACCCGTAAGATCTTTCCCTGCTGTTGTGAGAATGTGTGAATAAGAGGTGAGGTTGCAATTTATTTCTCTTTTAAGGGTGGGTTTTTTGGAGAAAAAGGAAGATCTAGAAAAATTTGCAGGCTAAGTAGATATTCTGATTTCAGATTTGTATTCCTTGTGAAATTTGAAGGTAACAATAGCTTGTTTGAAAGAATTGGGTTTGTTGAGCTCTCGTGGCCCAAGATTTTGTCTGCATAGCTGAATTAAGGTTTATAAAGGAAGTCCTATCTTGGTCAAATATTTTTCAGATCTGATTGCATTTTTTGAATTCCTTGTGGTAAAATATTAGGGTTCCATTTTTTTGTTTGTCTTCTGATTCGTCTGTTTTGAATCAGCCTTCGGTTGCAGGTGGCTAGCGTGCAATGCCTTAAAGTGGCAATCAGAGCAGGTAGCCACATTGGCGCAACAGGCATGACTGTGGGCTTGGACAGACAAGGGACTACGATTTGGGACTGGGGCAGAACAAAAAAATTAGAAGAATGAAGGTTTAGAGGTCAAATTTGGGTATATGGCATGCTAGTATGGGGATTTGGGTACACAATGAAAGCAAAGATTATGAAGATCCCAAAGCTGCCATTTGGTTTTATTGGTTTGTTTATGAGCAACATTTTCAATGTCAAGGATCACTCTTTGCAGTTGTATGATGAACTTAGACATATCTTACAATAGTGGCATATGACAAGATGAAGATGCTTCTCAACATGAAATCTAGTTATTGAGTTCAACATGGGATGTGAGACTTGGGACCTTCGATAAATGACAGAGGTGGAAGGTTTCATTATCATGTTGAATGTGTTCATGATGATGTCAAGTTGTTTTGGTCATTGTGGTGTTCCATTGTTGCAGCATTGACATGGCATGGTAAAAGAGTAAATGGAGTTCAATTATTCAGATTTAAATGGGAAAAACTAAAAAAGCCAAAAACAGAGGTCATATTCTTAAAAATAGCAAAAAAAAGAGTTGATTTATTTTATCTCATGGAAAATAAAAAGTGTAGAAATAAAAATAAACATAATACATACAAATTGAATTTATTCAATGCTCCAATCGCATTTAAAAAAAAAAGTGTCTCAAGTCTGACTCTTAATGAGTCAACTACAATTTACAATGCACAACAAAACATTACGAGACTAGATAATGCAAAGTTGAAGCTCTTGCATGACAATTGTCAGCAAAGCAGTGCAGTCAATGCATTGTCAACGAGGGGGATTTTCACAATCAACGGATTTGGGAGTGACAAGTGGAAAAATCAGGTGCTTCTCCTGTCAATTTTGAAATGTGATTTATTATTATTATTATTTTAATTTTGTTTTTTTTTAAGGGCAAAATTGGAGTTAGACACCTAAACTTCAAAAGGTCATAATTTCATCATATGAACTTTGTTAGAGCCCCATTTTCGAACAATTGGAAATCATATTTAGAGCTCTTCGTAGTGAATGTATTATGGTTTCTGCACATTTATTCATTGGTCTTAGGATCTTTGAAGATGGAGACAATTCTAGGTGTCCTTGTGTTGACAAGACACAACAACTAAGGGTTTGTGGTGGACTGTTATGGGGATTGAAAAAGTCCATTCTACTGAGAAGGATGCATACTTTAATTGAGAAGATTAGGCTACTGGGATATTACAATGTTACGCAGTAACATGTCCCCTAGATTTTGGTAATTCTCGAATGCCCCAAACGTTTTGGGGACTTGGGGTCTTGGAGTGAATGTCCCCATTTTTTTTCTAATTATAATTTTTTTGACACTTTTTCCTTGGAATATAATCTCCCCACTCACCCCCCCCCCCCCGAAAAAAAAAAAAAAAAATGTTATTTTACAAAAAACATTGAACCGTAATCCCAAAAGTGCTATAAAAAATTAAATAAAGTTAAAATATTTAAATAATAATTTTTATCAATTATTTTAATAGATGTCTCCCCGAATTCTTTTTAAATTCGAGGAATCTTTTGTTGTCCTCGAAACCCCGTCCCCGTCCCTGTCCCCCCCTCCCGAGACTTTTAGGTAACTATGGATATTATTGACCTGCATTGTGCCTGAATTCAATTTCACATGAAGGCGTCAAAGGACCTAAAAGAAGTTGTGGGATCGTCATAAGAAAATGTTTGTTCAAGTTGCTTTATCGAGGATTCACAATTTGAATTGTGAGTTGAACATGATTGATCCATCCCCATTTGAGAGGATCGAGGACTACGTGGCTTGTATGAAGGATTTCTTTTTTCAATTAGAGCGTGGGAAGGAGTACAAGAAGGATGATGAGATTATTGAAATCATCTTGGACAACTTGAAGCCTCCATATGATGCATTTTCTTTTCACACATTATTCCTAGAGAATTGTGATGGGGGAGGAAGGAAAGATAACGTCATTTTTAAGTGTGCTCCTAGTTGATTGTTGAATAGGTAAAACAAATCAAGATGAATGTTAATTGTTTGAAGCAACATGCTCATTGGACTAAGGGAAAGGAGATACACAATTCCAAGGTCGACCAAGACACCGATGAAGATGGGCACAAGAGTGGCTCTCAAGAGTGTGATCACAAGCATGTTTATAAATGCAAGGAGTGTACTTATTGTGCCATGGTAGGACATAAGGAACATTCTTGATGGAAGAAGATGTAGGATATTGAGAAGAAGATCAAGGATCTCAAGGAAGCATCAAAGCAAGCCAAGCGGTGGCAGTAAGAGTAATGTTCTTGTTGCACATATTTCTTCATGTCATGCTCTTCAAAGTGTGAGTTTATCGTGGATTCTGGATGGACTCCTCATATGACCAAGGATGGTAGTTTGTTTTAGCCACTTGGCAAAGCAAATGATGAGAGGGTCCACGTAGAAAAGGATTCTACTCTTCCTATTTTTGGTAGTGGTAATGTTATGCGAGAGGATGGCATGATTAGAGATGTGTGCTATGTACCAAACTTGGGTGTAAATTTATTATTTGTTTGTCAACTAACTCAACAAGGAAATAAAGCTGAATTTTGACCTTACGAGTTTGTTTTTTTTCCATTGGAAACAAGTCCACGGTGAAACCCAAGTGGTGCTTCCCCACATACATGGATGGCACCAGAGGTAAAGCCGCCAATGTTAACTTTAAAACACCATGTGAGGCCCAACATGATAGAGGTGGCTAGCTCGGGGGAATGGACATTGAGACCTCCCACATATATCATTCATCACTTAATTACATAAGTTAGCCCATCGGGCTACCTTACGAGTTTGTTGTGAAAGATATCAACAATTAGTTTATGGTGGTGGTTATTGGTTTACTTGACAAGGAGGCAAAAGCTTACAAGTTTATCGGCTTTGGTGATGTTTTAAAGCATCTTAGGAGTTATACCACTACTTCAACTGAGAATTGACATAAATGCAAGGATACTTCTACACAAGTTATTGATGTGGATAAGAGAAAGACACATAGCTATAGTCTCTCATGATATTCAATTAGAGTCACAATATTCTTTCAAAAGATGATGAGTTTGTTCCAGGAAATGCTGCATCAATTGAGGCTTTAGAGGAGAGATACTTGGGTGTTAATACCATCGTGTTAGAGATTATAGTTATGACACGAGGTGTTAGCAAAGGTCCTTGGAAATCCTCGTCATGACATGCTAGTATTATGGTCTACAGGTTGCTACAAGATTTACAAGATAGAGAAAAGTACATACATGGTACTTTGGTGGTTAAATGTGAAGTAACACATAACTATTCCATTTAGCTATTTTAAAGGGTATGATTGAAATTCAAACTCCACAAAGACAAGACTCTTTCCTCATAGGCTCATAAACAATTCAAAAACTCACGAAGTTTCATTCACATCGTTAGTTACAACAAAGTACTATGGTCAAGGATATATTTGTTTGTTAGAAACACTGATTCGAATGTGTACCAACAACTTAATATATCGGAATAACCGAGACAATAAGTAGCTTGTCTTCCTACAAGTGTTGTATACTTATAGAGTCGACATGACTCGTCGACTTCTCATCTCTTCATTTCTCTTCCTACTTGGTCATAGGAAATTGTTCATCCTTCCATTTGTCTTTTATACTTATATGAATGCTTACAAAATACAAAATATACGTCACACATACAATTTATACAAATTACTTGCGAAATAGTGTTCACTATCTCTTACCAACACTTTACTTATATGAATGCTTAAAAAATACAAAATATACGTTGCACATACAATTTATACAAATTACTTGCGAAATAGCGTTCACTATCTCTTACTAACACTTTCTCGGACTTAAATAGTTGTCTTGTCTCGAGACAAAAGTCCTTGTCGGAGTGCAGTTACCTACAAGTTGCTTTTTGCCCACTAGATCAGCTACGCTAAACTTCCTCACATTTGCCCTGCTTGGAAGCTTTGTTTGCGATTTCGCAAGAAGTCTTGTTTGTCGGTTTTCACTTCTTGCTCACTCTTAGTTGCTCTTTTGGGTTTTCGACTAAGCAACATACCAACCTAGTGCCATTTATGGGTTTTAAACCTTCAGATTTCACCCAAAATTTATCATTCCAAAACAAACTCACACTGCCCATGATTGTTCAAAATTGAAGGAAACCTCGATATATTTACTAGGAGGGGGCGACATTGGGTGCATTGGTGTTGTTGGCATCGACTATTTGACCTGCCTAGGGTGCATTGGTGTTGTTGGCACCGACTATGTGACTTGCCTAGAGCTTTGTCGTGACTCTGTGGAGGTCCCTAGAGTGGAGTTGTGTTGGTTGCATTGGAGGAATTTGTGGTGCCCACTACATTTGAAGTGCTTTCTGTGCTCGTAGCATTTTTAGTAACTCGAACAAGAGAATATACTACGGCTCATTGAGCACATCCTTGATGGAGCCCAAAAGGTCCACTAGATTGCCTTTGAAGTTATCCATCACCTAACTTGTCATTCAACATTGTGAACAATGCGCTTAACTATATCAAACTCTGTGTGATGCTATGAACATCATCATCACCAACAATTGCGATTAAGGTTGATGCACTGCGACGTTCTTATCAATGTCCCGTATTGTTTGTTCGAGATGCTTCACATATCTCTATGCTTAAACGCCCGCAAATGCGCTTGTGAGCGTTTCAAATTCCCACTCTCACATTTGGTCCATTACATTCTTTGTATTGAAGAGACTCTTGTAAAGCGATGTCTATTTGAGTTGTTGCCGCAGGTCTTGCTACCACAATGTGAGGCTTATCCATCTTGGTCATGCTTTCACTATTATCCTTCATCGCTCCTTGAAACTGTGCCTTCCAATCTCGAAGCTAGAGTGATATTTGCCAAGCTTGTATTGCAGTTGTGGTAATTCCCTTATATTTCTCCAATGACTCGAAAATAGTGTCGGCCTCATTGTGCTATCTTTGTAGTTGTGCTTTGATTTCTTTCAGCCTTTGGGAAGACGTCTAGTCTTGCATAAGCTTTGTGACCAAAGCAGTGAATTGCAATGGCTTCGACATAACTTGGCTCCCTAAAAATTGTTGAACTAGTGCTGGGTAGGTGTCATCTATTCTTTTTATAGCTTTCGCAAAAGGCTCCTTCAGTTCATTGTTTTCTTTGCTTTAGCTTGTTGTATGTGTGATCGAAACATGAAAAGCGCTTGCTCCTTCAATTTGTTTCTCTAAGGGGAACTACACAATATCCAAGGCGACTTGCTTTGGGATAGTTGCTTGCAAGCTGCATGGTTTAAGGTGGAGAAGATGCATGTGCTTGTAGCAATTGTGATGTTGGCATGAGGAAGATCGTCTGTCTTGTGGTCGGACCACGGATGTCCATCCACTATGATCTAGTTGTGTCATCGCTCCCTTTTGATTCTTCCTCTTGCGAGCTTGTCGGAATCAGGGCTTGTAATAGTTCCTTTAGGGTGTGCTTGGTAGTCGGTTGACCCGAATTTCTGTGTCTGAGCCTTGATCCTTTGGTCCGGAGCATTGAGATTGTTGTTATGCATCGTGTGCCCCTTGGCTTGAAGCAATTTGCATTTGTCTTGTGGGCCCTTACGTAGCCTAATGTTGAAGTTCCGGTGCTTTTGCGGCTTGAGCTTGCTCCTCCTCCGCCTCTTTTTCACTTCCTTTTCGCGGGCTTGATTTTATTTCAATTCTCTCTTCTTTGGCCTTCTTGTCTTGCTCCACTTTGGCCTTTGTATCTTCCTCACTTGTGGCTTTCTCATTGGCTGCCATTTCTTCTACAACTTTGTCCTCTTTGGCCAAAGAAGAGGAGTCCACTACATCATTGGAGATGGAATGG
Source organism: Torreya grandis (assembly GCA_037957365.1). Lineage (NCBI taxonomy): Eukaryota > Viridiplantae > Streptophyta > Pinopsida > Cupressales > Taxaceae > Torreya > Torreya grandis. Next base: position 1,248,304 of record JARHVA010000761.1, on the reverse strand, counting down.
GTTCAATGACTATGGGAGGGGAATGGGGTGAAGGTTGCGTTCTCAAGGGTGGAGTGGATGTAGGTGTGGAAGGTGGGGTGTTTGGTGGAGATCATTGTGCAAATGCTAGCTTTGGTTAGCACAGTTGGCGAGATAAGGCATTGTTTCTTTTGCTTGCTTGTCTTGAAGCGTATCTCCCTTGTTGATAATTGTGGTTCTTGGGATGCTTCCATAGAGGTTGCGAGGCTTTCCTTACACTCTCCCACGTCAGAATGAGGTTTGCGGGCTCTTGGCACGCATGACTTTTTTGTTAATAATTGGAACAGGTTGGCCTCAAGACTACCCTCTTCTTGGTCACTCTCCATATTTATATGTCAGCCTACCTCTTTTTGCTCATGTTTCCCTTCTAGCGGTTTCTTTGGGGTTGTTGCAGGATCATCCATGACACTCCACACTTTTCCTTGTGATTGCGATCTCATGCCTCCCCTTTTGAGAATAAGGCTTGGATCTTGTGCTTGCTTTGCTCTTCTTCAACAATCCTGCCTACCTTGATGGACTCTAGCATGCATGGGAGGCTGACCAATATGACATGCGGTACCATGTTGCGAACCTACATCGTGCACAACCTTCCTAAAGAACCTTCCTTTCTCCACCTGCTCATTGTATGGGATGTTCCCCATATCATCAATCAAAATTTTGTGCATCTCTTTGGTGAAATGCCGAGTGTGTTGAAATTAATCTCAGCAAAAAATTTGGGCAATCAGGATCATTTTAAAACGCTCCTGATCTTGTCTTTTTTGGTGGTGTTTGGGCTAGCTGCACAAGCTGCCCTTTTCTTTTTGTCTGTGTCCCTTGGGATCTAGAAGCAGATGCTTAAGTTACTGCGGGTTGTAGTGAGGTTTGTGGTCAGATTGCTCGCAATGGCTATACATTTTGTGATTTCCATTTTTCTTTGGCATATGACTTTTGCTTGTGCCTAGACCATGTTGATGAAAAACAAAAGAGGAAGTGCAGGCTGCTTTTGGGAGTTCATGGATGTGCACTATGATGCCATTATGCAATTTTGTTACTACAACAATGAGAGACAAATAATCCATGACATCTTGTGGAACGCAAGGGTTTACAGTGACCAACACAAATTTGAATCACCCATTTCCCAAACTTTTGTGCATGTAGGAATGCGTTCCCCCGTTGCATCTAAATCAGGTTTGCAAAGGCTTGGTTTGTTAAAAAATCCTCACTAACAACGTCTTGCCCCTCTGAGGACCTCCACCGTGTGAATCATACAAGTATCAAGAATTGGTGCTGGAAGGATAAGGTTTTGCTAGAGGGCACCTTCTTCACGTTTGTATAGATCTCTATTACCAAAAACTCTGCCTGTTGAACTCTTTCGGCAATCACACCATCTGATATGCAAAGTTGGAAGACTCCCGTTATTACTTGTTTGCCCCCCTTATTCATTTGCTAGTATCTTTCCAATATTCACTCTATCAATAGTCACACAGGCGTATCAGTCACATGCTCTATCTGCACATCGCAAGTGGACTATGGGTATCTTTCCTTAGTTTCTTGGCGGAAAGGCAGATTGGTGGATTTATATGGTTGTGCTGTTTGCTCTTAATCCTAATGCGTGCACAATGATTACAACGTTGATATGAATGGCCCCCTACATCGAAAGATGAATAGCCCCCTCATGAGCTGAACAATGTCATCATAAATTCATGTTTTTGTTTGAAAGTTGGGAGTCACACAAACTGCTCTATGTCTGTACCTTGCAAGGGATGATATCTAGTGACATCTTGTGCTGGTCTCGGTGCTCCTTGCGATTGCAGATCTATGAACCACTCTATATGAGCTGCATTGATGAACTTTAAGGGCTCCTAATCATTCCATTTAATTTGATACCAGAAATCCTACCACCATCTACCACTGCATGACTTGCGGCAAGTGTCTTCGACTTGTTGATTACCCTCTTGCTTTACGCTGTTCTCTGATGCTTTACAATTTCTCTTGCGGTCTTAGCATCTCTTTTTTCTTGCAAACAAATATCTCTCGATTTAGACAATTCAAATTCTACTTGTGCAATTCGCAAGATGGACAAAATATGGTTTGCATCCCCATTCCCCTTTTATGGATAGATCGTGCCACCTTGTAGAGATTCCACACCAACTCGTGTCTGTCTTGATTTTGTTAGCTGTGGCTGACATGACACTACCATTTTTGCAACTTTCCAATTGAGCTTTTGCTTGATGCGATGTGCCACTGTTTTCTTTTCAAACAATTGTCTCCTTTAGAAATTAACTATTGATTAGATTGCTAGCAACTTTGATGTCTGCTTGAATTGCTTTTGTCCTAATTAGAAACAACTTTCTAACTTATTCTTTTTGTCTACTTCCTTGCCGACCTTCCCTCTCATGCACGCCGTTCTCGGACTTAATTGAATTGCGAGGCTTTCCCAAATCCCTCTCACGAGTTTGATCAACCTTTGTAGTTGATTTTGATACCGATAACTTTCCTATCTCCTGTGCCTTTTTGCTGCTTTTATCATGTTGCACCCAAAATTTGTACATGTTACCTGCTACTGCCATTGCTAATTGTTCACTCTGCATTGCTACCACACATGCAAAAAAAGGAAATCCTACTCTATCTCTGCCCTCTGGCACTTATTTGTGCATTCACTTGTATTGATTTTAGTTGCGGTAGCACTTGAGCTTATTGCCATTGACCCAACTTGGGAGAATATTGCCCTATAAATTGCACAACATATGCTGGATTACGTACTCTTCCACCAAATTCGTAGCTTTCCGAGGTGTGGTTTGAATTTTCTTTTGTATAATAGTACCATATGTTGGTTGAAACTCCTTGGATCGCAAATTGCGATCATGCTAGGCCTTCTACACTACTTGATTCCAATTGGCCATTCGTTGTGTCTCCTCCATGCAAGTTAATTCGAGCAACTGGTTTTGCAAGGATTCTTTATCACCAAGGTGTGTAACCATCACAATGTGCAAGCTAGGTACTAGATATTCTATCGGTGTAATGAACTTCCATTTCATGGACCAATTGGAATGAAGCGAATCTTGTGGCACACTTGTAATCTGTCCTATACGCCCACAATATAGTCAATATGCGATCTTGCCAATTGTCTCTTTCCACATTGCAAATCTTTGTTAGCATTTTTTTTAGTACCTTATTTGATGATTCAGCTTGGCTGTTGGCTTGGGGATGGTATGCAGAGCCTTTCAAATGCGATGTCATGAATTCCTTTGTCAAGCTCTTTATGGTAGTACTGAGAAAATGCATCACCATTTAACTTTTGAAGGCAACTGAACCTTGCTATGATATTCTCATAGAGGAATTTCACAATGTCTGTCGCTTTGCAGCTCCGAGTTGCAATGGCCTCAACCCACCTCGTGAAGTAATCGATCATAGTGATGATGTATCAGTCATTGGAGTGCTTAGAGGGTGGAATAATAGGCCTTGCAAAATCTATTCCCCATTGTTCAAAAGGTTGTATAACAAGAATCAGGATCAGGGGCATTTCATCTTTGTGGTTCAGCCTATCGATGTGTTGACAGACATCGCAATGCTTCACAACCTGATGCACATCCTGAAACAATTTAGGCCACCATAGTCCACTCGATAATATCTTCCTTGTAGTTAGTTCTCCTGCAATATGGCCTCCAATTATATCCTTCGATGGGCGTCATCCAACCCCTGTGCTCTTTCATGCTCTAGCTCATGTGACTAGTTGCTTTATGTCTTACCATGTTGCAAAAAGTTTGTGATCTCCTCCTATTGTTCAGGTTTCGCAGTTACTTTGAGCAAATGTGCACCAGGGGAATCTTCTTGCAAGTCCTCGGGTTCGTCACCTGCTTGGATACATTTGAGATGGTCTGGTGCTACGTTCTCTCATCCCGTCTTCACATTGATTTTCAATGGATATTCTTGAAAAAACATGAGCCATCGTGAAAGTCAGCCTCCCAACAATGGGTTGTTCACCAAGTATTGTGATGCCTAGTAATTCGTAAAAAAATAAAATGGAGTAGCCAGTAAGTGATGCCGGAACCTTTGAAGTGCGAACACCCTGGCCAAGGCTTCTTGCTGCATCGTTGTATAGTTTTTTTCAGCAGCAGACGGCTTGCTACTGGAAAAGTGAATCATATGGTCCAACTGTGCTCTTGGTTGCCCAAATAGAACTCCAATTGCAGACCTGGATGCATCCCACATGAACATGGAGTGTTTTGCTCCAATCCGGGAAAACCAAAATTGGGGTCGTGACTAATCATTGCTTAAGATTTGTGAACGCAATGTGGCTTTCTGGGGTCCATTAACTTGTTATCCTTGTGCTCTTCTCCAATAAAGGGTATAGTGAATAAAAAACTAAATTCTGCTTGAAACCATGCCCAAAAATTCTTTTCAGGCTGACATTTCTGAAACATAAATAGCCATTTCATTGCTGCAATCAGAAAGTCTTGTCAGACTGGTGTTTTGTAGAACTCTACTGGGAGCCCTAGAAAACTTTAGGCTTGAGTTCTCATCCTTACATTCTCAAGAAGGTATCTTTAAATAGTGTACCGTCTGAAAACTCTTCTTGGAATTTACTAAAGTTATATTTAGTTTCTGTGTAGATTTAGTTTTGTTTCCGTTGCTGTGCAAATACTGTACAGTTCTCTAGATATTTCAGATTTCATTATTGAAAATAAAGCAGGGAATTTTGGATTTCAGTTTCATATTTTCTACATTTTCAGAGTTCAGATTTATGTTCAATTCATTTAATTTTTGCAGCCATTTTAGTTAGGAACATAACAATGGTATCGGAGTGATAAGATTATAACATGTGATCAGTTACCTCTCCTAGAGGCATATATTTCTCCTTCTCTTCAGCACACTGAGCCCTAATGCCTCAATGACCCTATCTATGGTCTTGTAAATTAATGCCATTGCCATTTTTTCTGCATCCAAAATACTACTCAAAATGCTTAATGATGCCTCTATCATTGCTTGAAGTTGATATTTTGCACATCCCACAGTTTGTGTTTGCGGAGCTTATGATAAAATATGCTGTAATTTTGGAAGAAGTTCAGCCTAAACTAAGCACACACAAGGTTTGTTTGATTGAGGAACGCATTTCCAAAGATGGGTTTTATGTGTCTCTACTTTATTTTCAAAGAAGCTTTCTTCAGCTTTCTTCCTGGGCATGATGGCTAATCAATTGGTTTGGATTGCTAATACGTTGGAGTGTTGCATTCATCAGAGTTTTCAAAGCAAATGACAATGTGTGGATGTGGGATGGCTAGGGGGCAAGGGTGACAGTTTGTGACTGGTGCAAGACATAAGAATGAACCTCAACCGAATAGGGTTAAGTAAATATCTCATATTACCTGGCTTGATTGATTTAAATGAAATAATGAAGCCTTTGTGTGCTATCTAAGATATTATGTGGCTATCTTATGTTATGATTTTGGTGCTTCTAAAATATTCCATGTCTGTTTGGAAATTCAATGCCTCTGAACAATGATAAATTGTAAAATCTCGAATGGGCTCAAACCTGTAGGATTATTTGAGCAGTGAGTAATGAACACAAAATTGGCTAGGCATTACTTAGAAATGGAACACCCAAAGGATTGATAAGTATTTAACACGAGTCTTTTAATGGTCACGGGCAGTTGAAAGTTTTCATTTCCAAGTAATATGTTCCAAGTTATCGAAGTCTACTTGCAACTCAGCACTTGGATGGTAATAAACTATCAAGTTAAAATTAAAGATGTTTTACTCGATCCTCAAATTTTCAGTTTTGAATAGCCTAGTTACGATTGCCTACTTGACATTGGAAAGACGTTAATGCTTTAAGCCAAAGCAGTTACATGCCTACTTGATGCATAGAAGATCAGAAAAACATAAATGGTTAAAGCCAAAGCTGTTACATGGTTTCTGATTATCAAACCGGAGAGTGAAATGCTTGAGATTTCTTAAGGACATATGGAGTTTTTTACTATCAAAAGTCAGATCTCAAAACATCATCCACATGGTATATTGAGATGTTATAAATTCAGATTGTAAATTCTGAGCTTCGAGCAGTGGACTATTGTATGTAAAATTTGCTTGAGTCTGACTTGATGCATGGTAATATGTTATTTGAGCTTGATTTTCACACGAGGAGGAAAGAAATGAGACATTTATTGCAAGATGCCATACTACTTGCATGGCAAGGAATGCAATGAATTTTAGAAAAGTGACATTCAATGCATTCTATTGTTTTTTCGCCCTAGAAATTCAAGATCAAAGAAAGGTAACAAAAATTGTGTTGTGTGGTCCCTGCAACCTGGCGACCAAAGACATGATTCTTCCTACAAGCATCCAAAAGATCCATATGCTAACGTTCACAACATCAAGATGTTTGAAGGGTTTATGCCACAAGAATGAATGAATGCATCTAGAGTCGAAGGTCAAATGCTCATAGAGGTCAGCTAGAAGTGGTATGATAGTTTTCTTTTTCGAATCGTAATAGTTATGTTTCTATTGACACAACCTAAAATGATTCTTGTAGTAGGCCTAGAAATGGGTCTCTACATATAACAAGCCTTTAAACAAGTAAAAGGTAGAAGACCATGCTAGTTCCAACACATGAGAGTGTCAATCCACAAAGCGGTTCAAAGCTATAGGTTAGGGTTTTGTGCAAAGGAAGTTGAAATAGATCTGATGGATGAGAACTATTGATACAATCTCTAATGAGAGGAGGGGGGTAGAGGACCTTATTAGATACGAGGTGTCATAAGATGGTAAACAAGAGCTATGGTAATTAGGTCAATGATTGTGGTAAATGCAAAGGCTGTAATAACAATAATATAAAGATAGCATTAAAGTAAATGACAAGCAACTTGTACTACACTATCAAATAAACGGAACATACAACATTCATAAAATGACCATACTCAAAAGAAAGGGGACATGGCAAGGGATACTTACCTTGAGTTGACTTGTTGGTGCCTTAATCTCTCCCTTGGCTCTGGGCACTTGGAAAGAGATGGTTGTAGGTGAATTCAACATCGATAAGAGAAACCCTAAGTACACCACAATTGGGGACTCCAAAGACTTGATATACCTCGCCGACGTAGCTTCATTTTATTGAATTTTCAAGGCCTTTTATTGCAAAATTGTTTTCTTTTTGTTAAGATCCTTAACTCTAATTCCTCTTCTTCTTCCCTAAGGGGCTAAGGGGATTTGGGATTTGCATGCTAATAAAGAGCAAAAGTAGTTGTTCAGTGAGAAATGATTAGGGGAAACCTTTAAATAGGGGTATGGATCCCAAAACAGAAAACTTAGTTTTATCTGATGCCATTGACGCTATTGAAGACATTGAAGTAAATCAAATATTATTGGCCTGAATGATGATGTTGGCCAAAACATGGGTGCTAAAGGGCTGTCATTGGTATGGTCAATGACATCTGCTATGAGCAGGGAAAATAGGAAGGGAGCAGGAGGTAGAGGAGGCCAAATCTGATGATACAAAGGTGGTAGCATGAAGCACACCCACAACACATCTTTCACAAAGTGCTCAAAGCCAGCCCACTTGGATAGCAAATGTATCCAAATGCATACATTCAGGGAAATTAATGCACCAACAAGCCCTGGGCAAGAAAAATGTTAGTAAAGTGATTTTAATGTGTATACAGTTCTGATTTTGAGCATGAGAATATTCTGTACGTTATGATCTAGACTATAATCAAATCAAAACCTGTCAAGAGGGAAAATGCCTCGGAAAATAGCAAGGGTTAAACTTTAAACAACATATTAGAGATTGTGTTGTCTTTCTCTGTAATGTTTTGGAGAGAAAAATACCAGTATTTTTTCCCTTTAGCAATGGCGGTGTTGAAAAATGATGTCTCTTTCAATTTGCAACTCTACTGCTGCCAACGACTTGAATGACCAGTTTTTCCAGTTGTAAGAAAGCTGTTATTTTGAGTCGGTATCCTATTTAGTGAATACTATTTGTATTCACTAATCTATGTAAAATTCATTGACTTGAAAATTGTGAAAATGTGTAGGCTAGTGGTTCTCTGATGTGATTCTGGTACCCATATATTCAAATGGCAAAGATCAGGGATGAGATAGACCTTATGAATTATAATTTTGTGTATGAATTTACTCAGAAAAGTTTACACGGTTGTTCCATGTTTAAATTAACCTCTTCTCTCAGAAGATGCAACAGCTATTTTTAGTGGATGGGGATACTTGATTTCAGATTTTTTTTTACCTATTTCAGGATTTTACTTCAACAAACCAATCAATTTTAATGAAGTAGTCAGGGGTGCAAAACCAGTTCAATAGATACATCACGAGTCTCCATTTCAAATATCCCATTCGTGTGGGCATGCATTCTATTTCTGTCCTCTGATGCTGCAAGCTGTGAAGTAGAATTACAAAAATTAAAATTATTGAAGATGACCCCACACAATCACTATGATTTGGAAGGATTTATGAAGTACTTCACTTGGTATAGTATAATATAAGCCTTACAGGCATGAATACAATTAAATGGAAGATAGACTAAGAACTCTAGAAGGTTATGAACAAGGAAGAAGAATTAGAAAGGGGATCGATTTGTCCTCTAGACTCGAGGTATCTTCTTTGACTTTCAAAGGAGGGACATTAGAATACTCCTCATCTGAATAAAGCTTGTGGTGGGACCTGCAAACAAGTCAAGTCTTGCATAGGAGTGTTTCCCAAGCAAAGGATGGAGAGATGAACTCCAAGATGCCAGGGATACATACACAAAATCTCTGCATTCGCAGAAATCTTCTGCTCATTCTGGAGGAAGTGAAGGCATCTCTGGTGGTAAATCAGCTTTGGTTTATGTCAAAATAGTATAAAGACCTTGTTTAGCCGCAGGAGATGATGGGGATTACAGTAGGAAGGAATGTGGTGACTTGAAAGAGAAAATAGGAAAATCAATAAATCTCCTCAAATGGAGGGAGTAAAGAATTATCACAGGACCAAGTATCATGTCTGAAGTTGCCTGAAATCACAGTTTCTCCTAGCTCAGAACAGATAATGTTTGATACTTGGTTTGAAAAGTTTGTGGAGAAGCTGTCCATTCTTGGTACTGCATGAATTCGTGTCCAATCTCATCTACCTAAGGAAGATTCAATTGAATAAAGGCTTACATTTAAGGCAAATAGGAACATGAGTAAAATGAAAATGTTAACTGCAATGCCTAATGTGTGGAAACTAGAATCTCAGGCCATTGTAGAAGACTTTTGCCTTAAAAAAGAAAATGTTGATCTATTTGCTGTTTCTGCCAGTGTAAAACTACATGGAGGTACATACTCTACAAAAGAACGTGGAAGACCAAGAAAAATAATTATTAACATTAGAGAATATTTCCCCCCCCGCTCCTCCTCCCCTCCTGAAAAACTGTGTAGGTGGACAAATAAATTCTACGCAGTTTCCCCCCCCCACAAAAAAAAAAAAAAAAAAAAAATTCTCTAATTTTATGGACTGCAAAAGCCTCAATTCGTTAACTTTTAACACGTAAAGCAGTAGAATAAGGTCCCAAAGGAAAAATTAACGGTGGGAAAGTAAATTATCAACTCCTGTTGTTGCTTAATCAATTTGCGCTTTAGGAAACTTTCACCTTTGGGTAAAAGCCTAACTATTTGTTGTTTCTGCAACATGGAGTCTAAAACTACACGGAGCCAAATATTCAATGATGCAAAAGTAGGTGAATGACTAAGTAAAAGGACTTAAAACATCTCAAACAGCAGAATAAGGAGCTAGAGGGAAAATTAAGATCATGAAAGTGCATTATCTAACTACATTGTTGCTCAACCAACTCTTTTTCTACCACCTTCAGAAACAGGGAAGGAAACAATGAGGAAAGAAGCAGTCTCTTAGTCATGGGGACTTTAAATTATATCTGAGAGAAGAAAGGATTTGGTGGAAGGAGTTTGTAGCTTTGCAGACAAAATTTACAATTCATTTGAAAATGCAGGAAAATCTCCGTCTAAGCATTAAAAATCACATGTATGAAATCAAGTTGTTCTAGGCTAGGATACTGATTCGGCACCCCAACCCCTGGTATGGGTCCGGTATGCCTGCAGGTTTGTCCTGGGTACGTCTGGGACGAGAAGAACCTGGGTGTTCTGGGGTGAACCGATAGGTTTTTGCCTGTTTTTTCTTTTCACAATTAGACTTAAAAGTAATGAAAAAAGAAATAAAAGAAAACACACTCAAAAACCCCAAAAGTTGCTAAAAATAACATAAAACAACACTTGTGTAGGATATATATACTTGTTATTTTTAATATATTTTTTGTGCAGCCATACCCAAGCTGTACCCGGAGTAAAATAAATTGACATATAGGCAAACTCGATTCGATGTATCAGAACCTGTACCCAAACAAACTGGCTACCAAGGTTCTGGCAAATATTGTGGGGGACGTTAAATTGATTATAATGACAGATGACATGCTTTGCAGCATAATTTGCTAAAGCAGAAGGAACATCGACATAAGGTTTTGGCAGCTAGGCACATTATAAAGGCTGGTGAAGAAGCAGTGGAGCAATCTAGGTTTTTAAAAATTCATATATCAAAGGATCATTTTTTTTTCATTCAAAAAATTGGATTTCTACATCCGAAGACATCATCATTAAAGAAGAATTAATTTCATCTATCTATCAAGCCGAGAATCAAATGTTACAATAAATTTAGGAAATACCACAATTTATTCAATATGGAAAAGTTAATATCGTAAAAATTATATCAGAGAGTTTGAGGCATTTCGAGGAGATCATTATCATGAATTGGCAAAATTCTTTGCATCCACTCAGCACAGCGAGTGGATGCAAGTTCCTTCTTCCACTTATGTGAAGATTGTTGCTGACATGGTTAAACGATTCTTGCCTTTTTCTTCCAATTAAGCATGTGTGGTTATACAATGGATTCAGTTACCGGCAGCTATGAGTAATCACTACTTTCTCTTTCATGGAAGGCAGTGTAAGATAAGAAAGGGATTTTTCCCTATAAACAAAGGGTATGCATGTCAGTATTCCAATTTTTCTTCTTTCAAGTCTTCTTGTCATTCCTTTAACTTATTTCCTTCCATTCTTTAAGTGTGCCTTAATTAACAATTCCCTTTGGTGTACAAGGGATACCACCACATAAGTTTCATCTATTAGAAATTTAGAACTTAAATATTAATATGCAGCCAATGTTTTTCTTCTACATCTGGCTTTTAGTGATTGTATTTGTATGTTGGATTCAAAAGACCTGATATTCGTGTTTGGATATTCACTATTTCTTTCATGCCAATTCAAATATACAATCTCTTGGTAAATCTAGCTCAGATGCTTCACTGTGAGTGTTTTCATTAAGGCAAACCATGCCATGGTCTGAAAACACTAAGTTTAGCTACTTTATTGCAAACTGTCTTCTTTTGTGTGTTTTAAATCCAAGTAAATCTAGCATAAGCTGTTTTAAAAGTCCCGACCCATTTTTTATCTAGTCACATCTGCTGCAACATTGGAATTTTCATCATGCACATAGCACATATATTGCATTATATTTAATAGAAATAGAAATGGAACCACCCCTATTCTAAAGTGGAAGGTATTTTCTCTCTGCCTGCTGTTGCAACCCAAATTTGTGGGTGACATATTGCAAAGATACCAGGCTCCAAAACTGTTATGATTCTGCTGGATTACCCACAAAAAGGGTAACTAAAGATCAATTCTACATGCTCTTCGCTCTGTCTCTTGCCGTAGCTTAGTCAATCATTTTCGTGGACACTCTTTTTAGATTTTTGTTCTTCAAACTTCTAGTTTGAAAAGAAATGAGATTGGTTGTAATGTGAGAAACACATAAATGACAAAGTCTTTGCCATCACTATCTGTCCTCATTTTTTTGAGGACCTGTGCACAAAGAAAGGCGGATTTTGTTATTGATTTGGCCTTCTCTTCAATTTTTTTTGTGCCCACTCAAGGTTTCCTATATCATATGGTCCATGTGGGAAATCTACTAATAGTAACATAATTAGAACGATTGTCAGTAAAATTCTGTACAATATGCTGTTCTTGCAATTTTAACATAACAATCTCCAGCATGTCAGTCATGATTGAACATTTTTTGATTTATGTAAATGCACTGATTTGTTAAAGGAATGTGCCTGCAGGAAAGGAACTAAGAAAGTTCCTTATTGTTTTATTTTTTCCATCGCTGACCCGCGTCGACATTATTGTGTCATCTGTTCTGGCTGGGGAACCTAGACTTCAGGGAGCACAATGTTCAACTAATATTATGTCAACATCTTGAACAAAAAAAAAAAAAGAGTAAAGAGTCATATCTTTGATAGTATTAAAGCAAGGGATTTGAATTCTTCACCTCAAATAAATAAAAGTATTAACCATGGCATGCTAGTATGGAAATCTTAGGTACATTGCAAGCAAAGTCTCTGAAGATCCCAAAGCTGCCCCTGGCTTTATTGGCTTGTTTATAAACATCCTTTTCATTGACAAGGCTCCCACTTTTTAGTTTTTGATGAACTTCGGCATATCTTTCAATGGGTGGCATGACAATATTTAGATGCTTCTCAGCATACAGTTTGGTTATTGAATTCAATGCTGGATGTGGAGGCTTGGGGCCTTGTATTTATGACTGAGAGGCAAATGGTCTCATTATCATTTTGAATATGCTCATTGATGGAGTCAAGTTGTTTTGGCCATAGCATTGTTCCATTATTGCAGCAGTGACACAGCACGGCAAAAGTGTAAATGGAATTCAATTGCTTGGATAAAAAACCAGGAAAACTCAAATTAAAAAAAAAACTAAAAAAAGGATGTGCAATTTGTAAAAATAGCAAAAAAAGAAGTTGATTTTGTTAATTAATGCAAATGTAAAGCATAGAGATAAAAATAAACATAATACATAAAAACTGAATTCATTCAATGCTACCAATCACAAAATCTTATAAAGTGTGTCTCGAGTCAACTCACAACGAGTCAATTACAATTTACAATACACAACAAGTCACTACAAAATACTATATGATGTGAATTTGAATCGCTTGCGTCTTGGTTTTCCTACATTTGATCATATTCATCCAATGCTCATCCAAGATGGCCAAATCCTGTAAAAAACATTGGCCCATCGACAAAAATTCATAATGATTCAGGATCATCGTCATCAAAGATCGAGTGGTTGTTCCTCTTTGACATTATGGTCCTCTTTGACATTAGTAATTACAAATTTACACATTTCATTAGAATAAATTTATATGCAAGAAATTCAAACTAATTGTCACAAAGACATCAAAATTTAAAATATATTACTTAAGTTATCAACTTCTAAGTTTGATTTTTCAAAAAGCAAAGCTGAAGGTTGTTATGCATGAATACCAAACCTTCATTTGCTTTTGGCTCTTGGGTTGCATTTCATGTAGTATATGTTTAAACATGCTCCACAAATGCTCATAAGTGGGAAATTTTTTGGGTTGGTTTAAAATTTGCATTGCCATCCACTGAATCACTTTGCTTCACTGCAAAAAAAAATCCCACCAACCACTGAATCACTTCAACTTCATTGCCAAAGAAATCCCACCATTGCAACATTTTTTGTTTGCAGAATGTCTTATAAATTTATAATTGAAAGGATATCAATAAAAGTAAAGACTAAAGCTGATTGAATTACTAAGTTTTAGATTAAGGTAAAAGCAGGTTTTGAAGGGACCTCGAAACCCTTTTACACAATCAAGAAGATGAAGCATTAACAACCACCAGGAAAAGCATCCCTGAAATCTACTGAAAAACAGTATCAAATCAGGTTTTACAGGGACCTGAAACCACAAACATAAACCAATAAAAGCACCCAGGTTTTACAAGGACCTAAAACCTTAACAAAACCAGGTTTTACAGCCTGAAACAATGCTAAAAAATATATATCTTTAGCATTCTGCCCTAGCCAACAATGTAGGTTAACATTGCAATAATGCCACACTAGCATTTTTCGTGACAATAAAAAACCCCAAAATACCTTTGGTTTCTCTGTCACTAAGATTGATGAAGACACCGTCAGATCCAACAATAATGACGGCCATACCCAGGTTCGATCCATCAAACCCTAAAAACGCGCTGCCCACAAAAAACAGGACCATAAACAAAGAAACAAGCCCCAAAACTAGCGCCACCAACGCCCATTCCGTCCACCCGATCATCTGCCCAAACTCCCCCTCTGCAGAGGATACGCCGCCATGGCAATCAAAAATCGTCGAAGAAATCTCCGACGTCTGGAAGCACCTCAATATGAGCAACGACCCCAGTTGACAGAATGTGATGGCAAATAAGGCAACTGCAAAGGTTAGGGCTTTGTTCAGTATGACGGCCGCTAAATAACACTCTGTGCGGCTCCCCCACAGGGGTTTCCCCCAACAATTCCACAGCGTCCAGCACACCGTTCTCCGTAACGCCAACACGGCGTGGGCAGATCTGCCCCTGAAACAGAGGCACACGGATCTCGGCCAGAACCTGGCCCGGCTACCCGCAGCGGCCTCCATGAAAACCCTGTACGGCTCCCCTGCGGCACCATTTAAACACACTCAGGCTGGAAATACAACCCGGGTTCCAAAATAAAGTTCCACGCAATAACAGATCTGGCAATACAATGCCGCACAGACGCAAGGGTTTGAGGTGGCCGCGCAGACACGAGCCCCCAACCCCCGCTTTTTATGACTGATTGAATTACTAAGTTAATACTAGACATCAAACTCTTTTTCAAATCGATTTGCACATACATTAGAATAAAAACTCTTCTCTTGCTGGTACACTTACAATTCATCTATAGCTATTTTCTGCTGCATTGAATCCGAGGAAATTCTTCCAATACTTTTGAATAAGCCCAATCTCAACTCAACTTCATCTCTGAATCTATCATGGTGGAGGAACGCTGGATCTAAGTAGTATCCAATAGCATGGAGGCAACAATGCATTTGTTGTCCTTACCTCTCATCAACTATCTCTTTTGAAGGCATGTAATTCGCCACATCATTTTGTAATTTTGATCTTATTGCCTCCTTTGCCTTATCTGTGGCTTTGCAAAGAAAAAAACCCATGTGGGGTTTCTCCATCAACCATCTTGACAACCCTAACTAGCAGCTCTGAAATTGACACAGTCTCGTGCCCAACTGCCCAAAAAGACTTGTCAAAAACAGTGTGAAATGTTTAGGACATCCATGTGATTGGTAAAGCAAGGTTCTACCCGCTCGGATTAACTGAGTATTTGTTTTAGGCTTATCTTTTGTGTACAAATATTCTGTAAGGAAAGAACTGGTTGGCAAATCTATTCATGCTTGAGCGAACAAGCTACTTATTTTTCATGCTAAGACCCCCAGTGTGACTCTATATAAATTTGGTTTGGAGAAAGCACAGTTTTGAAGAAGACTGCCAGGTTGGAAAGAAACACAAAATG
This sequence comes from Torreya grandis, assembly GCA_037957365.1. Taxonomy (NCBI): domain Eukaryota; kingdom Viridiplantae; phylum Streptophyta; class Pinopsida; order Cupressales; family Taxaceae; genus Torreya; species Torreya grandis. Next base: position 1,232,866 of record JARHVA010000761.1, on the reverse strand, counting down.
GATCACAAAGAAACACAAAATGGATCACAAAGAAACACAGGTCAAATAGGTCAAGCACCAAGAAGACGATCATGCAGATGTGCCAGGTTTGAGCCTAGATGGAAGCATATTCTGGGAATATGCATAGACAGTTGGTGGATGGACAGTTGGATGCTAAATCAATGCTCGTTGGCACTGCCGAGGGGTTCTGAGAAACCTATAAATAGGATGCTCGACCTCTCATTTGAGACATTCTTATAGCAAATCTATTAATGCCTGAGCCAACGAGTTACTTTTTGTCAGAAAATGTCTTTATCATGCTAAGACCACTAGTGTAATTGCATATATATTTGGTTTGGAGCAAGCCCAGTTTTGAAGAAGACTACCAGGCTGGAAAGAAACACAAACGGGATCACAAAGAAACACAAATCTGATAGGAGTTGAGTGCCAAGAAAACAATTATGCAGATGGGCTGGGATCGTCTCTGGATGGAAGCATATTCTGGGAATATGCACAGACAATTGGCAGATGGACAGTTGGATGCTGAGTCAGCACCAGCTGGTAGTACTGAGGGGATCTGAGAAACCAATAAATAGGACCCTTGACCTCTCAATTGAGACATTCTTGTTTGGCACACATTTTTCAGATTGAAGGCAAAGTAAAGATCAAGCTTAGGGTTTGTAGATTTATATAGCCTTGGAAGGCTTTTGTCATCTTTGTTCATGCTTTGTAGTTTGAATGCTTATAAGCATTACTGTAATGGAGATCCTGTACATGGAGGATGTACAATGCATGTAAATATTGGTTGATGTTACCATGAGATGATGTCTTTGTTTTCTTTGTGTTGATAGTTGTTGATGCAGGGGCATCATGGGAGTGCGTAGATGTGGTAGATAAAATATTGTAATTCAAAAAAAAAAAAAAAAAAAAAAAAAATTCAAATGTGTACATTTGTCAAGACTAAATAGAGGATTGACAACCGTGTAAAGGGAATCAAGCCATAAGTGGCGTAGGTTGAGAAAGTCTATGTTTAAAGCATATTGTTGAGTCTTTTTAGGAATTAGTTAAGTGGTGTTAGTAATAAAATAGGATTATTTCAATATGGCGAGCAGTAGTGTAGGAGGTTGTATAGGAGGAGCAAGTCCGAAAAAGGACTGCATTTTAATTGTTTGTAACAGATTTGAGAAAATAATGATTGTTGTATGTTTAGCTCTATACATTATGTATTTTGATAGATTTCGTCAATGACTGCTCTGTATGAACTAAAGGATTATTTCTGTTGCATAAAAAAATTATTTCTGTTGATGAAGGCCGTAATGGGAAGGAGGGAAGGAAGTTATGAAGAAAAGCTTTTACATAGGCCACGATGGTAAAGAATAGAGTATGTTGTTTTCCTGCGTTAATTTTGTTTTTGGTATTTTCTGTCCACCTTTCAAATTCTGTATGAGTATAAACACATTCAGGGAAGGCTTAGAGAAACCCGTAGATACTATGAAACATATAATGTTTTAGCAGAGGCCAATGAGTTGAGATCTGCAACTAGATGGTAGAGAGGCCATGAATGCGGAGTGGGAGTCTTTGGCCATATTGGAAGTTGCAAGGAACCAGATATCGGTTGTGTCTCTGGTGGAGTCGGATATTTCGCTGGGGTTGTATAAAAGAATTACTTATCCTGTTCCCGCCAATGACTCTGTACAGTTCATTTACTTGTTTTGCAATTTGATCGCCAAAACCTGGTATTGCTCTTCACAAAATTGGAATTCTCGGCTTTCAGTTTCTGCATCACATAGGTTGGAAAGTTGAATCTTGTGTCACTCTGCGGTCTCAAATTCTCACCCCGAGACTTACTGATTAGTCTCCTGCTTCCGTAAGGTTTGTGGAATCCTATATAAACTGATCAAGAAATACGATCTTGTGTTGAGCAGTGCTTTTTACAGTTATGCCAGAAGAAATGGCTTTATTAATGGTTAAATGATCAGTGTTGGACTGACGCTGTTTGAGATCTGCAAAAGAATCAATGGAAATAAATGCATGTAATTGGATCGTTGAAGCAATCGGATGCGCAGAAGCAGCCGACGAAGCCGACGCCTTTGGTGAAGGAAGAAGAGGACGTCGAAAGGTTTTGGCGACAAGCCGAAAATGGTAAATGTGAAGAAAAATTATCAGGAAGTCAAACTATTGATAGATCAGTATTTGAGAAAGCGTCGATCCCCTTTGAACAGTCCTACTATTTCATGAACAGGTTTGTCATTTCCTGGTAAAGAAAATAAGTATAATCAGAATCATGATATAAACCGTCTCGATGCAGTATATGGTAGTTTATCGAGTCAAACCAATATTAATTCAGATAGGTAGTGTTCTGGGTGTGTTTTTGGTGCTGATGGGACTGATTGGATTCGTTATATGAAAGAAGCCGATTGGAGTTATCTATCTTGTATGGTAGAAGCTCACTCACCAACGAATTGTATCTTTTCCTCAAAGATTGATCAAGAGAGAATGACATCGGGAATCTGCAGGCTTGAATATACGAAGCTCACAGTGCAGTCCAAGAGCTTTTGTGATTTCGAAGTAGCTGTTGTAAGCCAAAGATCGAATTGTTGTGGGGTCATGAAGATCAATGAAGAAAATGTTTGTTAAAAATACAGAGTTAGCCCTATTTGCTAAAGGACTGTCATCATTTATCTATCAAAGCAGTTTGAGGAAGATGACAATTCATCAGTTGTTAGGGTTTGTATGAGTTATCTTTGTGTCTGCTTAGTATCTTCATGTTTCCCTCTAAATCAATGGGGTTCTCGGTGTTCTCTTGTTGTGCCTTGGGTGAGTGCTCAAGTCGTCAGGGTTAAGTGATATTCTAGTGTGATTGTATATTTATTTGGTGATAACTCTTCCTTTCTTCATAGTAATTCTAAGTTATTGGTTCGTTGTTGGTTCGGGTTCGGTTCTAATAACCGGGTTCGCTGGTACGGTGATTTTTTTTTTCTTGGGTTTGTTTTGGGTTCGTCTGTACAAAAAATATAAAAAAAATTAAAAAATACAGAATTTATAGCCTATTACATAGGAAATTAGTGACATTGTCATTGACCATATAGTATGCATGTTGATATCAAAAGCAAAATATGAAAATAAACATTGTCGTGAACCATTTGCAGCCTAGGGCAGAATTTCTGGGTATTATTTATTATTTTAGTCATAAATAAATAATAATTATAATAATATTATAATATCCACTTAATTAAGCTGCTGAAAGCATGGGCAATCAGGAGGGTGGCGTATATCTTCTCAAGCTCAGCGATTCTTACTTGCCAATTGGCAATAATAACATGTATTGTTCACGCGTGCTGTTCGTGACCACTGGTCATGCGTGCTGTTCATGACTATTCTTCACGTGTATTGTTCACTAATGTCCTATTTATTATTTTAGGTCATTGTTTTTTGGGAAAAAATGATAAAAAATAAGAAAAATTGCGTTTTTGTCCATTTTAAAACTATTTTTGTACTGCAGATTTTACCCGGGTTTGCCTAGGGTTCGCTTGGGTTCTTTTGGCAGAAGAACCCAAGCGAACCCGGGTGCCCAGGGGCGAACCCGGGTGCCTAGGGACGAACCCTGGGTGTTGGGGTTGGCGAACCGCACCAGCCCCTGGTGCCTTCCAATGCCTGCTAAATACCGATAAAGAACCCAGGGGAACTTGGGTGCCTAGGGACGAACACTGGGCTTTGGGTTCTGTAAACCAGACCCACACCCGCACCAGAAGAACCGCGCGAACCCTAGGCGTTGGGGTTTGTGCACCCGCACCCGGTGCGCACCCTGCCTTCCAATGCCTGTTAAATACCGCGAACCGGTAACGTAGTAGTAAATTCGATACATACAATTTTCTAATATATTAGCACAATGTGCAGCTCATGGGCTCCGTGGAAAAGGTAGGAACCTGTCTATCAAAAGTCTGCTTGCAACCACACAATTTGCAGCATTATCTAATAAACTATACTGCATTTTGTGGCCTAACCTCATTCACAACCTCCTCAAGTAGACCAAAAAGTTTGTGGTGGTTTTATTTTTTCAGAGGCCTCCATGGATTTGAGGAAGAACCGTGCCTTTATATGATGATACAAGGAAACTAATCAAGGTATGGTTCTTCCTATTCGCCCACTAATCAGACATTATGGTGCAAACATGTCTCTGCCCGCTGTCTATGATGCTCATCAAGTACCTCACCCACATCTTTCATTGCTTAACATATTAACCCTAGACTTTTGAGTGAATGGGCTTTATAGCTAGGAACTTTAGTGGTAATTGTACTAACCATTGCCCAACAATAGGGAGATCTTTCGACATTAAAAAGGATGGTAAAGCAATACCAAAATTTTGTTGATGCTTATCTAGCATGTGCATGTACATTTTTTTCCATGTGCGCTCCAAGGTTGTTTGAGCTCCACCTGCATTATGAGGTGATGAAATGGTGTTCACATTGCCTCCACTAGATTTAGTTGTTTTGAAGATGTATCAGTATGTGGAAGTTATTCCTCCTCTAGAGGTATAGTGGCACGAGAGGACCTTGTGGATGATCCAACAAGTCCTAACCTTTTTCAATTCCATTTCCACAAAATGTCTCTATAGCCAACAATGCTTGGTGGGTTACATCTTCAGGTTAATTATTTTTATAAGGCATAACGTCATTCATGGCTTGGCAGCCTCGTCAAATACTATTTGAAGCTATTTATACCTCCATTACACTCATTCTCAGAAAAGTTACATTTTAACTTGATTGAATGTGCCACGGTTTTGCAATAATTCCATGTAAAATCCTTTTTTCACAGGATTGTTAGTTGAACCCCCCCAAAATTAATGTGTTGGGTTTTAAAAAAAACTATTTTACTTTTACCTAAGAGGGTTTGCGTAAAAAACAAAGGGATGGCTCTATTTTAGGGCCAATTGTTTGTTTTTCTAATGTAAACCCCCATTAAGGTTTATTTTCTATAAATAATGGTCATCAGTTTTTAAAAAATAAAATTTAAAATAAATAAATTATTAGTAAAAATAAAGAAAATGCCCCAAAGGCTAAAGTTTTAGCTTTAAAAACCACAATCTGAATGAAATGGACAATGTTAATTTCCTGACAATTCCCTCTTTTGTGTTGTTGTGTAGAAGGATTTTAATTTTTGTATAACAGATAGAAAGACTAGAAAATGCTGTGCCCTAGTGGTGGGGGATGTGCCTTAATTGATTTGATATAATGCTGACTCCAATTTGTAAACTTTTGTGAGTCTCCTTGTGCTTTGTTTTTTCTCCGTGTCAAAATGACCAAAACATGGAGGTATTTATAAAACAAAATCAGAACTTTTTGTCCACAAAAAAATGTGATTTATTGATAGTTTTCTAGTTATTTGTATGTTGTTGAAAAACCCACAATTTATTCACATTTTTTAAAAACCTCATAGTTTTTCGAGTCAACTCGGTGTTTGATTGTTGTGTCCTTTCGCGTTTGAGAATGGCATGGCGTGGGTTGTGAGTAATAGTGAGTTTTTTTTCATTTCTGCTTCTATGAGGCAATCCAACAAATGCTTAGGCCTCGTGAGCCTCACCATCGTCATTGTCAAACTCAACAAAGATCTCCAATATCATACCAGGTAATCCATCCAACACCTCCACACCTACTTTGTCAATCAGTGAGGCATCCTCTTAATTTGCAACACATTATGCTCATGTCCCTGGTAATAGTGAGTGTGTTTCTACTCAGACAATAGCTACTATGACCAGAAACCAACTTCTCTACGTTACTAAATCATTTCACTTAACAGAGTGGATATAACAATAAGTGGAACAATCTTAAACATAGGCACAAATTGTTTGAGTTTCAAGTGATATCCCCATGCATTCTAACATCATCCAACTGTATTGCCCTCGGCTATATTAAACCAATTTCGCCTTGTCTGCAACTTGCCAAATGACAAATTGAGTTTTACAATAATAATTATTGCCGAAACCATAGAAACATAAATCTTGAAGAGCTTGCGATTACTTGCGACGCACAATTGTTTCCTTTCAGTTCAGAACCATGGAAGGACATGACACTCGAACTTGGAAAAATAAAATAATATAACTATCATTAAACATTTTAAAGATCTGCTTTGAAAATATAAGCATAATATCCATCACATTGAATAGTGATTAGTTTGACAAAGTATGAAATATTTGATTGTTATATAATTCATAAAATTAACTATAACAAGAGTCAAGTCTCAAATGACAATGAGATCAGAAAATATAACATTCGTATCTGAGCCATGACAAAATGCAGGCTATTGCCTTTTTATGTTTCTTTTTTTAAGGAACGGCAGGCTGTCTGCGATGTCTAGGCATCCTTGGCACAGTCAAGGGATGTCCCATAGACTTCATGATGCCCTACATTGTGTGGGGGATGGTCATGAAGTCCGTCCCTCTTGGGAAGCCTGTCGAGTGTTCCCGGGGTGGTAAGACATCTGTAAATTACAAATGGGGGGACATCCCCAGAATGTCTCCTTGAGTATTCAAAACGGCTCAGGGATATTAGTGTCAATGTGCAAGGTATCCGGGGATGTTTTGTTCCCATCCTCAAGTCTCCAGAACAAGGATGTGGGCAGTTCCTTGAGGGCTGGGGAGACATTACTGTGGAACACTGCAGATAGATATTCTTTTGTTTTGTAATTTGTAAATATAGTTCTAGATTGCCTACAATATATCAAATATGAAAATAAAACTAATTTACCAATAGATTATTTCCTGAATGTCTTGCGATCAAAGAATTGAGCTTATAGGAAATAAAGCACGATGTCTTGCAATCAAAGAATTGAGCTTATAGGGAATAAAGCACGAAAGTATGGGCATGGGCAGTTCAGGATAACGATTTTGGTTAATGTATTTAGCCTTGTTGTCAATCAATGTTGACTTTGTTGTTGTGCGCTGTGCTGTTTTAATCCATAGGACATATATTATTATCAATTGGTAATTGAATATTAGCCCAAATTTTATATCTAACACCTTGTTTTCCGAGTGTTAGAACAAGGTATCTAGGGACACAAGTGTTGCATATAGAGAAGTTTGCATTTTTAAACATTGTCTAGGTACTACCAACTACCATGACAATGGTGCTTCCTAAACAAGTCTTAGTGTTGTGAATAAATGGATTCATTCCTCTAGAAAATACATGATGTAGGAGAGGATTTGAGACTAAGATTCTGGCATCTGATCTGAATTCGTGCTTGCTTACTCCTACGATGGGTGCCCACTGCCAACAATAGAAAGGAGCGGAAAATCTTAAATGGGAAAGAACATATGGGAAAGTATTATAGCCATTTGAGTTCCGATCTCCTTAAATTGTTATTTTTGTTTCCTATACAGATACTACACAGACCCTTCCGGTACATTCTGGCAATCTGATGCAAAATCTATAGGATCTGGAGTTGAAGCAGCAGACATTTCATTGAAGGAACAGTATCGTAAGGTATATATAGTCTCAAAACTGAATGGTAACCTATTTGAATAAGCAGGTTTAGTCCTCAAGTTGGTTACGGAAAATTTATTGTATAAATCTTGGGTGGAAATTAAGTTTAAAAATATGTAATTCAGGATATGACTTTGGAAGAAGCAGAGACTGCTGCACTTTCTATTTTGAAGCAAGTCATGGAAGATAAGGTTAGTTTTACATGCTTTGATTGTAACCAGTTAATTAAAAGCTATTTATGACTATTGAACATGATACATATGACTGGAGAATGAAAGTGTAGGTTGTGATAGAGACTTTGGAAGCTATCTTATATGACATTTTATTCTTGGCATGTATTTAGGTGACAGCCAATAATGTTGACATTGCAAAAGTGGCTCCTACATATCATCTATATACTCCAGCAGAAGTGGAGGCAGTTATAAATCGCCTATGATTATATATCTGCTGCAATGAATTTTGTAGGGACACAAGTTGCATTTTTGGACCATACTTAACTTCGAAAGTATTTTTATTTGCACATTTGCTTTTTGTTTATTGTTGAAGCCATTACAAATTAACATATTTTATTCTGGACAACTTTAGCCAAATATGGTTTTTTTTTTAAACATATGGAAGGTGAACAGTTCCAAGACACCATTCCTACATGTTTAAATACAAACAATTCTGTTTTTGATCCTTTTTTTATTTTCAGAATTCACATCTTTTTTTGTTAAAAGAGTTTTATAAATTCTGTTTTGCTATCATTTTTCATATGAACTAGTCTTAGGAATTGCATTGCCAATTTCTTCGTTGGATCCAAGAATACGAGTTGTAAATTGTAACTGATTTGCAATTCAGCAAAGTTCAACTTTGGGGACAGGTTTACAACTTCAATCCTTGCTACCATTAAGTTAGTATCTTTGAGACCGGGGAATCAGAAGGTTTTTGCAAATGTTAATACATGTTCTATTTTGTTAGGCGCTTGATTATTTATCGTGACATTAGGTTCTTCAATGGGTCCTAAAAGGGCAAATTAAAATATTCAATTTTCCCTTCTTCCTTACTTGTCCATCTACCGGTTTCTTATGATAACTCCATATTTCCAAAACCATTTTTTTAGTGTCATCCAATTTTTTTTGGAGGTAGTAACTGTAGGATGTTTATGATGTTCAAAACTGTTTCCCTTTTATTTTGTTAGGCGCATGATTATTTTATTGTGACATTAGGTTGTTCAATTCGGTCCTAAAAAGGCAAACTAAAAAATTCCTTTTTCCCTTATGCATTGTTCGTCTATTGGTTTCTAATGATAATAACTGCATCTTACAAAACCATTTCCCGTAGTGTTATCCAAGTTTTTTGGAGGTAATAATTGTAGGAAGTTTATTACCCATCTTCGAAAACTATTTCCCTTTGTGTCATCCCATTTAATTTTTTGGTCGACATAATTGTGGAAGGTTTATGGCTATTTTTTCTTCCTTAGTAGAATAGAAAGTTTGAGAAGTTCGAGTTTCATTTTTTTGATAGGAAAATTGAGGGTTTCTATTGGCGCCCTTGCCCTTCGAAGTTAAGTAGATTTTAACAAAGAGAAGTAAACAAAGAGAGAAGGGAAGGAAAAGGGAGAGAATAGAAGGGGGAAGGGAGGAAAAGAGAAGAGAATAGAGAAAGGGTGTCCAAACACTAGAGAGTTGATATTTTTGACAAAAACAATAAAAGCCCATCAATAGAGCACATTAGATCTTCATCGATCTTTATTGATCTTAGCTTCATATGGCTGGAAGAAGGTAGATTGCAAGATTCCTTTCTTTTTTTTAACCTTGATGCATCCATGATAGGAAGAACGTTGTGAAAAATCCTCCAAAGAGTGAGGTTGCAAAGGAGACTTGAAGCTAGAGGGGCAAGAGTCCAGAGAGAGAAGTAAACGAGGGGAGGATAAGGGAATAGAGGAAGGGTGTCCAAACAATAGAGTTGATATTGTTGACAAAAACAATAAAAGCCCATCAATAGACTGCATTTGATATGGAGATCCTTAGTGATCTTTTAGTTTCATACCACTGGAAGAAGGCATAATGCTAGATTCCTTTATTTTCTTAGCTTCGGTGCATCCTTGATTTGCAAAAAAATGTGAAAAGTCCTCTGGAGTCGGGGTTGCAAAGGAGACTTGAAAGCTTAAGGGACAAGAGTCCAAAATAACAATTAGATGATTAGAAGAGACTCGAGCATTGGGGTCTAATGGAGAGGATGTGGAGATAATAATTTGAGGCTTAGGAGGAGCCTCAATTTAAAAACCTTGTATCTGGGGAGGAGAGGTCTTAGGGCCTCTGCTAGACTAGGTTCCTTGAGGGATAGCCGGATCCGTTTGTGCCAAAGTCGAAGAAGAGGGAAAACCTCTCCTTCAGAAGAGGGGAAGTCAAAACTTAAATCTTTGTGGAAATGGAAATTAGATTTCACCAAATGGTGTATGAAGAGGTTTCTTGCTTTTTCATTTAGAACTTTCGACGCTCGTTGCTTTTTCAGTGTCCCTTTTAGGGCAGTCAACAAGGTGGTGTCCATGGGAAAAACAAGCCAACACTTAAATGCCAATTGCTTGTAGTCCATCTTTTGCTTCTAGGCCCTACCTCCACCTTAAAGTTATCTTCTTTGGAAGGCATTTTTAAAAATCAACTTCCACAAATTTTGGTAAAAGTAGTGAAATGCCTCTAAGAGGTTTCTTGGGCGTAGAAATGAAACAACCCTACGGCATTTTTGATGGAAGTAAAACTATTAAGCGCCCAAAAGTGAAGAGGGAGATTTGGGAGTCTAACTTTGACATGCACATAAGAAATATTGTCCATAGAGGGATCAAAGGGATGAAACTAGGGTTTAATACAAAGACCATCACCTTACCAAAACCAAGGGCTAGATTTAAGGATGAGATTCATTCATGTCTTCAGCAACATTGTACTCCACAATGAAGAAACCCTTAACACAGGTGTATAAGTAGATTTCTTGAGAAAGCAAGGCTTTCCAAAAAAGTGGAAGCACACCTTTGAAAATCTGCTAGCTTAGGCCATAGGTTGTTAATGTGACAAACAAGCCCTACTTGCTCTATAAAAATCCTTTTGATCTATGATTTCTTGCTCCAACTCAAGGACATGGATCTTCTCAATGACGTCTACAACAAAGCAACCAAGGAGGGGAGTTTTGGTAAACGTTGAAGGTTGCACTAGGGCTTGTTTAAAAGACGAGGGAGAAATTTGATTCATGGCCGAATGGTGAGAACAAACCTTGTTGCATAGAGCCTTAAGGTGTGTTGATGGAATCGAAGCTTGCAACTTATGGGAGGGAAGAGGAGGGGCGAGCATAGTAGTCATTGTAGGAACATAACTTGAGTGTTGTTGGTTTACTTCCAAACCACACCCATCCCCAATGGAGGACTTGGCCATAGGAGCAGAGGAAAAAAAGTTACCAACATGGTTCGTAGGAGGAGAATGACCAAGAGATGGTTGAGTGTTAAGATATCTTGTGCTCTTTTTTTCTTGGTCCCTGAGCTTCCTTCTCTTGGCATAAACACATAATAATTGTATAATAGCATTTGAACTAGACTATTTTGGCTTTTTTTCTAAGCTGAAAATAAGATATTAATGACATTCTTTGCTTGACATGTTAATGTTATATCATAAAGTATAGGAAAATGCCAAATCAAACATTAGTAACTTGGACACTGGCAACTAACCTTGCAAGCAAGACCCCGCCTCAAACTTAACTTCCCAATTTGTGTGAGTTTCAAAATATTTAAAGGACATAATATAGAGGAAAGGTCCTTTTTAAGGTCCATGATGCCTAGAGCCCTGTCAACTACAAGGTAGCTTACAATATATGAGAGCACCTCGTGCACATCATTGATATGGGATCGAGGAGGAGACCTGGAGGACAACCTACTTAAATGGATGTAACGCAGTTATATGTGGAAGCGGTTTCTGAAAGAAATAGAGTTGCAGAGTACAATTAAGCAATTGAATCTAGGAAACACATATAGAATAAAAAATTACACATTCAACATAGGGGATTGGCATAATAGTGCCACTTCTATTTAGATGAAAGAATAGGTTAAAGAACATGTATAATGCATCGTAAGACAAGGAATGCGAGTCCCTATGATCATAAAGGGATAAACATTCTAATTGAGTTGTCTAGACTGCGTTATCATCAGTGATGGCTTGGAAAGCAATTTCTTGTGATCAAAGAGGGATAAACATCCTAAGTGATATACCTACTCTGTGAAGAGATCATTTGATATGAGATACTGGAGGCATGCAAGAATTCAAGATGTCAGACATGGTAGATTAGGGAAGAGGACAATGACCACTTATCTCGTTGACATTGCCATTGATAATCCTATTTGGTATATATAGTTACAGTAGACGGTTACAAAAACAATTTGCCTTCTGCCCAAGTAATGGTTTGACTTCCTTGTAAGTGTGGCAGTTACACTTCCAATGATGTTACATTTATGATAGGATCTCAGACATGGTGCAAACTTGTAGAATGCCATATAGCGTGTCACATGACAATGAAATGCCGATGAGCAAACACAAATAAAGGTCATGCACAAATCTACGGTGACAATTGGGATGCAAAGAAGCAATTCACAAAGTTGTTGATGTGCAAGAAGACTATGAAGTAATGTGCAATGCTGAGGCAAGCTACAATGTTGTGAGGTGCTACGTGGCATCGCAGAAGTTGCAGATAAAATGCAAAGATGCGAGGTGATACAAAAGTTGTGAACACTTCAACTTGAAATATGCAAGATTGTAGAAGTTGAGTGTTGCAGATGCTATGAGCATTGTGAAGCATGTGCGAGGTATGTTTAAAGGCGTTGAGTCATGCATAAGACTGAAATACTACACGGTGTTCATCTTGATGCGAAAGAAATATGCAAGGATACCACAAAGGTTGTACGAGTGTTGCACATTACTGTGGTGATATGTCTTGATGTTGCGGAAGCACACAAGAATATAAAGAGTCGATAGGTACCACATAGGTAGACAGGGTTCATTGGGCATGCATGCATGCATAAATTTGTGCGACGTGAACAATATTTCCTTAGTGCCTTGAGCCAACTTGGGATTATCTAGACAAGTCAAACAATGCACAAGGAGATACTGTAGATCCAAAGTAACACAATTCACTTGGCGCGATCTAATTTTTCTAGGCATGCTTTGATTGTGGACCATAATAATTTTTCATAAAGCTTGTCTTGTAATACCATAATACAGTGTTTGAACCCTTATAAATACTCTACAGACCTTCAAAATTGACTTGGAAGGTTTGCAGTGTTGAATTGTGGAAGTTGTATAGTAATGAAGAGGAGTTGGATCTTGTGCTTTGGCAACATGGGAGTTGAATTTGGTGTAGAACCACTGATGCGAACATAAGGCTAGATGAACAACCCCTAATAACTGTGGTAAGATCTAGTAACTGGATCAATCATTCCCCCTTAATAAGTGATGGCCCTCATTGTTAACTTTGGGTTCCATGTTAAGGGTGTTGAAACAATGCTTCATTCAGAAAAGCTAGTGATGTGGTAATGTTAACTCCATTGCCTGAGAAAAAAAATAGGATGCCAAATTCTTGAAAAGAGATACATTTGCCATTGTGCTCCCTGATCTTGTGCACTACATGGGATGCCAATGATTTTGCAGGGGTGAGAAAAATGAACATGCTGTGTTTAAGAGTGTGTTGCTGCTCCAGATAGCTCAGTGTAGAATTTGCTATGAATGCCTGCGAATGCCAAAGGATGTATGTGATCATTGTACTCAATGTTGAGGAGTATATGTATTCATGTTACCTTCTTAAGAAATGATAAGAATCCTTGTACGAAAGAGAGAATTGCAGATGAAGCATATCCATGTTAGATGTATTTTGCATGCTCAGGTATGTAGCAAACTCCGAAGTTTGATCCATTGACCTCAATGTTGCAGTGGTGCTAATAGCAGTTATCTCTGCATTGTATGAGTTTGATGTTCTATAATCAAAACTACGATGTACAAGAGTGAAGTTGAAAAACTCCATGTGCTCTAGCTTTGCGAAGAACTATGAAGCTTCCTATGTGAGCACAAGGCATGGCGTTGCAACAAAAGTTGGCCTATAAATGGTGCATAACTGCAAAGGCGTTGGTACATAGCGTAAGGCATGCTATGCAGAGATCAATGTATGTGCATATGTATAACACAAAATGTGGTCATCTAGCGCATTACTGATGTGGAAAGAGTTGTGTTGTGGACAATTTTAAAGAGAGACATTTCCCCAACTGTCATGGTCCATCCATCCACAATGAAGTTTCAGTGAATGCACTATTTTTTGTGTAGGAATATATGAAAACCAATAGGGGGATTGGGAATGGTTGTTTCTTCTGTAGAGAATGCAAGGATGAAGATCCCGACACTACTCAGTTGTATGATCCCTGCAGTGACAATAACTGCAAGAAATTGGAGAGTGCGGTGTGACTCTAATGAGAGTGTCTTTACGGTTGTTGAGCCATGTGATGTTATTTACACTGGTGGTATTCAAATTGCCATCGAGACATATGCCTTGGTTGGCATTGTTGTTGCATAGGGTTCTTTTGCTCGGAAGTTTGTGTCCCTGATGCTACTTTTGCATGGAGCGTTCTTGAGAAGCTTACACTTTGGATTGTGCATGACGTTGTTGGGGTGCAAGCACGTCGTCTTCAACTCTGAGAGGGGTGATGTGTTGGCATAGGTTTCGAATGAAATATCCTGCGTGCATGGAGCATGGATGATTTTGCTTGCATGGCTTCTTTTGCTTTCTCAGAGAGATGCTGGGATGATAACCTTGGTTGCAACACAATCAAAGAAGGTTTCATACACTTCTCACCGCAGCCATGTGCCAACGATGCTTCCACATCACATTTTGTGGTAAGATCTATTCGCTGGGTTAGTGACTGTTCTTAGACTACAAGGTGCCCATAACTAGCGACACAAGCGATTCAAACTTGAGATTGCATTCTTCATCGTTAGGCCTAATCGGGAATCTAGTAAAGCTGGTATGAATGAGGGGTTGTGAGGGCAAAAGACCAATATAATTAGGATTTTAACAATAACCATCCCTTTGTTACTAAGGCATTAGAACATTTTATAATGATTTGATTTCAGTTATTTTGCTTGGTTGAATAATATGTTTCTTTTTTCATACTCTATTTGAGCAACAAATCCATTCAATTTAATGTACATGTGTTTGACTTCTCACTTGCAGTCACTATTAAACAATCACATATTTCATATTAAAATATGATTGATTTGCAGCTAAACACTTTGATTTCCATTCTATTTCATTTTAATCTATGTTGGTGCACTATTCTAGATGCATTAATGTTAAGTCTACTTAGATTTTCCACTAAATGTAGTTAGTGGGTGCACGTCTAGGGAAGTGAGCATTTAGTGCTTACTCACCTCATATGTGCTACAACCCTCGGTGGAAGCCACCTTTGGTGGAGCCCACATTTACTAGAACTAATAGGGAAATGCGAGCTTGCTCTTGCACATGTTTATATCCCTCCTCTCTTTGTACAAGTATTCAATCATTCTATATTTTGATTATATATTTAGATAATCTTATTTTCCTATCATGTTGTTGAATGGTTTATACTATAATGATGATCTGCAGATATTGTATGCATTAAAATATGCTTGCCCCACTAATTTTATTAATTTCCACTAATTTCCGTATTTCCTAGCTATATTAACCATTGATCTAATATCCATACCCCATTCTTACATCCCATATAACCTTTATCTCATCTTAGAACCAATTAATCACTTCATTAAAACCTCTAATAGACTCCATTACTTACTAACCTACCCCCTAAACCCACTAGCCAATTTTAAATTCAAAAATATTCCAACTACCCACCCACCACCCTACACTACCCTACACTAGCCCTTCCTAAACCCCTAAACCCTATGGGGAGATTTCTAGAATTGGAGGATTCTAGAAATCTTCCCCAACTTGGCCCCTTCCTCTAGAATTTTTCTATTCTAGAGGTTTCCATGGAATTAAAAATTTCATGGAAATTCCTTAACCATTGATCTTAATGGCCCAAATTTGAATTTGGACCATAGATCTTCCCTCTATTTGCCTATCAAAATAAACCTTCCCTCCACCCTCCAACTAATGAAAAATCCACTAGCAAGCCATTAAGCTTTCTTATCAAGCATCCATACTAGCCTTCAAGCATCCATCAAACCCATTATCCACATCCCATATCCTTTTGGAAGCCATTGTCAAGAATATCACAAGCAATCCAACAATCAAGATCTTCAAGTTCAATCACACAAATTTAAGTCTTGGAATGGAGCTATGAGAAGGTAAAGAGGATGGTAAGAACATTCTCTTTGCTTTGATTTATCTTCTCTATCCTTTCCAATTGATGTCATTAGATTTTGGATGTTTTATTGTCATTTTGATAATATTGCAAGAATCCCAAATTTGGTGCACAAATATGATCTTGGATAAAGAGTGTTCATCACTTCAATAATCTATGTAGATTTACTCACAAATTTTATCAATGATGTTCCTGCGTTTACAGGTGGGAACATAATGAGTTCTTACTTCTAATCACTATCAAACAATTGCATATTTCACACATTGAAGCTTGATTGAAATGCAATCGAAACACTTAGTTTTTATTCTATTTTATTTGAATATATCATACATTTGGTCAATAATGGTCTTGTCGTGGCAGGGGAAGTCAAATAAAGTTCACACTTTTAGTCACAATTAAACAATCACATATTTCATATACTAAAACATGATTGATTTTCAAGTGAAACTCCATGATATTCATTTTATTTCAATCGAATGTATCTGGCATCTCTTTCACAAAAATTTGTCAATGCATCTTTCTGGCACTTAACTACTTATAAGAAATATCAGGTGCATACATAATTTTTTTGTAGAACAGGTTCGTTAGAATGAGACCATACAACAAAGGCCACCTCCCTCTCCCCATAACATAAGCTAGAGAGGATAACATTATCACCACATTTGTGGAGTCAATTTTAGCCTCAATATCTTAGGTTGCAATAGGATAAATTATGATGCGACATTGGGGTACCTTTAAAAATAAATTTACTTCTTAAGGGGTGATGTTAGGATGTATTAGAGGGAAAAAATCAAATTTTTGAAAGTTGACATTGGTGATTTGTGCACAAACAAGTAGCTGTGCACACTTATCCTTTGTGCACTTGCACGATTTGTGCACAACTCAACTTGGATTCCTTTATGCCAAAATCCTCATGCGTGCACACAAGTCTTTTGGAACATCTATGCAAAGCCTATTCTCCACCTAGAAGAACACTTTTGCACCACCACATTCACATGCAACACTTCACTTCTATGCAAAGCCTCTTATGCCTAGTAGAATACATGTGACATCTCATGTACCTTGCATGGATCTTCTTGTCACGCCGCATCCATGTGGCTTTCTAAATGTGAAATCTTAGTTTTATGACATTTCAAGGAATTCCTCAGAATAACTATTTGACCGATCAAGTCAAGCACCACACACTTTGAGGAAGTTCAATCATCACGTAGAATGTAGATGGAATAACTTATAACCTTTCTCTTTGTACTTATTGATAGTTGTAACTTTGTTCTTTTAATTTTATGTATGAATATGTAACATATGCATCTAGCCTAAGGATAATAATATACAAAATCATAATGATATATAACATGCTCCGAGTGTCTAATCTTTCTCATACAAATTATATTCATGCATTATGTCTAGGAAAATATGAGGAAGTGTTTCCCCTTTTGATTATACGAACCTACATTCCTAGCATTGTTGTAATGATGTACATATTTTTACATTTCCCCTATTCATTCCCATTGAATATAATTTTCATTTCCTTCAAGTATAAAATGTTTGATTATTTGAATGTGTGTTGGTGTAATTCTTACAAGATAATGCAATGTGCACTCTTCATAAATTTACAACTTATCTCTAAGTGAAAATTTCTTCCTCAAGGATAAGATCTTGTGCCTCATGGGGTGGATCATTTTTTTATCATAATTGTTTTTAACGTTTGTAAAACTGTGAGCATTATGAGATAAGGAAGTATTACCAATCATATTTGTTTTAGCCTACTTAAAATAATGCCATAGAAAAAGTAAGATGTTTGATTCCCAAAAGCAACCCAAGGTAGCCACAAGTGTCCAAAATCTCATTGTAGACGCCCTGGAAGCATAAAACATTGAAATATTTGAAAAATTACGAGTTGATGATTTTTCTCAACAAGATGCCTCTAAAATCCCTCTCGTAGCACATTCAAGAACAATTTTAGTAGTACCCCCATTCAAATTATAATTCAATCTTAGCATTCCCATAGTTTTAGTAAAAATAAACATCATAGCATTGGATGCATAAATTAGATAGATTAAGGCATACTTCTTAGTCAATTAATTCACTAATATTGAGAAGTTCACATTCATTGTGTTAAAGATTTCCATTACAGTGGTTTACTAATGGCAAAATTTTAGAATGCAACACTCACAATATTTTGTTCCAATCAATTCTGGGAATAATTTTATCAATGCATTGAAGGAGTACTATCCTCTCCACCATTTTGAATATCATTACATCATTTTATAGAAATTGTATTAGTGCAAGGAGCAGTTAGTGAAAGACCACACCAAGAATTTCCATGACTACACCATGTGCCTACACGATAATATGATTGAACATAAGGATCTATAGTACATCAACATAATTTCATGTTATATCCATACAAAGATAGAGTTTTTGACTTTTGACACTTTGGGGAAAGCTTATCACAACACTACCGAGATCGAATCGGGACAAATATGAAGTAGTGTCTCACCTCTTCAACCAATTTCGTGTGCAATAGCCAACCTGTTAGTAGTAAACATGGCTATAAAAATGCAAGTGTATAATTGTATGAAAAGTGTGAATTTTGCACTATTTTGTACTTGGTATAATCTTTTTGTTTGTATGTGACTCTCTTTGTACATCAAAATTATTTGGAATGTGAAGAGTCTTATTTTGGTTTGTATCAAACCGTTGGAATGTGAAGTGACAAAGTCTTGAGAAAGCTCTATAAATACAACTCATTTGTACTGAAAGGGGTTCCAAAATATTGACATTAATATAGAGATTCAAAAATGGTTTTCCTTTATGTTTCTTTATGTTCCTTGCTTACAATTTATTATGTGTTAATGTAATCCATTCACTATGAAAATGATTGTTGTTTGAGTTGAAAATACCTATGAGTCATGATAATTTTGTTCTATATCATGCTTGTATTAATATAAAGTTTGTGATTTAATTTTGTCTATTTCTATATTACTCTTCGCACAACTATCTCATATTAATATGTTCTGATGGATTTTTTAGGAACCTCTGCTAACAATAATGTGGTGAGTGTGGAAGATTAAAAACATGATGTGATGGCTAACGAGATAAAGATACTTGTAGAGATGGCTCAATGAATGAATTCACAATTCCATAGAGGAAGAACAAGAAGAATAAGAAGTTCTGAAAAAAATTTGGTGCGATTTGTCTGGATTACTAGTTGCATGGTTATTGAGATTGGAATACTATTGTTTTCAATTGAGAAGGACAAAATGTATAACTTGGGTAGAAGAGAGATTACAAAACCTATGAATATTAGACACTGACTAGATTTGTGCAATACATTATTTGGTAAAAACTACTATTGATAGACACCATTGAATTTGTTGTAAAATGATACATTACATTTGAGGATGTGTAGGACCATGTTTATAAGAGGAATTAAGAGAAAAAATTCTGCACGACTACCTACTCTTATCAAAATGTTGGTTGTAGAAAAAGCCATGGTGCCTATCCCTACCAACATGGAGTAGTCTCTTCGAACGTTAGGGAGATGTGTCTGATGATGGAGTGAATGATGAATAATTGATGAGGGAAGATTGAACATATACCTAGAAGATGTATGACACAAAAAAGTAGAGTGAAAAATAAATTCTAAGGTTAGAGCAAGACATATGACAACAAAGAAGATGGAATAAATAGAATAATACTAATATAGTTGCAAGTAGAAGTAGAGTAGATAGTGTAGAAGAGTATGAAGGAATAGAAGCTCATAGGCGAGCAAGAGAAGCTATAGAAGATGAGGATAAGGAAAGGAGTGGGCCAAAGACATCAAAAGGCGCAGAGATAGAGATGCTAATAAAATGGAAGAAAGTGGCAAAGTAGAAGAGTGAGTAGACTACTTAGCAGATAGTTTTAGATTGCAACTAGAAGGAAGATATTGTTTGGAGAAGATAAGGAGTAGTCATTGGAATACATTATGATTATTCATAGGATTAAAGCAGTTTCAAGTTCTAATATAGTAAAAGTCACAGACATGAATATTTCACTGCAAGGGTACACATCCCTTATGCCTAATTTATCACCAAGAAGAATAAAAAATGCAGATGATAATGTAGACACCTTGTTTCGGTTGCATTTGTGTCTAAATCAGATTTCATATTGATTTATAATAAATTATGTAAATTAAGCCTAGAAATAATTGAAACGTCTAATTTTGTCTGCGCATGGGATTTAACTATCTAAAATCATGTCAAGACACCCTTATTTGGGGTATTAACTTGTATTCAACAATAACCTCGCACAGATTCAACTCTAGTTAAGTTGCGACCTAACAAACCGACATTTTAGTCCCATTGAGGGGGACACTTAACCAACTTTTAGAAAAGGTAAAAAAACTAATCAAATTAACTTAATTGATTAAACCCAATTAAGTGCTTAGTTAAATAATATATGTGCAATTAATGAATATCTAAAACTAAAAATTCAAAAATGCAAAATATCAAGCCTCTTCATCATTGCTTTTGTGAGTTGTCATACACTCACAAATATCTGGGTTTAAGAGTCATATTTATTAATTGAAGAATACTAATTACATATTTGACTCAAGCTCCACCACACATCTCATTTGTGATCCAAAGGTGATAATGGATTTTCCTATCCTATAAATAAGAGTACCCTCACTCTCTTTTAAAAAGCTTTATTGTGTAATGTTATTATGCAGGAATACCTTCAGAAGCTCACAAGCCAAGCCAAGCCAAACCAAGCCATGCCAAAACTGACAAGGAGAAATGATGTAAGGAGCACCATTGTTAAATATTTGTTAAGCACATGATCAAGTACATTCCTCCAAGGCCAACTTGCAACTCTTGCTCACAAGGAAAGTGAATAATACTTGTTTTGTCTTTTGTTTGTTACTTGCATTGTTCTCTTGCTCCTTGAGTAGCTAGACTTGAAGTGTTATATCTCTATATGTTTTTATTGGTTTCATCATACTAACATTTGTCTAATCCCCTCTTAGATTCCTATGTTACATATAGTATAGATAATTCTTGATTTGATTCATTTACAAATAATTTTGGGAAGTATAGTGCAAATACCAATAAAGTTATGGATAGAAAGAAACTGATTGAGGCAAGATTTTGGGTTTCAACAGATATTAAGACTTTGCGCAAATCAAGTCCACCACGTTCGGTTTCAAGTGTTACTACTTCGAGTATGTCATTGAGTCCAATATTTTTTGTCACATTGACACCATATGATGGATCTAATGACCCTGAGCAGTATCTGCTAACTTGTGAGATGATGTGGCAAATAAAAAATGCAACTGCAGAAGAAGTGTGAGCTCATAGGATATTTATCAAGATGAGCTCTAGAGTTTATATTTAAAATAGATGATACTAAACTAAGTTTTGATGATGTCATTTTGATGATGTCAAAGACCAATTGGTGGGTGAGTTCAAAGTAAAAAAGTGTGTGATTCAAACGATACAATAGCTAAAATATATTCAGTAGAAATCATGTGAATCAATATATGACCATGATCACATATTTTCTCATGTAATGAATATGGTAGATTTTCTATTTTAGGATAAATACAAGGCTACATGGTTTGTAGAATGCCTAATACCTCAAATTATGTTTGGTATTATTTAGACTCAGTTTGATAGTAAGGCGAATGCTTAGGCATCTACACTCTAGCTAAAACAAATAAAAGACTATGGAGATAACTCACTGCTCTCTACAAAGATAGATGTAAAAATAAAATTTGTGCTGCACAAGATGGAAGAATTACATGAAAGTAATAGGCCTAATTTAGGCCTCTAGTGCAAGGAATGCAGAAAAGAAGGGCACTATAGAAATGATTGCCCTCAAGTTAAGATGGAATTCTAAAAATTCTACCATGTGGTGGGGCATGCGACTACCATATGCCACTTAATACAACAATACATCTAACAATGTTAATCTTTGTATGGTAAATTTTATAAGTAATACAACCACAATGACAAGAATTTTCGAGCATTGAAGTAACTTAAGGAAGACATCACTAAGAATGTCTTTGCAATTATAACACAACATGTTGTTGATGCAAAGCCATGAATCCCAAGTCTAGATGTAGACATGATTGCTGTAACATAGAGTTTTACTAGATGAATTCCAACCTCACCAAAGTATCAATTGCAGGTTTTCTTAGGTTGGACATCATTGGCTTTGTAATCTATTCAATATCTAGAAAGATGGACACCTCCATCTCTGTAGTACCTGTTGATACTTGGATTTGCACCCTTGAGGAGATACTCAACTCTCCTCATCCAAGCGGTAAAATGGAATCATCTCTCTTGTTGTGGGTGATAATTCTGTTGAGATGAATCTCTAGATTAGGGTCTAGCTCCCCTTGATGTACCTTTGAATCTCTTCTAAACCACACACTGTATATGAAAAGAGAGAAATAAAAACAATTAAGAAAACAAGCGGTGATGCATCAATATTTGGTATCCTCTCACTTGATGGAAATCACTACTTAAAGACTAACAAGTTTTTTCACACAAAACTCACAACTTTTGTGCATTATCACATTAGTGTTTCACATGTTAGATTCAATAAGGTATTTGACATTCAGGAGAGTAACAATACACTTATGAAAGAATATTAACAAGGCCCTGTAACAATACTCTTTCTGCACATTTGGTAGGCAATCGAGGATAACAGGTTAGGAAAGATAACTTTCACTAAACAAGAACATGATTTGGACCAATACACAACAATGCAGCATGTGAGTGGCAAATAACTTATATTATTTCTTTAAGAGTTACCAGTACAAATCTGGCCAGGGTTTCACTATAACTAGTGGAGGCTCTCAAGTGAATCTAAAGAATACATATATATAGCCTTGAGAAAGATATCGAGCAAAGGGAAGTCTAAAAATGATTCAGACATGTGTCAACTTGAGATTAAAACAATTATGCTACATTCTGTAATATGTTCTTTTTATGGTTACACCAATAGAATTAAGATATTCCAAGCTATGTTTTGCCATAAATGGATCCATTGGTTGGAGTTTCATTTGGATGCTAGCTATTTTTTATTGGCTTATCAAGCTATGAAATGGTGCAACAACTTGAACTGTCAACCTGTTTATTTTTTTTTGTTGTACACCAGATGCTCAAGACTCATGCCATTTGTCACTTCCACATTTGTCTTCAAGTTCTTGTGCTTCTTTGATTCCAACGACTATCTTCCATACTTTGAAGTTGATGTTCTACGGGTCGTCACTTTGGTATTTTCTTTGGACTTTTTATTTCCTATTTGATTTTGAATAATTTGTTTGTGGCCACCTTTCCTGAAAGAATTTATTCGAGCCTTTTGTTTCTTTCTTTTCCTTCGGCTTTCTTGCTTAGTATTTTATACCCTTTGGAATTTTCATGGACAAAATGTCTAAAAGAAATGGACTTTGACACCTTTTTTAATTTTTTGAAAGAATTCTTCAGACAATTTGTCTGAAAGAATTCTTTTGGACTTTATGTTAGGCTCCCTTTGGTTCTTTGAAATGACCCTTCGGGAAAGTGAAACATACCCTTTGACTTTTCGCTTGTGACCCTTCGGGAAAGTTGTAAATGTCTCTTAAATCGGTCCACTTTCTTGCAGAGACAATCCTTCGGACTTCTTGAGATGGTCTTCCCCTTTGAAAAAGAACCCTTCGACACTTTTGCAATGATCTATCTTCCCATTGACCTTCCTGTAGATACCCTTCAGAAAAGTGTCACATACCTTTCAAAATTTTGAAATGGTTCACTTTTTCCCCGAAACAATCCTTCAAAATTTTTGAAAAAGTCCCTTTGGGAAGTTAAAAGTGTCCTTAGGGAAAAATTAAATGATCATTTGAAGAAAGCAAGTGACCCTTCGGAAAGGCAAGTATTCTTTCAGAAAAAATGAAAGTGACCTTTCAGAAGAATTAAAAATGTCCCTCAGCTTGAAAAAGTCCTTCAGAAAAGTTGTCACATACCCTTTGGGAAAATTGCAAGTGTCCACTTTTTAAAGAAAAAGCCCTTCAGGAAAGTTGCAAATGTACACCTTTTGTAAAGGTAAGTGTTCTTTTTGGCTTGAAATATATCTTTCAGAAAAACTGTCATGGACCTTCAGAAAAGTTGCGTGGACAATTTATCCAAAAGAAAACACTTAAGGGAAAAGCTTCGGATAAAAAATCCGAAAGAATTCGGCAAAACCTCTGAAAGAAACACTTGAATAAACCCTGAAAGAAATCTTCCTTGAATAAAAACCAAAAGAAATTGAACACTTAGTCAAAATAAAAGACCCAAAGGCTTAGCAAAAGACCAAAATAAACTATTTAAAGGAAAAACTTGTGCATTTGTTGTGGATTTTATACATGATACCTCTCTCAAATGAAACTTCATTACTGAGTCTAACCAAAGACATTGATAGGTGACTAAATGGAAAAGGGTGTCCAATTTTGGCCTGAAAGGCCAAAATTTGGTCAACAAATTGGTGACTCGTAGGGATAATATACCTGCTATACTAACCAGACCAGTAGCCTATATAGTCTATTGAGCATGGAGTCATTGGATTCTTGAAGATGACTAACAAGGATTATGCCAAAACAAACACAATGAAACACACCACACAACAATAATAAGACTAAGCAAAGATAAGGACAAACTCACACATGTGCATAAACACTTAGGAAATACAGGAAAAATAAAAAATTATGTACAATAAAAATAAGAGAATCATCAGTAACAATGCTTTAGATATATCCCATTGACTGAGATAGGCAACTCTTCTCCATCCAACCTTGAGAGTTGAAAATCATTGTGTTGTTTGCACTATGTGATCACATATGAGCCACTCCACAAAGCATCAAACTTTGTGTGCTTTCTAGGTTTGGCCCTATCTTCATCCCATTTTAAGACAATGTCTCCTTCTTTAAAACTCTTTGGCATGGATTTCTTGTTAAAATACTTCTTTGTTTGCTCACGGTGAGTTGTCATGGTTTGCATACCCTGATCTCTTATCTCCTCAAGCTCTATTAACTCACATAATCTGACCTCCATGCTGTCATTCTCCATCAATTACAGCTAATAGGTAAGATCTAAAGTTGGTAACTCAAGTGAGATAGGAAGTCTAGCTTCCCTTCCATACACAAGTGTGTATGGTGAGTTCCTAATTGCTCTCTTTGGGGTGATCCTATCAACCCAAAGCGCTGTCTTCAACTTGGTGTGCCAAGTCCTTTGATTCTCCTCCATAGTCTTCTTTATGATCCTGATCAAATTCTTGTTTGTGGACTCAACTTGTCTATTTTTCGAGGGATAATAGTTGGAGGAGGTGCTAAGATAGATGCCATGCTTCAAAGCCCATTCACCTTTTCTTGTTCCTAAGAAGGCTAGTGCATTATCTAAAATGATTGTAGAAGGAGCTCTAAATCTGGTTTCTATACCTTCATAGAAGTCTAGAACTGAGTTTTCATTTGCCTCCTTAAGAGCTAAAACTTTCACCTATCTTATAAAATAATCAGTGGCTATCGACACCCACTTGTGACCAACACTAGAAGGAGGATTGATCAGACCTATGAAATCTAAACCCCATTGCATAAAAGGTTGTTCAACTTGGATTGGATGAAGAGACAAGGCAGCTAACTTTTGTTTGCCATAAAAAAGAGCACACTTTTGGCATTTTATTACCCAAGCATGGGTGTCTTTGAACAAGTTGAGCCAAAAGTAACCAACCCTCATTATCTTGGCAGTTGTGGTTTTTGGAGCAAAGTGACCACCGTCTGATCCATCATGAAACTCATGCAACACTTTATCAATCTGATCTGAATTAATACACCTCAAAAGCACACTTAAAAAATCTTTTCTAATAGTACTCCATCAACAAGTACATAAGGAATGGATTGCAACCTAAAGTACCTTCTCTTGGCCCTATCAAAACCTTGTGGACACTCACCAATTTGAAGAAAATGAATCATGTCTTGTGTCCATCTCCTTATGGTTGAAGGTACAACTATTGTAGGATCATCATGAAGTGCCAAAACAACCTCCCTTTACTCTTTCAAACTTGAAGCAAGATACTCACACAGTCCTTTTCCTTTCACTAGCTTGGTTGTTTTGATCTTCACATCATACTCCACTTTGGTGATCCAACCTACCCTTTTCTCATTCAAATCTCTGCTCAACAAAAAATCTTTCACACTAGGGTGAGGTACAAAAATGTGAATCTTGTTATTGGACAACATATGCCTGAACTTCTTTAAGCTTCTTATAACTGAAAGTCCTTGTTTCTCCATATATGTATATCTTGTCTCATAGCCTTCTAAACCTCGACTGAAAAAAGCAATAGGTTCTTCCAAATTTTCATCATTAGCTTGAGTAAGCATGACAGAGATTACCTCTTCATTCCCAAAAGTATATAGGTTGAAGTCCTTGGAGAAGTTAGGACTTGCAAGAGTAGGAGCCTGAGCAATGGTTTACTTGATCTCTTCAAAACTTTATTTTCTCCTTCTTATCCAAGTGAATATCTCATCTTTCCTTAGCATAGATGTCAAGGGCTTGACCATGTTAGCAAAATCAGGAATGAACCTCCTAATGAAATTTATCTTACCAATGAAGCTTTGTAGACCCTTCTTATGTTTAGGTAAAGACAATGCCAAGATGGCACTTACCCTTTTAGGATTAATGGATAGACCTTTCTTGGAAACAATGTGGCTTAATATTTTTCCTTCATGAACAAAAAACACACACTTTGAGTTTAGAGAGATCCTAAACTCTCTACACATCTCAAAAATATGCCTCAGGTGCTTCAAATGATCATTTGCATCCTTGGAGAAAATTGTCACATCATCAAGATAAACCAATACAATGTCATTGATTAGTCTTTAGTCATATCCATTGCACGTTAGAAAGTAGCTCCAGTATTTGACAATCCAAATGGCATCTTCTTATAGGCATATGTGCCCCATTTGGTGGTGAAGGCTATTTTGTATCGATCACTTTCTTTCACCAGAATCAGATTGTATCCAAAATAACCATCTGGGAGAGAAAACCTTTCACTGCCTACCACCACTTGAAGAATTTTCTCCATAGAAAGGAGGGGTAATGATCTCTGAAAGACACTCTATTTAAGTCCTTGAAGTCCACACACAACTTGATCTTCCCATTTTTATTTCTAACAAGGACTAAGTTGGCCAGCCAAAAAAAATGCTTGATGGGAAAGATGATTTTAGACTCAATCAGTTTAGTGAGCTCTTTCCTCATGAGAGGCTTAATCTTGGGATTGATTGGCCTTTGTATTTTCTTGATGGTTTTGGAATTTTCATCTATCTCTATGGTATGTTGAGCCAAGCTTGGATCAAAACCCTTCAAATCACTATACTCCCATTTAAAAACATCACTAAACTCTTTTCATAGTTCAATGAAATCATGCCACTCTTGACTAGTGCATACCTTTCTAAGTGCAAGTAATTTATTTTTGAAAATATATACCCTTTCATAGTTATCTTTCTTGGTTGACATGCTTACCTTCTCGTTCTTGAGCTGGTCATCCTCATTGAATATGCTTTCAAGAGTCACTAGGCCTTTAGGAAGCTTGGTAGACTTCAGCTGGACAATCTACCCTACATATTGTTGTTGAAGCTTAGACGAATTCTTTGAGGAAGAGGGCTATCTGTTCATCACTCTCAAAAACCTTCCAATTATTGACATTATTTGGTATAAAAGGTCTCACAATCACCTTAATATGAGGTTGATTCTTGTCTTCTCTTATGCCTTTTGGAACATCAAATTAAGTACCAATAGATGCCAATCTATCAACATGCTTATTATCTTCCCTTGTAATAAAAGTGATATTAAATGACATGAAGTCTTCTACAAGGTCCCAAACTTTATGCTTATAGGACTTGAGCAAGGAGTTCTTGGTCAAATTTTGCCCTCTAACTTGATTGACAATGATCTCGCTATCACCAAACACTTGCAATTCTTTGACACCTCTTTTCCTTGCCCACTCGAGGCCATGAATGATGGCCTTATATTCTGATAAATTACAAGAACAAAAGAACTAAAATTTGAAAGTTGAAAAATACCTTTCCTTAGAAGGTGAAACCAAAATTGCTCCACCACCAACCCCAACCTTGCTTCTAGACCCATCAAAGAAAAGCTGCCACAAGCCATTCACATCTTCATTTGACTTCATCAAATTGGGCATGAAATAATCCTTCTCATGCATATAATATACTCCAATACCAAATTCCTCAATAAACTTGTAAGGATCATGCACATAGTTGTCATCTCCCTACTCATCTAGGAACAAATCAGAAACTCCTTCAAGGGAAGATGATGGGGATTGATCAATGTGAAAATCCTCTTCACCAATGATAGTGTATTTAAAATTTTATACCTTAGGTGAAAATGGTTTTAGGGGATCTCTATGAATAGGTTCTGACTCAATCTTCACTTTAGTGCCATATTTTGTTCTAAACACCATGTAGGACCAATTAGCTGACAAGTATCCACCTATCTTGGATGTAAAGTCTCTTGACAAACAAAAAGAAAAATAAGGAGGTAAATCTGATACCACCACATCATGAGGAATTAAAAAGGTAGGACAAACATGAAGGATCAAGTTCAAACCTTTCACAACCCCCAAAGTCTTGGCTGGTGATCCATCCAATTGCAAAACTCCTTTAGTCATTGGCTTGTATTTGATGCCTAGCTTATCTGCTATGCATTTGTGCATAAATGATGTGCTTCATCTACTATCTATGATGCAATTATGAACCAATAAATCACCAATAATTAAAGATAGGTATAAAAGAGGAGTCTTTTCATCTTTCTTCACCTGACCATCTATAGATTGAGTTTCATTGACCAAAACCACATTGTCATTTCGAGATGGGCCAACTTGTTTACCCAAACCATGCAATTATTTTTGGAGTATATCTTTCTACCTTGATAATGCTAGAGAATCCCATAATGAGATGTTCATATGAAGCTTCTTCATCTGGTCCACAACATTAATGGAAGGATTACTTACCTTGGGGTTCTTTTTATGAACATTTGCACCTTGTGATGCAGCTTATGGAGGCAAAGTTGTAGCAACTATCCTAAAATTTGGAATCCTCTGGTTTTCTTGTGCTTTAGGAGCTGAAATAGGCCCTCCTCCCATCTGAACTGATGTAGGAGTCAAATAGGTCCTTGATTCATTCCTTGAACTTCTTCAACTGCCCTTTTCTTTGATCTAGTGTTGGCAACCATACTAGCATTCTGATTACTTATATTCCCCACATAATTAATGGCATAAAACTCACCCTCCAAATGATTCATGAGAGTGGAATCAGACTGAACCTATCTACTCTCCATCTTGAATTATGTTGGCATCTCAAAATTTGAAAATTGAGATGTTTGATCACCTTGTGTAGTCATGCCTTGATTTTGCATCTCATTGGCATAAACAACCTGTTCTTGACCTTACTATTCTTGAACCAAATTATTTTGAGTAGGAACAAGGGATTTAGAGGATGAGGGAGCATTAGGATTATAACTTTGATAAGGCTTGACATGGGTGATTTGGCCTTGTCCCTGATTATTTCCCTAAAAAAGAGGTCTGTTTGTTTGTCCAAACTGGTTGTAGGACTGATAAGGCCTATAGCTTTGGGCTTGCTGCCTTTTGAGAGTAACCAATTAATTAGTAACACTTTGAAGCAGGATTTTGACTTCATGCATTTTATTTTTAGGGGCAATGATATATTTTTCTTGACCAGGTAAAGGAGCTAAAGTGGGCAACACACTTTGACTAGGAGAATGCAAATCAGGGAATAATGGCATTATAGTTTTAGGAGCTATCTTTCTTGCCTGGACAATATAATTATCAGCATTTATGACTATTTCATAGGTAGTAGGAAGTGTATTTTCATGCATAGACTGCATCATCATGTCAATGTCACTATTCAACACTCTCAAGTAATACAAAAATGTATAATTTGCAGTTGGCCTCACAAGAATTGGGATTCTGTCCTAAGTTTTTTGAAACCTCGTATTGAAATCCTGCATGAATTCATGAGGTACCATCTTTATTGTGGTCAACTACTTAGCTAGAGATAGGTGATCACTCTTTTCCCCAAACCTATTAGTCAATAGGGTCCCAAACTCATCCCATGAGCCAATAGAATTTATAGGTAGGGTCCCATACCAGTCCAAAAATTTTCCTTTGAAAGACAAGGCTAACAACCTAATAGCTACACTTTCTTGGGTGATATTGTGGATATTACAAAAGTTTACTATATTGTGAATATGCTCAATGGCAGTAATATGACCATCCCCACTAAAAGATGGGACACTTTTGAGAGCAACTCCTGGGGTTTGATCATATTGGGTAAGCTGCAAGGGAGATGCCCTTCGAAAAGGCCCAAAAGGTTATCTTCTATCCATATTGGGAATATTAATATAGATGTTAGGAATAGTATGCAACACAAATTTGGAAGGTTTAAACACAAACTCTCTTTTGTAAAGATGAGTGTTACCAAACTTGGACCTTTTGGTGGAATAGTAGACCTAATGGTCACCTTTGGCATGGAAAGAAGGACTGATCATCAACCAAAGACTTTGAATTCTTCAATAGAATCGTCAGGTACTGAATGTAGATGTTTTTTTTGTAATTGTGTCAAGACCAACACCAATCTTGAATAACCTTCTAGGACTTAGATGTCCCACCAGGCATGCCAAAAACTGTTGATGCTTAGATTTGCACCTTTGAAGAGATACTCAGCTCTCCTCATCCAAGCGAAAAAATAGAATCATCTCTCTTTTTGTGGGTGACAATTCTGTTGAGATGAATCTCTAGATTAGGGGCTAGCTCCCCTTGATGCACCTTTGAATCTCTTCTAAACTACACACTGTATATGAAAAGGGAGAAAGAAAAAAAATTAAGAAAACAAGCGGTGATGCACCAATATTTGGCATCCTCTCACTTGATTGAAATCACTAGTTAAAGACTAACAAGTTTCTTCACACAAAACTCATAATTTTTGTCCATTATCACATCAGTGTTTCACATGTTAGATTCAAGAAGGTATTTGACATTCAGGTTAGTAACAGACAATTTCAAGAAAGAATATAGTCTTAAACCAATTCTAAAATGTCTATACACTTATGAAAGAATATTAACAAGGACCTGTAACAATACTCTTTCTGCACATTTGGTAGGCAATCAAGGATAACAGGTTAGGAAAGATAACTTTCACTAAACAAGAACAACATGATTTGGACCAATACACAACAATGCAACATGTGAGTGGAAAATAAATTGTATTATTTCCTTGAGAGTTACCAGTACAAATTCGGCTAAGGTTTCATATAACCAGCGGAGGCTCTCAAATGAATCTAAAGAATACACATATATAACCTTGAGAAAGAGATCGAGCAAAGGGAAGTCTAAAAATGATTCATATATGTGTCAACTTGAGATTAGAATAGTTATGCTGCATTCTGTAAGATGTTCTCTTTATGATTACACCAGCAGAATTAAGATATTCTAAATTATGTTTTACCATAAATGGATCCATTGGTTGGAGTTTCATTTGGATGCTAGCTGTTCTTTATTGGCTTGTCGAGCTATGAAATGGTGCAACAACTTGAACTGTCGACCTACTTATTTCTATTTGTTGTGCACCAGATGCTTAAGATTCATGCCATTTATCACTTCCACATTTATCTTCAGGTTCCTGTGCTTCTTTGATTCCAACGGCTATCTTCTATAGTTTGAAGTTGACATTTTGCGAGCCGTCACCTTGGGTATTTTATTTGGGCTTTTTATTTCCTATTTGTTTTCGAATAATTTATCCATGGCCACCTTTCTCGAAAGAATTTATTTGAGATTTTTGTTTCTTTCTTTTCGTTTGGCTTTCATTCTTGGTCTTTTATACCCTTTGGAATTTTTGTGGATAAGATGTCTAAAAGAAATGGACTTTGGCACCTTTTCAAAAATTTTGAATGAATTCTTCGAATAATTTGTGTGAAATAATTTTTTTGTTTGGATCCCTTTGGTTCTTTGAAATGACCATTTGGGAAAGTGAACCATACCCTTCGAATTTTCGCTTGTGACCCTTCAATAAAGTTGTAAATGTCTCTTAAAATGGTTCACTTTCTTGCAGAGACAATCCTTTGGACTTCTTGAAATGGTCTTCCCCTTTGAAAAAGAACCCTTCAGCACTTTTGCAATGGTCTATCTTCTCGCAGACCTTCCTGTAGATACCCTTCGTAAAAGTGTCACATACCCTTCATAATTTTGAAATGGTCCACCTTTTCCCTGAAATAATCCTTCAGACTTTTTGAAAAAGTCCCTTCGGGAAGTTAAAAGTGTCCTTAGAGAAAAATGAAATGATCCTTTGAAGAAAACAAGTGACCCTTCAGAAAGGCAAGTGTTTTTTTGGAAAAAATGAAAGTGACCTTTCGGAGGAATTGAAAATGTCCTTCAGCTTAAAAAATTCCTTTGGAAAAGTTGTCACATACCCTTCGAGAAAACTGCACGTGTCCACTTTTTAAAGAAAAAACCCTTCAGGAAAGTTGCAAATGTACCTTTTGGAAAGGCAAGTGTTCTTTTCGGCTTGAAAGATATCTTTCAGAAAAAATGTCATAGACCTTTGAAAAAGTTGCATGGATAATTTGTCTAAAGGAAAACACTTAAGGGAAAAGTTTCAGACAAATTTTTTGAAAGAATTCGACAAAACCTCCGAAAGAAACACTTGGACAAAACCTGAAAGAAATCTTCTTTGAATAAAACCCAAAATAAATTGAACACTTAATCAAAATAAAAGACCTGAAGGCTTAGCAAAAAACCAAAATAAACTATTTGAAGGAAGGATTTGTGCATTTATTGTGGGTTTTATACAGGATACCTCTCTCAAATGAAACTTCATTACTGAGTCCAACCAAAGACATGGACAGGTGACTAAATGGATAGGGGTGCACAATTTTGACCTGAAAGGGCAAAATTTGGTCAATAGTATCGATAGCCTTAAAATGTTGTGTCGCCATAACCACAACAAACAAGGTGGACTCCATCTTCTACCCAAGGAATGTATGGTATTTATGATGGAAAACAACAAAAATAAGGTTGGCGTTCTCCATTGAGGCAAGGAGGCTATGAGGGATAACACTAGTCAAGCTAGGGATTTGAAGAAAGATAAGGAAAATATAGAGGAGGCTATTAAGGTAGATACCAAGGTGGTCATAGCTAGGGTGAAAAATAGGCATGACAACCAATTATCTTTTATTTATGTGGGGATTATAACCACTTTGCATGTAATTATCCCACTAATCCTCAGAGGCAAATGTATTTTATTTACTAGAGAGTTTCAAAACAATGCCACATAGAGGATTGTCTAGCATTGAAGTAGAGGAGAGAAAATCTCATGTGAAATGTGAATTTGATTAATTTTCACCCTAAGGACTATGCATTGCTACAGGTAGTCATGAGACAATAAAATGCATAACCGGGATTACCTCTTTTAGAGATGTCGTAGGAACAAAGAATCAGAAAGGTCCAATATGATAAATATCCCAATCCTATGATAAAAAGGGGTTTGATATACCAAGCAACACAGGTTCTTTAGAACATTCAACATCAAGTTGCATCAGAAGGTGATACTATCACTATAGATGTGTAGATGTATGGAAAAATTATGTGTATCATGAGATATGATGGATTAGTCATTGCCTTGATAGATCTTCTCAAACTCTTAATTACTATGTGAAATGAAGATATGTCACAAAATATTATAAAACTTATGCATAACTTATTAGAGTACACCTAGAGGGGTCAATAACACACTAAAAAGGTAGTATGGTATGTGAAAAATAAGAAGCCATTAGATGTCGACTCTTGGATGAATATTGATTTGGCAGGATATGAGGAAACAAATGTTGTGTTTGACTTTGCAAACATATTTAATATGATTCCATGATCTACATGGGAGGCTATTGGATGACCAACACTTAGCTATAGTCTAGTAACTCTAAGCCTTGCAGACTATGGTAGGGTAAAATATATTGGTCATCTTTAATATGTATAAATCAAATTTGTAGATCTAATCCTATGAGGATATTTTGAAATGATTGATATGAAGACTGAAAAAATGCACTACCCTATGTTGATTGGGAATTTTTGGGATTATGATGGTCAGATGACCTCTGAAATAGTGCCTAATCAACTAGAAGTGCACCAAGGGGATAAAATTATCATTATTCTCCTAAATAAAAATGAGAGAAAGCCCTATATGATACCCAAGGTGATGGATTCACCTTATGATTATGGGGATAATAGTTGGTTTAAGTTGGGTACAAAACACACTACAAGCTACAGAGTACCAATTATTTAATCCAAAACATGAGTATTAACAGTAGTATACATTCAACAAAACAACCTGTATACATACCTGTAATAACCAAGGCACCTATTCCACAATTCCACATAGAAGACTGCAATTCACCATTAATGAGATCGTCAACAAGGTTTGAAGTATATTTATTGTATAATGTATTTTTGACAAACATGGATTATCCTAAACCAACAACACAAGGCCTTTTACCATAGGAAGCAATATCTTCGATCAGTGGTAATTCCTATACCCACATGTTGAATTGGGTGTGAGGAGATCGTGAGGTATGTTCACCATGAATGGTTTTCACCACCAAATGTCAATTGCCTATGTATTTTTCAACTGAAGATTTGAACCAGTTCATCATTAGACTATAACATCATGTTCCCAACATAGATCAGAGAGTGAGCACATTGAACTATGCATTGAAGGGAACTACGACAACTTGGTGGGCAGTTCATAGAACCAAAAAACTATAATGGGATGAGGTTTGTGAACTCCTACGTGTTTGATTCCAAATACCATCTACTATCAGGGAACAATGTCCCCTTTTTTAGGAGGGATAGTGCCTAGAAATGCATATTTATAAGTGTGTGGATGTGTGGTATGTGCAAGGTGTTGAACCCAATACTAGGTGCACATCTTCAGTTACACTCTGGCATCACTTATAACAACTTGGTACATGCGCCAAGAATGTAGACATGAGAGGAAGAATCAGACTCAAGTATAACAAGACTTCATTCAAACTTTTGTATTTGAGGATGACAATCCACTTGTGCATAATGATAAGAAGTTGAAAATATTTTATGTTATGAGTGAGAATAAGACTTAAGTATTGCGACATACTCATTTTCATAGTGAGAAGCAACTAGATATTTAAATGTAGTTATCCAAAATTACAAGGCCAGTAAACAAAAGGAATAAATTTTTGTTAAACCTTACAATAGGATCATGGATGGCATATAACTAATAGAGTCTAGTGATAATGATGAAGACTTAGATTTAAAGGGATTGTTTGAAATTAAGTGACATATAGAGCCATCTGAAGCCAACATCACAAAACAAGCTGAGGATACAAAGTTGAAAAATACAAATATTCAAGAACATGAAGGGCAAAGAACTTTACAAGTGTTGATTCCAAGTGGACTTAACAAAATCTTTCAGGATCCATTAAAGAAATTTATTGGGAACACTAGGATAGAGTCTAAACCCAAGCTTATGACTCTAGGAGACTATTAGACATAGAATGAGGTTTCAGAAGCATTGTAGCTTCTATGATATTATTAGGACATATTCCAAACAAAGTTCATAGAAGTAAATGGTGTTGATCCTTCGTTAGGATAAATGCACACATAGCTAAAATAGTGTGTGAGGCTTGTGAATAAGCATCCATACATGCTAAATGCTAACATGAAGCTAAAAGTAAAAGCTGAATTAGATCATATTCAAGACATATTGATTATATATCTAGTGGAAAAGGTAGACTAGGTTAGCCCAATGGTGGTTTAGCCTAACAAGTCTAGGGAAATCAGAGTGTGTGGGGATTATTGTACACTAAATGACACCTATATCGATGTCCCATTTCTAATTCTATTCATAAATGAAGTCTTAGAGTTGGTCGTAGGACATGAAGTTTATTATTTTATGGATGGGTTCAGTGGTTATCATCAGATTCCAATCACAGCAGAGGATCAGGCCAAAGTAAGATTCAAAACATAATGGGGACCATTTGCATACAAAGTAATGTCATTTGGGTTTAAGAACACTCCAATTGTGTTTTTTAGGGTTGTGATTACTGCTTTAAAAGATTTCATCCATGACTTTCTTTAAGTCTACTTTGATGATTGGGTTGTCTTTTTCTTGTTTAAGGAGCACTTATCTGAGCCGTAACTTATGTTGAAATGATTTTTCGTTCTGATAGGACAAAAATAATATTGACAGAATGACAATGAAATTGTATTTCATGATTAAAATTGGAAAGGAAACAAACATTACAATTTAAATCCAAAAAATGACCAATAACATTTCCAATGACTCTTCCTATTCCTACGTGAATGGAAAGCTTATTGAAAAAGAGGAAATGCAAGACACCTAAGATAAACACTTGGGATTAATTATCAATATGTACAATATTATTACATCCCCCCTTAATTTTTAGGGGTCTTTGTTAGACCAAACATTCCTCTAAACTTATCAAATTTTTTTTGTCCAAGTGCTTTTGTTAGGATGTCTACTGGTCACTTTGCTATCGGGCAATGTTGCAACTTGACTCTACCATCTTTCACATAGTGCCAAATCAAATTAAATTTGGTATTGATGTGCTTAGTTTGGTTGTGAAAGACTAGATTCTTTACCATCTAGATTATATAAGTGTTCTCAACCATGATAGGTGTTGACGAAACTTGATGCTCCTGAAAATCTGAGAGAACCCTTTTGAGCCACAAAATCTCTCTAGTTGCCTCTGAAGTGGCCATATATTCAACTTCTACTAAATACATTGATGGCACTGATTGCTTCTTGTATTTGTAACTGAAAACTGCGATTTCCAAATTCATTAGAAAATCCAAGGTGAACTTTTCATCTTCATGATCACTAGCATAGTCAGAATTTGAATACCCAACCAATTTGATATCTCCTGCCCTGGAGTATTTGAATCCAAAATGTTGTGTGCCTTTGAGATATCTGAGGACATTTTTTACTGCTACCCAATAACTCTCATTGGGTTGTTGCATGAATCTTGAGAGGACACCAACTACATATGATATATTTTGTCGAGTGGTAGTCACATAAATCAAACTTTCAATGAGTTGTCTGTATTTAGTGGCATCAACCAAATTTGTTGAATCTTCAGATGTCAATTTGAGATTCTCTTATATGGGCATGCTGAGAGGCTTACAATATTCTATTTAGAATTGCTCAAAATGTCATCAATGTACTTCTACTGAGTGATGAAGAAATACTTTGGTTTTTGAATTACCTCAATACCCAAATAGTAATGAAGATAATCCAAATCAGTCATTTCAAAGATTTTCATCAATTTTGTTTGAATTTTATAGTGTACCATTCATTGTTCCATATGATGATCATATCATCAACATACACCACCACAAATACAACTATTTTGATGAAAAGAGTTGCATCTTCAAACTCAAAATATTTGAAGTTCATGTTCATGAGGTGTTCAACTAGTTTTTTGTACCATGCTCGAGGGGCTTGTTTCAAACTATACAGTGATTTTTATAGTTTGCACACCTTTTTGTCTTGTCCTTTTACTGCAAAACCATCAAGTTGTGTCATGTACATAATTTCCTTGAGGTTTCCATTAAGAAATGCAGTTTTGACATCTATTTGGTGAACTTTCCATCCGTTGTGAGTTGCCAGAACCAACATGGTCTGAATGGTACTCCATTTTTTTTTAGGTGCCAAGGTTTCATTATAATCAATTCCATCTTTTTAAGCACACCCCTTTGAGACAAGCCTTGCTTTATGCTTGTCAAGTGAGTTGCCTGCCTTGTATTTGTTACAATAAAACCACTTGCAACCAATCAGTTTGCAACCATATGGTGGATCAACCAGATTCCAAGTCCCATTTTTCACCAGTGAATTATACTCATCTTCCATTTCTTTTTTCCAAGAGTCAAGCTTCATAGCTTGATTGAAAGTTGTTGGTTTTGAATCAAACATAACATTGAGTTCCTCTTGAGAATCATCTAATGTGAGTTTTCCAATCATGTCTTAAATTTCATCAATAGACATGTTTGGTTGAGATGAGGTAGTATGTGCACTTTGAGTGCCTATTTTAACAACTTCATTAGGCCTCACATATTTCAATGTTTGAGTGCCCCACTTAGGCATCTTTATCTGTGTTGTAGGTGCTTCAGGTTCATCCTCTAAAGTTCCTTCACTACCTGCCCTCTATTCTACTGGCCCTTGTTTAATATCTGATGAAGTTTCACTTTATCCTTTAGGAAGAGTTTCAAGCTCATGTATGGGAGATAATAGAAAACCAATATATTCCCAACTTTTTGTCCCCCACTCATTGTCTAGAACATTCAAATTACTCTCCTTATAGACATCAAACTTTACATATTTGTCTAGTCAACTCAACTGTCGATCAATATGCACTTTGTCCTTTGTAGTTTCACAAAAGAAAACTTCTTTTAACGACAAAAACTTCTTCTCTTTCTCATCGTATAGCCTAAATGCTTTGGAGGAATCAAAATATCTCAAATGGATGCATTTTGACTACTGTGATCCAACTTATTTCTTTTCTCCTTTGGAATCAATGTGTAACAAGTGGATCCAAAAATATGAAGATGTCACACTGAAGGGAGATGACCACACCACATCTCATATGGAGTCTTTGTTTCAAGATCTATAGATGGTGATCTATTGTGAAGGTATACTGCTATTTTAGCTATCTCAGCCCAAAAGTGTAGATTTTCCCCTTTGAAGTGTTAGAGGTATAATCACTGAGAGGGGGGGGTGAATCAGTGAGCCCATATATTTCAACGATAATTTTAGTCCTTTCAAACTATTAAAAAATCATCATATATCAACTTGATCAAGCAACATTAACAAGAGAGCTCATTCATTCAATGCATACACAAGTTCAAACATGAAACACATAGTTCCTATGGGAAACTCTCATGGAGAATAAAATCCACTCTCAATCCTGCAATGCATGGAATACTATCCTATAATAAATTACAAACAAGAGATTGATCAACTCTTTTAGACCAACAACCTTGATCATATCCTCCTGACCAAAGGTATTTAGTGAAACACGTATTTCACAAGGAACAACTACCCCTAAAGAAGATCAACTCCTTTAAACCCTCCTTTGATCACTTCCACCTTAGAACTAATGTCTTCAACACCTAATGATGGATCTCTATTTTTTAACCTCTACACAAATTTTTTTTCTATCTCAAATAGGCCTCTCACATAGGCTTGCTACAATCTCTCTCCTTCTTCACTCAAGCTATCTTCATATACACACTCAAACTTATTCACATATCCTCAAACTATAAGAGCACTTTTATGGCATCAAAATTATTGTTGACATGTCATACACATAATCATCAATTTGATATGATCATTAACTCATTAACAGGCACACAACCTATCCTCTTTTCTGTGCTTTAATGCATACTCCACACTCAAGCCTTGCACAAGTCTTTCTCAAGTCTCACACCTTTTTCAATTTCAAAAGCCTAAAAACCAACACATTTGGTGTCACTATATATAGAGAATTCATGAATTAACAAGACCTTAATATTTTTTTGTCGGCCATAATACATGCCTTCACCCTTAAGGCATCTCACATGGGTCACACTTAAGCACAAACCACTTTCAAATAGGCCTAAGTCACTTTTAAGTCCTATGGAGACCCATTTAAATCTTTGACACTTATTTGAGAAAACTAAGAACAAAGGAACACTTTCAAAATGCACGGACTCATTCCAAATGATCTATAGGTAATCCTTAAATGCCAACAACCATCACAATACCCTTCTGCTTAAACACAATTAACTCAAACACTTCTCTGTACACACAATCACCATGTGCAAACACATAATTGACTTATAAAACTTTATTCATATTGTATATGATTATTCAACCCTTCATAATGTACACAAATCATCTTCATGGAGTCTAAAACACTCCCAAATAACTCAGTCATCATGATATATTGAAACGTCATTAATACAAGCTCAAATATCTTTCTTAGGTCAGTTGCAAAACATATACAAAAACATAGTCAACTTAGAACCTTCAAAACTTTGATTTTACACAATTCTATACATCTTAAATAGGTTCAATGGATGTGACATATATTCCTCTTCATTTTTGATTTTTACTCCAATATATTCATCCTGGATCAAAAGTTATGGACAAAATATAGAGCATTGGTTTTTCCTTTGTTAAATTCAAATATTCAAATGCCAACAGTCACAGTTAAACCTTGACCACTTGCCTTCATCTCATGCTCTCACTTAGATTGGATTAAACACACACCATTGATATTATTAGAATTTACTCGACCTTTAACATCATTAAACAATTATCACTTTGACCACTTTGACTCCACTTATACCATTAGATCAATCTGTATGAACCCTTGCTCACTGTTAGATCCTTATCTTTTACCTTTTCTCAGTCATTAAACATCAAGAACTTCTTACCATCTTACTACTTCTTATCATTTTGGAGCAAATTCACTCCGTCAATCTTCTTGAAAGTTGCTCGAACTTTACCTTGTGTAAAATTGATCAAGTATGGAGACCCTTACAATCTGCTTGGAAGACCAACTTTGGACCTTAATAAATTTTGCTGCACTTAAATGCATGATTTAAAATTTGGACCATATAATCTACTCACTTAGATAATCCAACCATGTATCAACCTGCTCCTAGAACATTCACATGTGCAAGATATAATGCCATTAATCTGCTCACTCAGATTTTTTTTTGTCACAGAGCCAACTATGTCAAAACCTACCTGAGAGGCCAACTTTGAACACACATATCTTTTGTCACGCTTTAGCGCTTGACCTTAAAGTTAGTGTAAATAAATTAAGCACAAAACTAAACAAACCCATATGATCACCTTCTCTTGAAACATCCACACATGTGAGATATGCCACCATCAAAATGCCTACTCGACTCTTCTTGTCATATTGCAAATTTGGCTAAGTATGGAAAAACATAGTCAAACTACCTGGGAGCCCAACTTTGAACTTGCATATCTTTTATTGTGCTTAGGCACATGATCTAAGATTTAACACATAAGAACTAGGCACAATACTAAACAAACCCATGTGATCATTTTATCCTGACACCTCCATGCATGCAAATGCTGACCTCATCAACATGCTTACTTGGCTTTGCTTGCCATATTGAAAATTTGACTATGGAAAAACACTATCAAACTGCTTGGAAGCCCAACTTTGTACTCACATATCTTTGGATGCATTTCATCACGTGAATCAATATTTAGTGCATATCAACTAGGCACACATGTGATCACAACCATATGAACAACTCCCTCGAACTCATCCACATGTAGCAATGGTGATGCTAACAAACTACCTACTCATATTTTCTACTATTGGACCCAAAAGGTCTAGATGAAAACTATGGACTACCAGATGAATTCATGCACACAAGTACTCAAATAATTCTTAACTTCTAATAAGATCCCTTTGCTCAAATCACCATACTCATCCCTGAACATTTTTAACCATGCCAAAACTGAAGATCAACTAAGCTAAATTCAAGCACACTAGGACAAACATATTGCACACTTTGTCATTATCATTTAGGCTATCAAAACACTAAATCAACTCATCATGACACTTTCATGACATCAACATGACATCATTGAAAACTCTTCAACAATCTCTCCCTTTATCATTGATGTCAACAAACATTATATATCAATATACAACTCACCTTCCTTCTCTCTTCAAACACTCCATAATAGAAAATTTATCTCCCTTTGACACATTGATAAAGTGGGCACCAACTAATCTTGAGGACCTAAAAATACTACCAACAAGAGTAGACCATCTTAAGAAGATAGTACACACTCCCCCTTACCTTGAGCTTGCCTTTTCTTGTCTTGACAACTTCCTCTTGCTCTATGCCAACATTCTTCTCCAACCAAGCACTGTAACCAATGAAGAAAGACCACACAAATATGACTAGGTTTGATCAAGTCATCATACCAATATTTTTGAAATATCATCTATAACAGATATCACCACATATTTAATATGACTGAAGCATATCATGCAAAGCTGTTCAAACCATTCAAGCTACCTAAGTTATCTACCCTTAAATTTATGCATACCTCTTTATAATTCTCAGCTATGCACTATAATTTGATGAAACTATTCAAGAAACATTTGAGAGGGACTTCCCCCAAGATCTCTAAGCAAATGCATCACTTGAGCATCTTCAAATCTCCATACACCATGAACAACCACCATATAAGCTTACTAGCCTTATATATCAAACCACCTCAAGGACAACCAACAATAATTCATGCCATTCACCAAATAGAAAACATGTTCTAAAACAACCTGAGAACTCACCTTGAAATACACATGCCTTGCTCTTTAGGAGATACTGAGCAAAAAATACTCTTCTTCATACTAGGCCTATCTAGTCTCCTTGTAGCCCTATTTAGAACTTGTAGAGCCCATAAATTTTAGAAGATACACCATTAAGACATTAAAATTCATATTTAGGGCACTCTCATATTCCCCCTCAAGCGCAACAATTTTCAACAACTATCTCATCCTCTACAATATACTTCCTTCACAAACAAACTTGTCAATTAGGCCTCCATCTTGACAAAAACTTGAATAACTAAAAATCTACAAACCTTCTAATCTCTATGAATCTTGATTTGACAACTCATTTGGCCCATTAAACTTATTAATAATCCTAGGCCCTCCAATCATAAGGCAAACCACTTTTCTAGCAGAGCCCAAACCCTAGAATCTTAAAATAAATAAGGTCAACACAACATCTTTTAGCCAACATCCACCTCTAAAACTTCTTGTATACCTGGAGGCAACCAATACAAACTTTTGGACCAAAATTTGAGCATCCACATCTTTGGGAACCCATACATCCTATAACCAATTTTAGGACTTGCATATTCTTAAGCATAAATTGGGAAACTTGAGAGCAAATAAAAATCTCCAATTTGTCTTCAACATACCTTTAAAACATAAAAAAACCTGGAGCATGCTAGAATAAGGTCAACAAACCTTTCTATGAAATAATATCATCTTGACAAATCAAAAATCCTCTTTTTTCATGTCAAAACCTTCAATATGATCTTGCAGACTGACCATATACAGTTATGACATCACTCTGACATCACCATAACATCTCTTCCACTTGGACATACTTGTTCCAATTGAAAACACTTATCTCTAGCCTCCTAGGACCATCTCAAGAACACCACATCAACACCTAATTCTCCATTGAAATGAGTCTCTTAATAAGCATAAACAAATACATCTTTTGCATTACAATGCTCTAAAATAAAGTGAAGCCAGGAGTGGCCCACATCTCCTTAGTAACCACTAGAATCCTCCTATATCTATACAGTTTTTTACTCTTGTTCTTATTCTTCTTAATCTGAACTATGACAACTGGTTCCTTTTCTATATCACTCTCCTTCTCTTCTAAGATATAATTGATAACACATAGAAAAACTATGGAATCTTGACATACCTTTTCATTTGAAGAATCAACCTTGCAGCTTGAAACCTTATCACTAGGCAATGATAATTGATGTTCTCTATATTAAGCTTGCTCAACAACAAGAAGAGGTTCACTTGGATCTATACTCACTTTAGAGCT
The DNA here is from genome assembly GCA_037957365.1 of Torreya grandis. Taxonomy (NCBI): domain Eukaryota; kingdom Viridiplantae; phylum Streptophyta; class Pinopsida; order Cupressales; family Taxaceae; genus Torreya; species Torreya grandis. Next base: position 1,189,288 of record JARHVA010000761.1, on the reverse strand, counting down.
ATCCCCAACCAGTACCTTGGTCTTCTCATAGAGCTTGGTCTCTTCATTCTTAACATGAGCAGACAATGAGACCTCTTGGGACTCTTCAAATTATGAAGTATTCTCTACCATTGCAAATAGATTATTTGGACCTGCAGACTCATCATGACTCACCTTTGGTTTCCATGAGCTAACTTTCCTTTTGCTTTGCACTCTTGGAGCTTGATTGAACTTATTTTGTCTTAATGGCCTTTGCTTCCAGAATCTAGCAATGTAACCTCTCTGTTCATAGTTGTAACATACCATACTCCTTGATGGAAACTTAGCTTGTCTTACTTTGTTTGGACAATGTTTTGCAAAGTGTCCCACATCATGATAGTTGAATCACTCAACCTTGCTCACAATTTTTGATTGATTAACCTCATCATAATTTCAAGCAAATTCATTTTAAACATGTCTCTTGCATTATTTAGTCCTATAATCAAATTGATTATATGTGTAATAATAACCATTGAAACTTGCATACCTCATGGCATTTGGCTATCTGATCTAATTTTTCTTCATTATTCCAACACCTTCATTCATTGTCTGATGATTTGTCTTTAAAGTGTGATTGTCTTTGTTCACATTAGTCTTCATATTGTCTTGAGTAACACTCTCTAGTTCTTCTTTGTATCTAAAACTAGTTCTATCACTTGAATGCCTTTGATCATTTAGAATATTGTCTAGATCAGTTGAGCTCTTTTCAAATCTTACAAATAGCTTCACCTTATTGGATGTCTTTTCTAACTTAGATCTCAATGGCTCATTTTCAATTACATACCTTGCACATTCATCTTCTTTAGCTTTTAGGCTTGTAGACATGATTTTCAATTGATAACTGAGATGCTTGACCATATCTTCATGATCCTTGGCATCTTCATTCATTCTTGCCTCAAATATACTGAATTGTTCCTCATAGTCTTTGAGTTGAGACTTCATCTTGTTAATCTTATTTTCAATCTTCAGTTCTTCAAGAGCATTTATCCAAGTAGTTTCAAAGTTCATCTCATTTTCATCATCATCTAAATCACTACAAGTAGACTCTTTTTAATGTGAGAAACTACCTTCTTCAGCCATGAACAGAGCTTCATCTTCAACAGGTCTATCATATTCATGATCATACTTTGAGTTACTAACTTCACTCTCATCTGATGAGCTATAATCTTATTTAGTGTAGAGACTTTTCTTATCCTTGAGTTACTTATTCATTGCCAAACCTTCTGAATCCCTTTTTTCTTTTATCAGACCTGAAATATCTCTTGCTATCATCATGACATTGATCATGCTCTTCATCATCATTCTTCTTATACTTATGAGAGCACTTGTTAGCAAAATGTCCTATCTCATCACAATTGAAGCATTTGAGGGGTAGTTTGCCTTTATACTTGCTTGAATCTATTCTCAATTTATTTGAAATCAAATCAATTAGTTCATCCTCATCTATATCAAAAATGTCATCCTCTTTAGGTTTCTTACCTTGAAACTTCTTCTTTGGCTTCATCTCTGTTGGAACACAACTATTTATTGAGAGGGGGGGGGTGAATCAGTAGATCAACCAAAAATAGTCCTTTAAATATATTTTTTAAAAAGAATAAAAAGCATATGCAGATAAAAAAATATACAGAGATCACACACATACAAATTCACATGACATCAGATTTATATATGGAAAACCCCCCAAAAAAAATCATAGTGAGAATAGCTATTAGAATCTACTATTTTAATCCAACCTCACATTCAAAACCTCACTGTCAAAACCTCATTGGTTACATATTTTAGGGCAAGAAACCTAAGGAGACACCAATCCCCTAGTTTAAGAGCACCCACTCTAAAGAAGCACCCACTCCCTAGCTAAGCACCAAATCAGCTTATCTAATGGCACCAACCAATCAGATCTACTATGGAGATACAACTACAAATTATAATTTTGATTCATAAAAGAATCGAATCTTTGTTCTCTGTTATAGGTCTGGTTTGTAACTGCTCATAATCTGCACATTATCTCTTTATGCCTTTCTTCTCTTTACTCCTTTGTCTCTATGTCTAGATATGTCTATATTCATCACACTTCATCTCTCTCTCTCTCTCACTCTTGCTCCTCTGTGTCTCTATATTTTCTATTTGACACAATTAATCAATAACAACCCATTCCATTTGCTCTTCTATCTCTGTGTCTCTATATATTTTTATATGACACAATACCAAAAACCTTTACTATATCCTATATGACATATATATAATCATTTGATCTAGGTCTTTGTTTCTTTTCTCGATTCTCACTTGGACTGTAACACATCATGCTTCACCTTAGAATCTACTCAATCCATAGGTTTCCTGCATCTTGAATTCATGCTCCACCACCATGAATCTATCTCATTACTATATTTAGCAAATCTTGGGCTCTAATCATGATGCACATGACATTTTACACAAATTTTATCGATCACAATGATCAATTTAATTATCTGTGTCATATATTATAACTTACTTACATTTTACATCACTTAAATATTGGGATGAATACATCTTTAAATAGTGGCCTTTGATCTTATGTTTCACACCATGTCTAGGCTCACTCGCTCTGTTGGATCCTTATATGATTCTAAAATTTAATGTTCTAACTTTAAAATGCATCTGTTGATCCGAACTCTCGTGTGTCATTACATCTTTAAAGTTGCATGAGATTTACTTTTTTCTTTCATTAAATGTCAAACTCTTTATCCCATCTTACATTTCTTGAGTCTTTGGAACACTTATGCTCCGTCAATCTTCTCAAACTAGCTCGATCTTTAACTTGACACTATGTCATTAAACATTGAGCACTTTGTCTCATTGAGTCCATTTTCTCTATTGGATCTCTTTTGAAAGATCACATGCTCATCATTTGATGTTTTGATAAGATTGAACCTTATATCTGACAAGCTCCTGCACATGTGACACTTGACATTAACACATGCCTTTTGTAAATTACTGTCAGTGCCTGCTCTTGTGACACTTAACATCTTTGCATTGATATTGACTATTTGAATTTGAATCACTCTGTATATTTATTGTATAATATCAGTGATTATAACCCTTGTCACTATCATGTTTAATTGGAGGTGCTTTTAATATATTGACTTCACTTCACATCGTTGGATCTACATTATGCGATGAAGCACTAGCCATTAATCAAACTTAGATAAATACTAAGTCAAAGACTTAGGAAATATTAAGATATTTGATCATAGCTCAAGTTGGTAATTTCTAGATTGAAGGGGCTAGTTTCATAATGATGACAAGGACTTAAGTTACTGGGTCTCGGCTATATCCAATCAACATAAAAATGAAACATGCCTATTGCTACCATGACTTAAACCCTTAGGGTTTAACTGATAAACCTATAGAGTCTGAGAGCAAAAATAATTTAATTCTAGGCTCATCTCTCTTCATCTAAACTTTTAGACCATATATCTAAGATGTTCACAAAAAACCCATAACAAATCTTTTATCTATTTTATTTCAAACATCCATAAATGGTCTCTATAAAAACATGTCAACTTTGCACTAACACAACTGTAAGACATGGTCTTCTCTCCATCAATCTTGTCTGATTATCATGACATCCATAATGCTAATTATCTCCCTTTTGACATCAATGACAACCATCTTTCCAACAATCTCCCCCTTTGGCATTGATGACAAGCTAAATGCTCTGATGCAAACTAAATGCTCTGATTTTCTAATATTTTGCTCCTTTTTTAGCCTTGTTTGCATTGGATTTTGATGAACATGAGCTGAAGCTATTCATACTAAACTTACTCCCCCTTAGGCAATGGCACATTTGCCTAAAACTCAACTTGGACACATGCTTTGCTCTTTCAGACTTTTACAAAGGCATTTTCACTTTTTCTCCACTTGGACACCTGCTCTGCTTCTTCTTTTACAAAGATCATTTACACTTTTTCTCCCCCTTTGACATCAATGGAAAAGGGAATCTTTCTCACTATTTGTCCACATTTTTCTCCCCCTTTATCAGATAAAAGAGTTCATCCAAGAATCTATAACCATCAACTCATTAGAAATTTGCAAAAAATTCATACCTAAGTTGCCTTATCTCTCTTCTTCCAGGGATTTTAATAGGGCTTCTGATATTCTCCCCATGGACTCATGCCCTATCACTAGGATCTAGTGATGTGGTATAGGAGCCACCACTCCTAACTTCTATCTCAGATATTCAGATTATTCATTGGGAAGAGGTTTGGTGAATATGTCTATAGTTTGATCTTGAGTTGGCATATATGCCATTGTAACCTCTTAATTTTCAACCTCTCTTAAAAAATGATGACTGATATGTGCTTGGTTTTGGAATGCATCATTGGATTATTTAACATATTAATATATTTTGAATTGTCACAAAGAATAGAGATAGGAGATTTATACTCTATCTTGATGTCTTTGAGCATTTTCTTCATCCATAAGACTTGAGTGCAACATGCCGTTGCTGCAACATACTCTGTGTCAGCTATGAAAAGAGTGACTGACTCTTGATTTTTGGTCAACCATGAAATAAGTTTATTTTCAAAGAAGAATGAACCACCACTAGTGCTTCTTCTATCATCCACACTTCCTACCCAATTAACATCTATATATGCAATCAAAGAGAAATCTTCAACTTTGGGATACCAAAATCCATAGTCAATTGTTCTCTTGATATATCTAAAGATCATTTTCACAACATTAACACATGGTTATTTAGGAGCAGTTTAAAATATAGTAACCATGCATACTACTTACATGATATCAAGTCTCGATGCAGTTAGGTATAACAAGCTACCTATCACTGATCTATATATAGTTTGATTTGCATCAAAGGACTCATCATTTTTTCTCAACTTACATCTAGTTATCATGGGAGTACTAACTAGTTTGCTGTCTTCCATTCCAAACTTCTTGAGCATTTCCTTAGCATACTTGGTTTGAGATATAAATATCCCTTCATTAGTCTATGCTATCTATAGACCTAATAAGAAAGAAAGTTCTCCAAGCATAGACATGTCAAACTCATTTTGCATTTGAGTAGCAAAATCTTTGCACATTCTATCATTTTTACCATAAAAAATGATGTCATCTACATAGACAACACCATTTAACATATTGTTACCTTCTAATTTGAAGTATAGATTACTATCTACACATCCTTTATTGAATCCTTGTTGTTACAGGTACTGGTCCAATCTTGAGTACCATGCTCTAGGTGCCTATTTTACACCATATAGAGCTTTTTTCAGTCTGCAAACAAAATCTTCTTTTTTTGATAGTTGAAAAACTTTTGGTTGTTCAATATAGACTTCCTCTTCTAGGTTCCCATTCAAGAAAGCAAACTTAACATCTATTTGATAGACTTTGAACTTTTTTTAAAAAGAGAATGCTAAAAACATTTTTATGGCTTCCAATCTCACAATTGAAGCAAATGTTTCCTCAAAATCTATGCCCTCAACTTGTGTATATCCTTTACAAACTAATCTTGCTTTATTCCTTATAACAACTCCATCCTCATTGAGCTTGTTTCTAAAGACCCACTTTATACCTATTATATTCTTGCTTGAAGGTCTTGGAACTAATTCCCAAATTTTATTCTTTTGTATTTGGCTCAATTCTTCTTCCATGGATTTTAGCCAATTCTCATTCTTGCTAGCTTTAACATAGTTCTTAGACTCAATTTCAGATATTAGAGCAAAACTTAATTGCTCCTTGTTCATTGCAACTCTTCTCTTTGTCTAAACTCCATTTTTATTGCTAATGATCTACTCTACAGGATGATCTTTTTGAACAAATTTTGTAAGTGCCTTTTTATTCATTTTCTCAATCTCCTAATTAAATGTTTCTTCTTCAAAATTTGATTCTTCAATACAGATTTCTCTGTCAGGTTTAACTTGTTTCAAGCCTTCTTCAACCTTGACATTGATGCTCTCTATAATCTTGTGTAGCCTTTTGTTATAACATATGCAGGGTTTGCTTTGGGTGGAACAACCAAGAAATATTCATTCATCACATCTTGACTCAAAGCTTCTCAATTTGTCATCCTTTTTATTGATGTAACATTTTCTACCAAACACTCTAAAATCAGAGGTAGGTTTTCCATACCATAGTTCATAGGGAGTTTTGTCATTGTTTACCCTTAGTTGAACTTGGTCTAAGATATATACTACTATTTAGATTGATTTTTTCCAATATCCATTAGGTAACTCAGTCTCTTTTAACATTATTCCAACCATTTCCTTGAGTGTCCTATTCTTTCATTCAACAACTCTATTCTACTGTGGAGTCCTTGATGTAGAGTAATGTCTTTTGATTCCATGCACCTCACAGTAGTCTATGAACTCATTTGAGGTGAATTCTCCACCTCTATCAGATCTTAAGCATTTGATCTTTCATCTAATCTCATTCTCTATCATGGATCTAAAGTTCTTGGATCTTTTAAATGTCTGAGACTTATCCTTCAAAAATACCACCCATGTCATTCTTGAGTAATCATCTAAAAATAACATGAATTATATTTTCCCTTTAGATCCTCTTGTTTTAGTAGGACCATAAAGATTAGTATGAACTAATTCCAAAGGCTTTGTAGTTACATACTCCTTTGTTTGAATTCTAACCTTTTTCTCCCTACCTTGTTGACAATCCCTACAAGTAGTGTCTACAGGTTTGGTTATCTTAGGCATGTGTCTAACACACTTATTTGATCTCACTTTGATTAGGTTATCAAAGTTGTCATGAATCATTCTTCTATGCCATAACCATCTCTCATCAATATTTCCTATATGGCAACTCTTTCCATTCATTTCACTCAGATTATAAATGCTGCTTTCAATTTTTTCCCTTCTACAACTGTTCTTCCAGATCTCCTTATCTTGCATATTTATGCATTGAATGTGACCTTATATCTATTTTCACACATTGGACTGACACTTAGCATATTATGATTTAATATTTCAACATAAAGAACATCATGTGTAGTCATTTTTCCATTTATGTTCAAGGTTCCTTTACCTCAAATCTTTACTACAATATTGTCTTTCAAGTTGACAAATACTTTCTTACATTTGCTCAGTTTGATGAACTTGCTCTTATCACTAGTCATGTGCTTTGAGCAACCACCATCTATTACCCATTAATTCTACTCCTTGGCATGACAGGTAGTTTGAGCAATCATAGATTGATCTTTCACTTTCCACACATCCTTAAGTTTCTTATATAGCTTATTTTTCTCATTTGCAGAGACTTGTGAACCTTTGTTCATACTATGAGGCATGCCTTTCTTTACATTTTATATTTTTGGTCTTATAAAGCTTGTTCTACATTATTTAGCTATGTGACTAAAATTATTACAATTATAACATATTATATTTGTATCTAATAAAGGTGTAAATGAATTTTTTCTAATAAAGTTGGTTATCTTTTAAGGCATAACCCTACATTCACTAGCCCTATGACCAAACTGATTACAAGTATAATATTAACCATAGAAGGATGAGAAATACCTGGTCATAGCATTTCTTTTTGCAAAATGAAGAGGTCTTATTAAGTATCTCACCTTTATGTAACCATCTACATCAACTATCTTTGTCTTTTGCATCTTCCTTGAGTTTGTAGAGATAGACTCATTGCTCTTCTTTCTTCAAGCTTCTTATGTCCTTTAACTTTCTTCACATTAGTAGTGCTTGTGTCTTTCTTTGTATCCTTTCAAGGTTTGAAGTTGTCATATAAAGTTGTAGAAGTATTGGTTATGAAACTTTTTCCTTTTTCATAACCAAGACCAGATCTCTCTTTTGAAAGATTTTAAGAGTTGATCAATTCATCAAGAATTACTGAAACTCCTTTCAACTTTAGACCTTTGTCTATTTGATTTTTAGCTTTTTCAAATTCTTTTCTCAAAGACACTATCTCTGCTTTTAACTTCATGCACTCATCTAATTTATATTGTAGTTCAAGTTTGACTACATCTTATATTCTTTTGGCCTCTTCAACTTGTGTCTTTAGGCTCACTATCATCTGATCAAATCTTTCAAAATTTTTAGATAGTTTTTCAATTTTTTTTTGTCCAAGCTTCTTCTACTTTGAGTTTTCCTTTCTCAGCTTATCAATCTCATCTAGAGCACATATGAATTCATGCTCTAGATACACTTCTCCTTCCTATTTTTCATTAGAGTCTTCAACTGTTTCTTAATCTAGATTTACAGAAGTTGATCCTAATTCTATGAATAGGGATTCATTTTTCTCAGCCACAAATGCACAATCATGGTCATTATCTGAGCTATCACTATCATCCAAAGAATCACTATATTCTTATATATATAAGTTCTTCTTCTTGGAATAGTGGGGTTTCATCCTTTTACCATCCTCTTCTTGCTTAGAGTTATCCTTTTTCTCATAAGGGCATTTAGCAACAAAATATCCTACTTTACCATAATTAAAGAATTTAAAGGCTAACTTACCTTGGTAATTTTTAGATGCTCTTTTTAATCTTCTGACAAAGTTGGCTTCTTCTTCATCAATCTCCTCAGATCCAGATGTAGATGCTTCTGATTTTTCTTTCTTGGATGCTTTGAATGCAACTTCTCTCTTGAAAGTATCTGCTTTTCCCATTCTCATCTCATAGGCAGTGAAGGTTCCATGTAACTCATTAATAATAAGTTTATCTAGATCTCTTGCTTCCTTTATTACATATATTTTAGAGGCATATTTTGATGGTAGAGATCTTAGGACCTTTTTGATAATGATTGATTCTTTCATCTCTTCTCCAAGGCTTATGATTGCATTGACTATTTCATCTACTTTGAGTAGGTAGTCTGTAATTTTTTTTATTCATTCATTTAAAGAATTTAAAACTTATCTCTGTAAGTTTATATCTTGGCCTACTTTACTTTATCATCACCTTCATAGATGCTCTTCAATTTGTTCCATATATCTTGTACATTTTGACAATGCATCGCTTTGACAAACTCTGAATTAGACAATCTATAGAGAATAACATTCTTTGCCTTCACATTACTCTCATATGATTTATTAGAAACCTTATCAGTAGGATTTATAGTAGGAGTTGTATATCCATTTACAATAGACATCCATACATCAAACTTTAATGAAGATAAATATGCATCTATTCTTATGCTCTAAAATGCATAGTTTGATCCATCAAAGAGAGGTACTTTTTTTTATGAATAAACTTATTGACTAACCATTTGTGTTCACCATCCAAGATCTACTTGAGCTGATTAACCTTATTTCAAGGAACTAGGGATCTGATACCAATTATTGGAACACAACTATCTACTGGGGGGTGAATCAATAGATCAATTAAAAATAGTCCTTGAAATACTTTTTAAAAATAGATTAAAAATCATATATAGATAAAAATAAAATATGTAGATATCACATACATAAAAATTTAAATGACACTAGATTTATACATGGAAAACTCAAAGAGAAAAACCACAGTGAGAATAGCTACTAGAATCTACTGATCTAATCCAACCTCAAAGTCAAAACCTCACTAAAAAAAATTCATTAGTTACATATTTAAGGGCATGAACCCTAAGGAGACACCAATCCTCTGGTTTAAGAGCACCCACTCTAAGGAAGCACCCATTCCCTAACTGAGCACCAACTCAGATTGTCTGATGACACCAACCAATCAAATCTACTACAGAGCTAAAACTCTAAATTACAATGTTGATTCATAAAAGAATCCAATCTCTATTATTTATTATAGGTCTAGTTTATAACTGCTCATGCTTTGCACATTATCTGTTTGTGCCTTTCTTCTCTCTGCTCCTCTGTCTCTGTGTATAGATATGTCTCTATTTGACACACTTCATCTCTCTCTCACTTTTCTCCTCTATGTCTCTATATTTTTTGTTTGACACAATTTATCAACAATAACTCATCCCCTTTGACCTTCTATCTCTGTGTCTCTATATATTTCTGTATGACACAATACCAACAACCTTTGCTATATCCTAGATGACATATATAATCATTTGATCTATGTCTTCATTTATTTTTTGGGTTCTCACTTAGACTATAAAACATCACTCTTCATCTTGGAATCTACTCAATCTACATGTTTATCACATCTTGAATTCATGCTCCACCATCTTGAACTTTATATCATTACTATATTTAGTAAATCTCAGGCTCTAGTCATGACACACATGCCATTTTACACAAGTTTGATCGATCATAGTGATCAATTTCATTATCTATGTCATATATTATAGATTACCTATTTTTTCCATCACTTGACTGTTGGAATGAATACATCTTTAAATATTGGCTTTTGATCTTATGTTTTGTGCCATGTTCAGGCTCACTCATTTCATTGGATCCTTTTATGATTCCTAACTTTAACGTTCCAAATTTAAAATGTGTCTATCGATCTTTTAATCCTTTTAGCTCTTGCGTACCATTAGATCTTTAAATTTGCATGAGATTTACTTCTTTTTTCATTAAAAGTCAAGCTTTTTATCCCATCTCACTACTTCTCAAGTCTTTGGAATGCTTACGTTCCATCAATCTTCTCAAACTAGCTCGATATTTAACTTGAAACTGTGTCATTAAACATTGAGCACTTTATCTCATTAAGTCCTTTTGATATATCGGATCTCCTTTAAATGATCTCATGCTCATCATTTGATCTTATGATAAGCTCAAGCTTTATCTCCAATAAGCTCCTACACATGTGACACTTGAAATTAGCACGTGCATTCTACACATTGATGTCAGTGCTCGCACTTGTGACACTTGGCATCTTTGCATTTATCATTGATTGTTTGACTTTGAATCTCTTTGTAGATTTACTATGCAAGTTATGTGATTATGACACTTGTCACTAGCACATTTACTCAGAAGTGCCTTTGACATATTGACTTTGATGTGCATCATTGGATCTACATTATGCAATGAAGCACTAGCCATTGATCAAACTTGGATAAACACTAAGTCTAAGTCTTAGGAAATATTAATATCTTTGATCACTACTTGATTCGGTAATGATGACAAAGACTTAAGTTATCGAGTCTCAGTTATATCCAGTCAACACAAAAATAAAACATGCTTGTTGATGCCATGACTTAAACCTTTAGGGTCTAACTGAGAACTCTATAGAGTCTAAGAGAAAAGATAATTCAATTCTAGGCTCATCTCTCTTCATCTGAACCTATAGACCATATATCTAAGATGTTCACAAAAAACCCATAACAAATCTTTGATTTATTTTACTTCAAACATCCATAAATGGTCTATCTAAAAGCATGACAACTTTGCACTAATGCAACTATAAGACATGCTCTTCTCTCCATCAATCTTGTCTGATTCTCATGACATCAATGACATCTATAATGCTAATTATCTCCTTTTTGACATCAATGATAACCATATTGATAATAATCTCTGTCTTAAATGCTGCTTCCTTCTTTGGTGGTATATCATCATTATTCCTCATCTCATAGGCAATAAGGGTGCCATGCAATTGATCCATCTTCAATTGAGTAAGATCATGAATTTATTCTATAGCAGATACTTTTAGATCAAATTTAGGGGATAGAGACCTTAATACCTTTTAAACAATAGTAGCCTCTTTAAGGTTCTCACCAAGACCTCTTATGATGTTCACAATCTTATCAACTATCTGTAGAAAGGATGCCATATAATCTTCTTCATTCATCTTGAGACTTTAAAATTGTCTTTTGTGAGTCTGTAACTTAGCAAGCTTAACCTTTGAATCTCTTTCAAAAATGATCTACATTTTGTCCCAAATATTTTTAGCAGATTTACAATGGATTACCTTGGTGAACTCAGTCTCTATAAGACCACAAGTGATAGCATTCATTGCCTTGGAATTATTCTCAAATAACTTTTTATCTGTAGTACTAGATGGATGAGTAGTAGGAGAAACATAACCATCTACAACAAATTACCATACATGAAACCCTAGGGACATAATGTATGTCCTCATCCTTGCACTCCAAAATGCATAATTGGATCCATTAAACATCGGTGTTTGATTAGTAGAGAAAACTCCTTGATGACTACCCATATTGTACCTTGAATCACCTTCAAGTTGTTAAGCCTTTACCAAATGACATGATCCGATACCAATTTTTAGAGGTACAATCACTAAGAGAGGGGGTGAATCAGTGAGCCCAGATATTTTAATTACAATTGTAGTCTTTTTAAACTATTAAATAATCAATACATATCAACATGATCAAGAAATATTAACAACATAGCTCATTCATTCAATGCATACACAAGATCAAACACAAAACACATAGTTCCTATTGGAAAACCTCATTGGGAATAAATTCCACTCTCAAGCCTACAACACATGGACTACTATCCTATAAGAAATTACAAACAAAATACTGATAAAATCTTTTAGACTAGCAAACCATGATCATATCCTTTTGGCCAAAGGTATTTAGTAAAACACCTGTTTCACAAGGAGTAACTAACCCTAAAGAAGATGAACTCCTTTAGATCCTCATTTGATCACTTCCACATTAGAATTGATATATTCAACACCTCATGATTGATCTCTATTTTCTAACCTCTACTTAAACTCTCTCTATATCAAATAAGTCTCTCACATAGGCACGGTAAATTTCTCTCTTTCTTCACTCAAACTATCTTCATATGCACACTCATATCTCTTCGCATATCCTCAAACTGCAAGAACACCTTTCTTACATAAAAAATATGACCTACAGGTCATACACATAGTCATCAATATGATTTTCTCATTAACTCATTAATAGGCACACAACCTATCCTCTTTTATTTGCTTCAATGCATACACCACACTCAAGCCTTGCACAAGCCTTTCTGAAGTCTCACACTTTTTTCACTCTCAAAAGCCTAGAAGCCAACACATTTGGTTTCACTATATATAGAGCATTCATAAATTAAAAATACCACAATATTTAATTTTTGGCCATCATAAATGCCTTCACCCTTAAGGCATCTAACATGGGTCACACTTATGCATATTCCACTTTCAAAGAGGCCGAGGTCACTTTTAGGTCCTATGGAGACCTATTCAGCTCTTTGACACCTATTTGAGCAAACTAATAATAAAGGAACACATTCTAAATGCATATACCCATTCCACATGATATATAGGTCCTCCTTAAGTACCAACAACCATCACAACACCCTTCTACTTAAGCACAATTAGCTTAAACACTTCTCTCTACACATAATCACCACGAGCGAACACACAATCAAATTTTAAACCTTTGTTCATATTGTATATGATTAGTAAACTCTTAATAATTTACACAAATCATATTCATGGAGTATATAATACTCTAAAATATCTTAGTCATCATGAGATATTAAAACAACATCAATACAAGCTCAAATATCCTTCTCCGGTCACTTGCAGAACATATACAAAAACACAGTCAACTTTGAACCTTCATAACTTTGATTTTACACACTATCAGACCTCCGAAATAGGTTCAATGGTTGTGCCATTGAGTATTCTTCATATTTTATTTTTACTCCATCAATAAATTTATCCTGAATCAAATGTTATGAATGAAATACATAGCACTCAGTTTTCTTTTGTTAAATTCAAATATTCAAATGCCAATGGTCACAGTTAAATCTTGACCACTTATCTTAATCTCATGCTATTGATAATCTTGGATTAAACACATACCATTTATATTATTGGAATTTTATTGACCTTTAACATCGTCAAATAATTGTCACTTTAACCACTTTGACTCCACTCGTGCCGTTAGATCAATTTGTACGAACCCTCACTCGCCGTTAGATCCTTATCCTTTACCTTTGCTTTGTCACTAAACAAAAACAAATTCTTACCATCTCACTACCTAATATCATATTTAAATAAATTCACTCTATTTATCTTCTTCAAAGTTTCTTGAACTTTACTTTGTGCAAAATTGACCAATTATGGAGACCCTTGCAATTTGCCTAGAAGGCCAACTTTGGACCTCAATAACTTTTATTGTGCTTGGACACATGATCTAAAATTTAGACCATATGATCTCCTCACATAGGATAATATAACCATGTAACAAATTTATCTTGTAACCTTCACACGTGTTATATATAATTCCATTAATATGCTCACTCAGATTTTTCTACCACAGAGCTAACGATGTCAAAACCTGCCTGAGAGGCTAACTTTGAACATGCATATCTTTTGTTGTGCTTCAACTCTTGACTTGAAAGTTAGTGTAAATAAAATAGGCACAAAACTTAACAAACCCATATGATCACCTTATTTTAAAACATCCACACATGTGAGATATTCCACCATCAAAATGCCTACTTGGCTCTTCTTGTCATATTACAAATTTGGCTAAGTATGGAAAAACACAATCAAACTTCCTGGGAGCCCAACTTTGCACTTGCATATATTTTTTTATGCTTAGGTGTATGACCTAATATTTAGTGAATATTAACTACGCACAATACTAAAGAAACCCATGAGACCATTTTATCCTGACACCTTAATGCATGCGAATGCTGACCTCATCAACATGCTTAGTTAGCTCTGCTTGTCATATTGTAAATATGACTAGGGAAAAACACTGTCAAACTAATTGGGAGCCCAAATTTGTACTCACATATATTTGAATACACTTCATCACATGAATTTAGATTTAACACATATCAACTAAGCACAAATGTGATCATAACCATATAACCAACTCCCTTTGATTCATCCACACGTGGAAATGGTGACATCAACAAACTACTTACTCAAATTTTTTGCTATTGGACCCAAAAGGTATATATGAAAACTATGGACTAATATATGAATTTCACTCATTCATACAAAGTACTCAAATCATTCTTGAATTCTGATAAGACCCCTTTCATATGCTCAAGTCACCATACTCATCTATGAACATCTCTAACCATGCCAAAATTGAAGATCAACTAAGCCAACTTCAAGCACACTAGGGCAAGCATATTGTACATTTTGTCATTGTCACTTAGGCTATCAAAGCACTTCATCCACTCACTAGGACACCTCCATGACATCACCATGATATCATTGACAACTCTTCAACATGAAGTACAACATTCCATGAATCATATTCATCACAATTCTGTTCATTATTTCAACTAATCCATTTTGTTGTAGTATGAGGAACTATGAGATGGTGTTTGATTCCATTTTTTTCATGATAGAATTTAATATTCTTTGATGTGAATTCACCACCATTATCTATCTTGAGTGTTTTGATGTGGGTTTGTACTTCATTTTCAATCATTTTTCAAAACTTTTTAAAAGTATCAAAGGCTTCTAATTTATTTTTCAAAAAGTATATCCATGTCATCCTATTGAGTGATCAATAAAAAACATGAAGTAATTATGACCACCAATGGAGAGGATTGGAAGATAACACAATTCTGAATGAACAAGCTACAATTTTCTATCTGTTTTCCACTGTGACTTTAGAAATGGTTTTCTTACTTGTTTAGCCAAGATGTAGTCTTCACACTTCTCATCTAATTTTGTGGGTAATGTAGGCATGCTAACAACACCATTCTTTTTTAATACATGAATGCTATTATAATGAGTGTGCCTAAATCAAGCATGCCATAACATGTTTGGAGACATTCCATCTTCCACAAGATGAGCATAATTTCTTGAATTTGATGGCTCACCCTTTAGTTTGAATAGTTTCCCTTCCTCATATCCAGTCAAGATGACTGCATTATCACTTTTCTCTTAATTGTGACATCACCATTATATAATTAAATTGATTGACCTTGTTGCTTTATGAGCATTAGGGAAAACAAGTTTCATTTCAATTGAGGAAGGTAGAGAACATTCTCAAGTTTGTTGTCTAGAAACCCTAAAGACTTGAGTCAAATTGTACCTCTTCCCTGTGGTTTCAGACTTGATCTATTTGTGAGGTATATTGAGCCATAAATTTATTCAATGTAATCCTCAAAAAAGTCTTTTTGGAAATTCATATGTTGAGTGGCACTAGTATAAATAACCCAAGCATCAAACCATGAGGAATTGATCGAAACACTATTTACTTTATCATATATATTAAAAACCACATAATCTCTAGTGAATTGGGCTGAGTTTGACTCTTTTGACTTTTTCTTTGAATTTTTTTCTTTCTTTTTATGGTATGCTTCAATTTTATCCCAAAAAGTCCTACATTCATGAGTCTCATGGCTACATTTTTTATCACACCATTCATAATAGAGGTTCTATTTATCATTCTATTTTTGATTTTAACCACCATGATTTTCATTTTTGACACCTTTTCCCTTGTACTTGTTCATGTAATTATTATTACCTTCATTTTTGAAAGACGTGGGCTTGCTTAATGGTTTGGAATAATTTTTTTGACATAGGACACACTTTCACCTATTATTGTTTCTATTTTTCTTCCAAAGGCCTTTTCTCTTTCTATAATATTTTCAGCCAACTGGTCAAATGTGAGAGTCTTTAACTGATTGCTTGCTTGTAGAGACTCCAAATAGGTTTAATATTTAATAATAAGAGATTTTATGAATGCAATCATGTTTATGTCAATTTTGACACCTGTTACTTCAACATCATGTTTGATAGCATGTATCTTTAAAGCCAATTTCATCACATCACCATATTTTAAATCTAGGTTAAACAATTTCAACTATAACTAAATGAATTCTAACTCTGAATGGGAGTCATATAGGTCTTTCAGTTTATGATATGATTCCCATGGTGTATTGCACCCATGTATATGATGAAACACATTACTGTCCACTGATGCCCTCATCAAGGCCAAAGCCTTCTAGTTTTCTTAATTCCATGTTTGAGTGTCTTTTGCATTCCCTATTGGTTAGCTGGTTGTGTTTTCGCATAAAAAATGTCAAACCATAGATAGTTGAAGATGAGTGTGTTCTCCACTTGCCAAGACCATTCTAGCCAACTATCTTTTCTAGTCAAGGTAGTGTCAACAATGGATTTGATGGAATGCATATTTTTGTGTTTTAGTTTGAGTTTTTCGAGGTTTTAAGTTTTTTTAACCCCAAATAGTTATTTATCACTCTAAAATGGTCCCCTTTTATGTATATGTAAAGGTACTAAAAATGATTTATTTTTCATTAACACTGGTTTAAAAAGAAAACCTCATACATCAATATACTCAATTTTTCTTGATTTTTGGATTTACATTTTTTGATATACACAAATGGGTAAAAAAAATAGCTCTCCTTATTTCTTATTGAATTGCATAATTTGGTTGTTATTTTATAAAATTCACTTAGAATAGCTTGCCTCAAAGTAACTAAAAAAATTGCTCAAATTTTAAATGCTTTCAAATTTAATTTTTCAAAAAAAAAAAAAAAAAACATATAAAAAAAGAATTTGCTTTTTAATAAAAAAGGCTTAAAATTATACATTCTCTCCTTTAATTTGTCTCATGTGGAAAAAATTATAATATTGGAATAAAATAATATATACATCTCCTTTCAATTTTGTACTTCTTTTAGAAAATACCATGCAGTCCAAAGCACCACACAGTCCAAGCGAGTAAGACACAATTTTTTATTTTAATGTTGGGAAAAAAACTCAGTATTAAATGCCATGCAAACCTGTTGTTGATGCCAAATTTGAAGTGAATGCCTTACACCAAGTGCCAAGACTCAGGTGAATCCAAGAAATCAAAATGCCAAAAAATGTAGTCAACAAAAAACATGGTCATGCGTTCGATTCCCATAGATAGTGCCGAAAATCACCAGTCCAATAATTGATATGAATGATGCACAACCCAAAGTAATTGAAATGACAACATGCCAAAGGAATTCAACAAACACCAAAATGCCTTATACGGTCAACACCAAATGATAGAATACACCACATGATAATAGGCAGGTCACGATAGGTCCATGACAAGTCCACATAGGGCTGAGGGTAGATGATATGCAACCAAAGTTAGGTTCAAATTTATTGAAATCAAACTATAGTATGTAGGTTGTACAACTATGGAGAAGAGAGGAGATATAAAATAAACAAATTAAATACTCAAGCTCTAATACCAATGATGGTTGGAAAAAATATTGATGAAATGATAATGAAATTGTATTTCATGATTCAAATTAGAAAGGAAGCAAACATTACAATTTAAAGCCAAAAAATGACCAATCAATTCACATTCCTAATGAATCTTCCTATTCTTATGGGAATGAAAAGCTTATTGAAAAATACCAAATGCAAGACATCTAAGCTAGACACCTATGATTAACAACCAATATGTACAATATTTTTACTAGCTCTGTACATTGCACTAAATTTGAAGAAGTACTTAATTTTCACTCCTTTTGGTGTTTTATTATGGCACATAGTTACGATGATGTGATTTTGGTGGACCAAGCCAAAATTGTTGTCATTGTGGGCATGCCACCTCTTACAAGTTTGACAGAGGTGCGATATTTAGAGCATATAGGTTACTACATAAAATTTATAAAAGGATACCAACTATAACTACCCCTATGGAAAAATATTGCACAAAGATACTAGTTTTGAACAGACCAAGGAGTGCCAAGTAGCATTTGTATATCTAAAACAAAAACCAATAACAATTCTTATTTTGGTTTTTATTGACTATAGAAAACCTTTTCACATCCATGTGGATATTTTAAAGATTTTTTTGGAGTTTTTTATCACAACCAATAGATGGAGGATTAGATCATCCCATTCACTTCGTAAGTCACAAACTTTCAGTCGTAGAGAAGAACTATACAATCACAAAAAGGGAAGCTCTAGCAATGGTTTTTACACTGTAGAATTTTGGGCATTATCTTATAGTAATGACATTTGAATTCTTCACTAATCACCAAGATCTATGATACTTGATTATAATCCCATGCAGGGAGGTAAGATATCTCGATGGTTGATGTTGTTTCAAGAGTTCCAATACAAAATAAATATAAATCCTAGAAGGGATAATTTAGGACCATACCACTTAAGATGTATACATAATGGATAAGAACCAAAGGAGATTTAAGATGAATCACTAGATGTGCACATGTTTTGAGTCTCTGCTATTCTTGAAAATCTTCAACATAGCAAATTTATTGGAGCAAGAGATATTTTATACACACTATATAGAAAGGGAAAAAAATCATTTGATCACACAAGCTATACCCTTCAGCATTATCAATGGATTTTTTTATAAAATGGGCGAGGATGGAATACTATGTAAATTAGTTATGGAACATGAATGATTGAAACTTCTTTAAAAAACCCATTAAGGAATTGTAGGAGGTCATTTTTCAAGAGAATGCATAGTGATAAAGATTCTAAAAATTAGTCTATGGTGGCCTACCCTATTTTAGGATACACATGGGGCAGATAAAAACTGTGATATATGTTGGAGAATGGAAAAACTAAATCAGAGAGATGAGATGCCAATAAACCCTATACTAGCTGAGCAATCATTCAAACAATGGGGTATTGATTTTATGGGATCAATCAATACACTTAGCAAATGAAATCATGCATGATACATAATCACTATGATAAACTATTTTACTAAATGGGTTGAATCTACTAAGACACAAAGTTACATTGCTAAGGATGTATCCAAGTTTATTTATGAAAATATTATAACCAAATTTGGGTTCTCGATCAAGCCGGTTAGTAATAGAGGAACACATATCCTCAATAATACTATAAACACTCTTATGGAGGAGTTTATGATATCGCACCATAAAATCATGACGTATCACCTGGAAGTGAATGTACAAGAAGAAACATTAAACAAAGTTCTTAGAAAGATGCTTATAAATATATGCAATGCCCAAAGAGATAATTGAGAGGATCATATTCATATGATCTTATGGGCTTATAATATAAATTAAAAACATAAAATAGGCTTCACCCCATTTCATCTAGTCTATGGACTTGAAGTAGTAATGCCCATGAAATACATAGTCCCTAGTATGTGAATTATAATGATTATATGACTAAGGTATCAATACTCTCTAAATTCCATACTAATAGAAATAACTTGGATAGAAGAAACCAAACATATATTACAACAGACATAAGAGGTCAAAAAACAAATTCAGAAAGCATGGCATGATTGCAACTTACAAACCAAATAATTTCAACCAGAATAGGTAGTGTTATTATATGAAATTAGATTCAGAGTATTTATAGGAAAGCTAAATGTTAGATGGAAAGGACCTTATCTTATTCATAATTTATCATAGCAATAAAATATTATATTAATGGATATACATGGAACCATTCTTCTTGGGTGGGTAAATAGCTACAGGCTCAAGCCTTACTACTAGTAATCTCTATTTGATCTCGTAAAAATATCAATAATGGGTATTTAGTAACATCATGTAGTTTAGGGTTTTCATTTAATGCATTTTTTTTGTAGGTTTTTAGTATATAAGTAGAGTGTGATCTATATATCATATGTTAGTAGAATCAAATTAAAAAGTCATAAGTTACTAAGTACAATAAAATGACCAAGTTAACATGGAAAGAACACGTCATACAAGTATACATGGAGGCATGTGACCGTCTAAGTCTATAAACAAAGTAATGGTACAAAAATTATGAGGAAATGATAAATAATTATCATTCAAAAGTTGTTAATGACAACACACTTGAAATATCTCACCTTTTCCA
The DNA here is from genome assembly GCA_037957365.1 of Torreya grandis. Lineage (NCBI taxonomy): Eukaryota > Viridiplantae > Streptophyta > Pinopsida > Cupressales > Taxaceae > Torreya > Torreya grandis. Next base: position 1,168,584 of record JARHVA010000761.1, on the reverse strand, counting down.
AAAATGGATCAATGTCAGATTTGGTAGATGAATGATAAAGGAAACTCAGCTAGGGGAAATATGGCACATCATATCAATGACTCTCATTAGTTAAAGCATTGCATATAGTTAGTGGATCAATAATGTCACATCATCTAATGATCAATTTCATTCAATTTTTATGGTGTAATAATGCATGGACAACTCATCACATTCAAATCAAAGTGTGAGGTAGAATCACATGGAAACAAATATATACAAGGGTAGGAACAACACTATGACATTACATACATTTGAAAAGAATATCCATATACATGTTAATCTAATTCATTATCTTGTGCATGAAGTTTTTAACATTACTAAGTCCACATGAAACTAGCACTCATTAACTATCTGACCAGATGTCATGGATAGATATCATCTTCTTATTCCACTCTCAGATGAACAAAAAGAGGATATGGGCATTGGTCTTGCCCTAAGGCAAACCATATATCATGATACTGAATAGTTTGATTTCATAAATGTTATTAAATCCAATTTATTCATCTATGATCAATCAAAAGAAGCATAAGTATAAACTCCAAAACTTCAACATCAGTTGTGAGGTCTGATGCAAAATGATCAATCAAATTATCAAATTTTGGGCAACTAGATGAAATCATACTCACTCTTATCATTTGATATAATTGTGGTGATATCTATTTATCACAATATGTGACAATATTCACTAATACAACCGTAATGGATTGAGAAATAGGGTTTCCTATAAGGGGAAAATATTTGGTGCCCTAAAAGATAAAAGCACCACCAATTCACCTAAACACATGGGAAACCTATAACATGGGATATATGGGGATTCCTATTGGGATTATCCAAGATGTTGCAATGTGATTTCTTAAAAAATGCATCATGAAATGATTTTGGCAAACAACTAAAAAAATTAAATAAGCCACTAAAGGTGTCATAAACATTACCAACTACATGCTACAGTTGAATGAAGATTTTAATTGGCCATAATTTTTGGTTTTATAAATTATTAAAAATATTGATAAGGTTGTCAGTGGCACATCACACACCTTGTAGTACCAATTATTGGTACATCTTCTCTACTTCACACAATGAAAGTCACTTGAGGGACTGATTAATCTTGACTTAGATTTGTAGCTTGTGATAGATTTTTCTAATATTACCTAGACCAAAACAAGGTAATATTATGTGTAGCTAGGACATTTCAATGCTTGTTGGTTGGAATTGTTTTATATGATCACTTCACACCCTCTATCCCCATAGATGTAACACAATATATTGGACAACATATTATGGTGACCAAACAACATGATGTCATTAAAATTAGATTGCATGAGATTCCAAAGGAACTTATCATATATTTGCCTTGTTTCATCACTATGCTCAATGTATAAGCAAAAGTTCTACAGAAAAAATATTTGGTTGCCTGCTCAGTACTTCCATTGATATTGATTCCTCCAGGAATGTAGAAACCATTATCACATGAAATTATAGGAAACCAACAAGCAAAGGTGAAAGCATCACCTCAAATAGAAGGATTACTATAGTAAAAAATAAGGCACCATCACATATAGCCTCACCACCTCCAACAAATAAGAGGACACATAACACTAAATCTTATTGGATCACAAACATGTCCCCAAAATATAATGGAATGTAATCTTGTAGAGCTAGGCATCAAGGAGCAAGAATTTTTGTAATATATGCTCACAGACATAGGAAACAAAGTCTATGATTAGGAATAAGAATAAGAATTTTTCTTCTAGAAGGTAGAATGATATGATCAAGTGTGCAACCAATTAAGGAAAGACTTGTGGGTTGATAGTAACACACATCTACCTTCCATAAGATTTGAGTATGTGGGGAAAGAGGTAGAGAAAAAACATCTACAAGATGAATTATTTGAATCAAATCTAGGTGCTAGATATTTAAGAGCACAAATAACCTTCCCACAGTAGTTAGATCTAGGCAAATGATCTATAAAAGTGCAAGCTATTTCATCACAAGAAGAGAGTCCAATATAAACTTTGATGCATGATTAGAGAACCCATATTATGCCTGGATTATCATCATTAATCAAGGAATATAAGGTCTCTTTTGTCTATCCTATTGTAGTCGATGAAGATCAACCGTAATAAGCTCCAGCTCCAACATCCCAACAAAAAGAAATAACTCAGGCCTACAAGAGGTTGAATGAAGTAATAATGTCAACTTCCAAGATAAATTCATTAGTAAGTAAGCACATGGTGGTGGAATCATCTTATTCATCTTCTCCTTCATAATAACAAGCATACATCACAAATTTTGACCTACTTTAACCTAAGTAGTCTACCAAACATCAAGACATTGTAACTTAGAAACAAATTGTAGAAGCACAAGCTGAAATAGAAAAGGCAAGGAAGGAAATTGTGAAGAAAGATCATAAAGAAGAAAGGAGGAAGATAAAATAGGAGGCAAAACATAAAGCTATTGAAGATAACAAGTATAGGAAGTATTAGGAGTAATAAAACAAGAAAAGTAAGAAGAAACTATTGCTTAGAATGAGGAAGTAGAGGCCCATAAATAAACATAGGAAATGACATAAAATAAAAAATAATAGAAGCAATAGGAAGAAGAATAAGTTATGAATAAATATGTGGAATGAATAATCCAAGAGGCACATGCAATACAACATAAGAAAGTTGAAGTTGAGGAATCAACTAAGGCACAAGCAAGAAAATCAAAGGAAGTTATGCATAGGCAAGAAGAATAGGCAAATAAGTAGGATCAAGAGAAAGAGGCCAATTAGAACTCAGAGGTAGATACTAAAGCTAAGGTAAAGGTTGATGCCAAAGATTAGGTAGAATTTGATTCCAAATCCAAGGTAAATGCATAGCACATAGCAAAACAACAAGTCATAAAAGAGTCCTCAACCAAGGGTGCAATACCTAAATCTTAGAAACCACCTGCTACATCACAAAGCTCAAGGTCCACCCAAGGGGATACATAATATGAGGACTTTCAACAAAAGCAACAACTCCCCATCCAATGGTTTGTGGGATGTTCCTACAACCTCTACTTACAAAATATTTTTTTCTCTATCGATGGCATAAATCAATAAGGCACCTACCATGGCTATGACTTTGAGTTTGGATCTAGCTACAATAGTGAAAGAAACATCTATCAATGTTTCCCATCTTCTTATATTTAAACAAATTGAAGGGGTAGTTACCTTTTGATAATATATGATGCAAAAGGCTTCAACATTAGATAAAGAAGTATCACAACTCTGAGATGAAAATGTAGACCTACACCTCCAACTCACCATGACACATCAAGTAATTGATAATACTTTCCTTGTGTTGGTCCCTCAAGTCTTGGGTGACCAAGTAATTTTTAAAGATGAACATTCTTAGCTCTCTTTTTGCAACTCATAAAATATGGGATCATTGTGTATAAGCTAAAACATATTTTCACACAAGGGTAAAACATTAAAGGTATAAAATGAATTAAATTTTGAATTGTTGGAATAGTATGAATAAGTTTTAAATATGTCTATGCTCCAAGATCAGTACATTTTATGAGGAATGCTTGATTAGGAATTAGAAATTGAACACTTCATGGGATAAATACAAACCATATTTTGATAAAGAAGACAAATCCAAAGCAAAGATGGAGGATAAATTAATTGCCTTTGACATACTAGACATCACACTCAAACATTCACTTGAATCATGAGACAGTGTTATGCATAAGCTAAAAACATTAAAAAATGAGATGCTATGTAACATAGTTATTGGTATATAAGTGAAGAGGCATGCATCTCCACTTAAAGAGTTATCCTTAGAAATCAATCATAAAATTTAGAACACTAGGTTACTCCTCAACATCATGAAAGACAATGATATTCATAATCTAATGGAGTGCCAAATCTTGCTATGCATAATGCTCACTATGGTGTATGAAGTTTACACTAACTGGACAATGTACAAAAAGGACTTGATACATTGGGATGCCTCTATCATAGATATCATCTAGGAGACCAAGTTCATCCCTCCAAACCATCTACGATATATGTTTCATCAAATAAAGATGGCTATAGTTTCATAGCCAATGACCCAACCTTAACAACCATCACTAGCACCTGATGTTCTAGCCATAACTTATTCCATAGTAACTCAATCATAATCATCTTTGTAGCCTCCTTTGGTTCTTCCAACCTAGTTAATGTCACCACCATCTTTGTAGGTAATACATACATTTCAATTTTGAATTTTTGAAGAGTTTTTCAATGTAAAGTATTGAAACATTAGGAGCAGGTCCAGATTGGTTTTAAAATCGTAAAGGGTAGCCACCTGGTTATGCCAGTCTATTGAAAACCCATAAGGGTGATAGATTGGTATGATATTTAGTTGAAAAAATAAAAGGGTGGTTAAATAGTGTGAAAGAGGCAAAAATTGATAAATGATAACATGAGTGATAACTATGAATAATGGTTTCAGTCTTATTCTTATCAGCAAACAACTCCATTTCCAATATGCAATGCACTTCTGACAATTTTGTCTTAGAATGAGACAATGACTTAAGTCCAAAAAATGTTGGTAGTAGAATAGGGATAAAAAATTAAAAGTGTATAATTGTATGACAAGCATGTGTTTTTCACCATTTTTTACTTAGTATATTCTTTTTGTTTATATGTGGCTCTCTTTGTACATCAAAAGTATTCAAAAAGGGAATAAACTTCCTTTAGTTTGTAACAAATTGTTAGAATGTGAAGCGACAGAGTATTGAGAAATCTCTATAAATATCATTCATTTGTACTGAAAGGGGATCCAAAATATTGAGATCAATATATAAATTCATAAATGGTTTTCCTTTATGTTTCTTTCATGTGATATGTTTTGTTTTAATTTAATCTATTCACTATGAAAATAATTGTTGTTTGAGTTGATTATATCTATGAATCATGATAATTATGTTATATACCATACATGTATTAATATAAATATTTATGCGATTCCTTTTTTCTATTTTCGTATTAACCTTCACATAACTTTCCCATATTAGCTTGTTTTGATGGGTTTTCCAGAAAAATCCATTAACACAACCCACACACAAATCCTCATCTCAACATCTTGTGCATAAGTAGAATGCTTTTTGAAAATGGTAGAAGGCTAAGAAAGCCACATAGAACTTGAAGGCTCTTTCACTTTCTACTTCCTACAAAGGAAAGAATAAGTTTGGGGACAAGTGATGCCATCAACATTTGTAACACGCCCATGATGACTCTATATGTTGTGAGAAGTATTCCTTGATTTCATAGTCTATATTTTATCCTATATAAATGGATTACATTGATCTATATGCCACTTATCTGAGCACTAGCACCACTACCATAGACACCTCTAAGGAGAGAGAACCCCTATTTCACACCAAATTTTGGGTGAAGGGTCATCCTCTTCATGTAATCATTGATAGTTGAAGTCAGAAGGACACCATCACATAAGCCACCACTGCATGCATTGGAATTTACACTACTACACATTACAAATGATACTCTTTATGGTGGATTTAGTGGGGAAAAAAAATATATTTCTAATGATAATGCACCTTTAAGTATAAATTCAAGCCTGTGGAGGATATAATCACTTATGTCATTCTACCTTTATAACTCTTTGACATATTGTTGGGGAGACCATTTTTTTATGATTGAGATACTATGTATCAAGACACTATAATGGTGGACTATAGACATAAAATAAAACTTCTTAAACCTTGTAGACTAAACTCGAATGGCCAAATTCACCTTAAACTCTACCAAATAATGTAGTAAACTTGTATCACATGTGAAATAAATAAAAAAATCTCATGGTACATCCAGAGATGCCTGTAGAATAAATAAATCATATATTTCTAGTGTATACATCATAATCAATGTTGTAGTAGAAACATATCAACAAGTTATTAGAGTAGCACAATGGACTCTTTGCAGAGCCCAAAGGTATTCCACACACTACATAGTAAAATAGGATATATATTTGGTTCCAGAATCCCCTCTTTTAAATATCCCTTTATATCATAAAATAGTTTTAGATAAATGTGAACTCTAGTGCCAACTATAAAATATCCTCTATCAAGGTAAGATCAGTTTTAGCTTTTTTCTTCATAGGAGTTCAATAGTCCTCACACCTAGAAGATTAGCTCTAGGAATATCTGCATATAACATTGTATACTTAAAAAATAACATGGTGAATAGTTAGTACCTCTTAGAAATAATTTTACGCACATAATACTTCTGCACGATCAACCTAAATTCAAGCCACCAAGTTTCAATCCATCTTGAATACATTTAGAGAATTTAAGATGCATGAAGTATTTTATAAATGGTGGTTATACCTTTTAGCTTGACCAATGTGTTAGCAGCATTAAAACACTTTATGGGTGATCTACACAAACCCTTCCTCAAATCCTTCATCATCATTTACTTGGATGATTGCCATATTCAAAGAGACTTTGGAGGAGCATTTTGAGCACATTTAATATGCCTAATTTTTCACTTTATCACTTTACTGATAGTTTATATTATAGGGGTTTATCATCGCATCAATCCCCCTAAGTGCACGCCTTAAAGGGTACACTAGTAATGGATTGGGATCAACTCATAGTACTTTGTGAGAGATGTTCTCTCACTACTATATCATACCTTCATTATTATCAGTATGACCTACTCTGAATCTATTTCTATCTTGCCTCTCCATCTACTTTCCATTCAAATTTACTAGAAATATCCTATCATATAGATTAGGTCGATATATTTTGTTTCATACTTATCTTACCAATATATATCAGCTTAGCCGATACAATTATGAGTTTGGATTTTATATTTTATATTATATCATCTTGGGTGATACAATATTGTGTCATCTACCATCTTTCCAATTGTATCAACTTGGCTAATACCATTTTCTTAGAGTTTAGGGTTATTTTTAGGTATTGGATATGTATATAGGAGTTATTTTTCAATCATAAATGATATATTAGACTCATATACTCTACTTTTGCTCAATCTAGAGGCTTAGAGTCTTATCTTGGAGGTCTAGTCTTACTTATGGTCTTTGAATCTCAATAAGAAAAGCCAAACTAAGTAAGTACACCTAGTCTTTAGAGTCCCTAACTAAGGATACGTAGGTATTCATCTTGTCATTTAAGGTCTTCAACCTACAACATCTCTTTCAAAGTTTGATTTGAGACAAGGAGGTTATTGAGGCATCAACAAGTCCACTAAAAAGTTAAGTATCTCTATCCCTACTCTCTTTCATTTATTTACTTAGTATATTATATATTTATTACTTATTACTATTGTGAGTGTATATCCTTGCATATGTTCTTCCTTACACTAAATAAGCTAGTACATAGAGAAGGTTGCTTAGGCTTTCCATTATCATCTTAGGTTTCATAGACCATACTTTGGTTGACAATTGTACCACTTTTTTATTAGTTTGGTTTTTATAGCTATCTTGGATTAAGTTATATTTGTTCTTCAATTATATAAATGTGGTATCCTTATTATATCCTTAATACACCTCTTTGTTATCATTGTTATAATAACTTATTTACATTTAAACCTAGAGAGAGCTATACCCCATGCCATAGGATTTGGATTTGGAAACCTTTCCTCTTAACATTTGAGTGTAGATTACCTTCTTATAGGTTTACATTTATTCTAGGTCCCTACGTGTATTCCAAGTATACATAAGCTCTATTGTTATGACCTTATTCAAGTCCTAATCTATTGAAAGAAAGATGATAATTATAGGTCATACTAGCATGTGCATACATTTTGGTGAACCTAACATGAATATTATCTCATCTTTATTTGAATCATTTTCACATTTTTCCTTTTTTATTATTCTTAGTGATGTCTTTACTATCATCATACATTTTAGCAAAACATATAGCCCAAATGTATTGGTCAACCAAATACAATTTTATTATTTATATAATTATATCATCCAACCTAATATAGTCTTCTCATTTTCCTCAACTACATTGGCTGGCTTGATATAATTATACATTTGCCCCCACTATATCAGCATATAGAATAAAATTATGCATTTTTATCAACTACATCAACCAACTTAATATAGTTCATTTCTCTAAGCTTAATATATCAGCTAACCTGCTATAGCTTCCTATTCTTAATTTTGTTTCCTATTATATCAGCCAACCCGATACAGTGTATTTTTAGCATTTTTGTGTGACCAACTCTATCGGCCAACTCGATACAATTGTATGTTTCTATTTTAAAATGCAACATATTTTGTAATAATATGAAGAGGAAACCAACCAATACTTTCAAGGACTTTATGACAACAATTTTAATGCTATGTATCCCAATAGGTTTTCCAAAAATACTTTCATGCCTTATCATTTTACAATGTCTCAATATCATGTTACCAATTTTTTTAATATGGCTTCCAAAAGATCCAAACTATATGATCCATAAAAAATCATAAAAACACTATATGAGGTCATCTAATCCAAGATTGAGAGGTTCAAAAGGAATGTGACATAGAATATATAGTTGAAATGGAAATATTTCTCTAAGATCATCCTGAGCATATGAGCAAGTACCCTGTAGTTATTTATCACATCATGATAGAACCCCATGTGGAATATCCTCCTTCCCGTACTCATAATTTTTCTATCAGACTTAGGATGAATCAATTAATGAATGACCTCTTTCCTTCCTCATCTACCATGCCCAATATCACAACTAACATTACAAGTCTTTCTTTTAGTGGCTTACCCAAAGTTCTCACATTAATACCAATGTTAATGTTGCATCTAGTGCTTCTCAAAATGACACTAAAGCCTCTATTTTAAAAAAAAATACACATGATCCTAACTAAGTTATCTTACAAGAAATTAATCAAATGGCTAACTTTCAAGCTACTAACAAAGCTTAAATGATGCAAATGAAAAACTAACTTATGTAAATGCAATATAAACCTAAATAGGTTTAGTGGGGAGTACCAAATCCAAATGCCTGCCCATTCCTAGTTAGATATGCTCTTGTAAACCTCATTCTGTAACCCCTAATTTATAACAAATTTATCAAACACCTTCAAAATCAACATTTAATCCCTCAAATTATAGACATTGACATAGTTGGTATGATCCATGTGCAGTAGAATAAGATCCAAACCTATTTCTCTACACATATATCACACTCCTTAACATGAATATTTCTTACATATTTGTGCATAAATCATGCATACGTTCTTAGAATTTCACACTTAGATCTCACCTGATTGTAGCTAACATACTTCACTGCACACTACTTAGCTTTTAACCCTATGCATCTTACTAGTAATTTCTTATAGACTCATGTGCCCACACTTGTTTTCACTCTAACACATCCACATGTCAACTTGATTGGACCATGTGGCTTATCAGGTGGCATGTTCTGGCTAGGAATCTTTTTAGTTGAACTGTTAGTCACCATCAACTTAGAAGCTCAACTGTCATCTAATAAGAAAGATTAAATGACTCAATCATCTTCTTTATAATTCATAGTAGTTATAAATACTCTTATATTCTTTCTATATAAATATGTAACATATGCATCTAGTTAAGGGTTGATGCCATACATAGTTATAACATAGATATCATGCTCTGCATATCTACTAATTCATGCATTATAATGCATAGTACCATTTCAATATTCTTAGTTATTGAATAGAAGTTAAATTTCCTACAAGTAAAGACTTTCACTCCACCAAATGTTTTTAGTTTTGTTCTATCTGACTTAAATATATGCATTCACTCTATACAAATAAACTTAGTTTCCTCTTGCACACTTGGTCTTGGGCCCCATGGTGTGGATCATTGGTATCAAATCAAAAAATCTCTAAAGTAGGTCTAATAGCGTAAATAGGATCCTAAAAGTAAGGATATCTAGTAATGAAATTCAAGGAGGTTTCTCTAGCAGTAAGGATCTATTCTTCAATGGGAATAAATATGTATTTTAGAGAATCACAATGAAGACATATCTATGTTAATGGGCCATGACATATGATATTTAGTTGTCTATGGATACACTTTACCTCTTACACCACCAAATGATATAACATACAAAAAGGAAAGTGAAAGCAATTCCAAGGCAATGAATGCCATTATATGTAGCCTATTAGAGGTAGAGTTTGTGAAAGTGATGCACTATGAGTCAACCAAGGTGGTATGGGACAAGTTGAAGAATATATATGAAGGAGATACCAAGGTGAATATGGATAAATTACAGACCCACAAAAGGTAGTTTGAAAGTCTGAGTATGAAAGAAGATGAGAGCATTGCATCCTACCTGTTAAGGGTTGAATAAGTTGTCAATGTCATCAGAGCTATCAAAGAAGAAGTGAAAGAGTCTACAATTGTACAAAAGGTATTGAGATCCTTAACTTCTAAATTTAATTCAAAGGTGTTTATAATATAATAAATGAAATATCTAAACACAATTTAGATGGATGAGAATAAATAAAGGAAGACCTTCTAAGAAGGAAGCAACATTCAAAGCTGAGAATAAGTCAAAATCCAAGAAGGTCAAGGATGAGGTATGTTAAGATATTGATGATGATGAATTGATATCCATTTTTTCTAGGAAATTAAAGTTTGGGTCTGGTAAGTACAAGGGTAAGTTGCCTTTAAAATATTTCAATTATGGTAATATTAGTCACTTTGCATCTATGTGTCCTAACAAGGATAATACTAAGCATGATGAATAACATGATGAACATTATGGTGATATTAAGAATATCTAAAATCCTAAAAAAATAAACAAATATTTTAGGAAGTATGAAGGCAAGAAAGGGTCATTCAAGAATAAGAGAAGTTTATATACCAAAGAAGATAGTAGCTAATCTGATGTAAGTGACACAAGTACATCTGATAGTGATGATGAAAGTAATGAGCATGAAAACAATGAAACCTTATTCATGGATTTAGAAATAAATAATGAGGGTTTCTCAAAAGGGAAAGACCTTATGGATGATGAATAAGAGGTTAAAGTGAACCTTGAGGTAGAATTAGTAAGTGCTCTAGAGGAGTTGAAGTTCTAAATAAGAAAGAATCAAAAACTAAGATTGTTAGTTAAGGACTATTAATAGAAAATTGGTTTGTTTGAAGATATACTGAGTAACACATCCAAGGAGAATGATGAGATCATCAATCATATTAAAACTCAGATATAGTCATTACTAGCCAAAAGGCTAAGGAAGAAGAATGCACCAGACATGAATAAAAAATAGAGTCCTTAAAGTCATAATTGGATCAAATAAATAACAAGATGAAGGCCTATGCAAAGTTTAAAAAGAGAATTGAGGCTCTAGATGACATTTTGAGTAGTTAAAAGTCTAGTAATCATAAGGCATGCCTTGGTTTTAAAGTAGATCAAAAAGAGAACAAGAAGAATGCTAATGTGAACAAGAAGGTCAACCTCAAAAATAATATGAATACAATTTTTTTAGATAACCTAACGCCATAAGGTATGTAGATTCATTCAATGGTTACTTTTTTTCATGTAGTCAGTTTAGTCATAGAGTAAGAGAGTGTAAAAGACCCTCCAAGAATGAGTACTCATGGAACTATGGAAAGAGTCATAGTTCACATCAGTCAAGATATATGAGTGATGTTATTTGCTATAATTGTCTTAACATTGGTCATATTGAAATATTATGTCATCATGAATCATCAATATAGAAAAAGAAGATTTAAGCTCCTAGTGTTCAAGAAAGAAGACAAACCAAGGTGTGGAAGCTAAAGACAGTCAAACTTAGTCTTAATTAGTATAAATAATCTTCAAGCCAAAGTGGACTATTTGCTATAGTAGAGCATAGACTAGATGTTAAAAAGTATCAAGAGTGTTCATTATCATATCAGATCATTGAACACATGAATGATGAATAGGCAAAGCCAAAGAGGATAATCAATACTAAAATGATCTTATAGGATCATCAGTCTTATGAGAGCATGGAGATCTGTGAATATCTTGATTTTGTGTTGTTCTAGCTCCCTATGATAAGGGTTGACTCTAGTAGGCTTCATGGAGACACTCATTAGTTAGTGGAGGTTTGGTAGCTATCATAAAGACATGTTGAAGAATGTTGACTAAGCTTGATTGGTGTTGAGAAGTAATATTCATATCAAGATGTTTGAAGGAGGTTGAAGATGTTCTGAGAGTCCTAATGACTCATTTGTTGAGCTTAAGCTATGAAGACAAAGGAGGAGTCCGTAATTCTTTAGTTGATGTTAAGAATATGGTGGCCTAGTATGTGATCAAAGGTTTGAGTCATATCAGTCATGTCAAGGACAAGGTGAGTGGTCTTGTGATCTGAGTTCATTTGAAAGATGTATGCATGCAGTAAGGGGAAACATGTTCATATAATACTTCATTTTCTATGTATTGAGATTTTATTACAAGAAGATGTAATTCTAGATATCAATTTGTGGAATACCCTTTGCCATTAATGTCAAAGGGGGAAAAAGACTAAAATGAGGGAGATGAGAATGATTAGGTTGTAGTGTGTTTTCCATCAATGACAAAGGGGGAGTTTGTTAGCATGTTGTTATCCTTGATGTCAAAGATGTATCATGTCAAGGTTGATGTCAAAGGTGACTAATAATAGATGGTAGTATGTGATATGTCAAGGCACATAAGCGTGTTGCATTGATGAGAATTATCATAAGTGGTGTGAACTTGGAAGGTATAGGTCATGAAAGATGTTTAAAAATAACTAATGTCTATATAGGAAGTCATGCGACAAGATGCATTTCAAGGCAAGAGAGAATTTGAAGGAAACTAATGTCTTTTTTTTTGGTTGATGTCAAGGTTCATTTTAACTTGAAGTTGTTAGTGTTGTCATTGAAGGTTCTTGTGAAGGTATGATGACAAGTAGGTCTATAAGAGTGTTGTTGTGAGCAAGGCCAATTATAAATATGTATTGTGACAAGATTATGAGCATTGAAGGTATTAAGTGTGAAAGAGAGTATTATAGTGGTTATTAATGTTTTTGTCTTGTTTCCCTTGTTGACAAATGCATAGGTAAAGGGTCTTTGAGGTCAAGTGTTTAAGTAGCCTAAGCTTAGTCATGGCATGAAGAGACCTTGTGAGAAGGTATAAACATAATGTCTTGGTGAGATGAGTGCACACAGGGATGAGTGGATATATGAGGTTGCTTGAGAATGTATGTGAGACATTATAACACTCATGAGAGTCTCAGGGTGAGCTTACAAGGGTAGGACCTTCAGACCAAGTCTACACCTACATCACTCCTAAACTCTACCTGGCTTAATGAGGTATCATGATCTATTTTCAAGACATTTAAAGAATATATGGTAGTGTTTAAGAATGATAGAGGTTGATTGAGTATGTGAGTGAGGTGGAGAGTGCATGGAAAGAGGCATAAAGGTTAGTTTAAAGCCCTAATGTGGTTTGTAGGTCAAGGTCTAGAGAGTAAAGAGAGAGAGAGAGTGTGGCCTAATGAGGGGTCAAGATCAGATTTCAAAGTGTTTGAGATTATGTAAGCATTATCATATGTGAGTAATTTTGTTTCAATGTTTGTCATGTAGTTTGGAGTTCTATTTTGAAGGACAAGGCATACAAATTTGTTTGGAGGTCTCTTGAGTGCTCAAAATGAAGGGTTCTCAACTCGAGAAGGATTTTATTTTGCTCATCAGCTTGTCAAACCTTTACATGGGAACCTAATAAGTTCATGGTAGATGGGGAAGGGTCTTAACTCAAAATTCTAGGCATTAGTTTTTTAATTGAGGTGATATGCTTTATGAACGATCATTAAGACTGGAAATAGGTTTAAACCCTAAGAAGGACCCAATGTTGAAGATATTGATCAAAAGTGATTAGTATTGATTGAATTGCTTAGGTAAGCTATTATATCTTTTAGTGGACTCTCCTAGGTACCTCTAGGTGGTATTTGTTAGAGAGAGGAGAGAGAAAATGCTTTTGTTTGGAGGTCTCTTGAGTGCTCAGAATGAAGGGTTCTCAACTCGAGAAGGATTTTATTTTTCTCATTAGCTTGTCAAACCTTTACATGGGAAACTAATAAGTTCATGGTAGATGGGGAAGGGTCTTAACTCAAAATTCTAGGCATTAGTTTTTTAATTCGGGTGCAATGCTTTATGAACGACCATTAAGAGTGGAAATAGGTTTAAACCCTAAGAAGGACCCAATGTTGAAGATATTAATCAAAAGTGATTAGTATTGATTGAATTGCTTAAGTAAGCTATTGTATCTTTTAGTGGACTCTCCCAGGTACCTCTAGGTGGTATTTGTTAGAGAGAGGAGAGAGAAAATGCTAAGTGATAGGCTTGTTTATGAAAAATTTGCTATAGAAGTTAAGATTTGCATTGGACATAATAATAAAATGGATGGAATAAGAAGGTAGAGACTCATGTTTCATTTACATGAAGGTTTCTGGACATTTTCTATTCCTAAAATGTGCTAAACCTATCATACAAATTAACCAGTCACTAATATACCTAATGGTATAAATAGTAAAAAACCCAAGCAATAGTGAGAAGATGAATTGAAATGGGGTTTCATGATATAATGATGAAACCAAGTGCATGGAGATGTTTTTCAAATTTTTTAATTCATGTATATAATTTCAATAAGTTTTTGAGGTTGGTGAATATGGTAGATAAGTATTTTATATTTGACCGTATGATATTTATATTTGAAAATGGTCTAATGATCTCATAGGATCATTTACATTCATCATAATTCATTGAAAATGTCTATATAGGTGTTGGAGGTCCAAGTCACCATGACTGGTATTTGAAGAAAATTAGCAATTCTGAGTGAGTGGGTTGCAGAGGTGTTTTTGGGTCTTTATCTCCTAAGTAGAAGTGTCTAATGCATATGGTGATATTTTTGAGGTCATATAGATTATGTATAAGTGATTTATTTTCATGTTTTTGTTGTTAAATGATATGTTATCTTTATTTTTTCAAGATAGACTTTTTGATGTGTTCAAAGGCCTAATGTGAACAGTGCTAATGAAGTGTTTCAAGAGGTGGTTGGACCTAAAAAGTGTTATGGTGATTGGAGGATGTTTTATAGGGCCTATTTTATTGTTATATGATATGCTCCTTCCATGTGTGGTGTTTAAAAGTGTTCCAAAGAAGGCAAAGTGTAACATGTACCAAAGTAGGCCTAATGGAATTAGGTCTCCACGAGATCTAAAAAAGGATTTGGTCTATTTGAGTTATGTTTGACATAATGTAATGATTTATTATTGATTTTAATATTTTATAAGGTCTATTATGTCTCCAATATAAGTGGGAAAGTGTGTGTGTCCATTCAAAAGGTGTATGAGCAAGAGGCTTGTATATATACAAGGTAGTTTTAGGCCTATGTGAGATGAAAGAAGAATGTAAGAAAATTAAATAACAAATTTATGAGCAAAAGGAGGTATTTTAGACCATCATAGGAGTGTAGAGTATTTATAATAATGATATGATAGTGTGTCTGCATATTAACATTAAGGTCATATGATCTAATAAGTTTTGAAGAGACCTAATTGAGTGAAGAGGCTTAGAAGGTAGTTTGAGAGGGATAAGAGTGTACAGAGCTAAAGAGGTGGTCATAATCTATTGGTTGAGTAACAAGGTATTTTGAAAGTGATCAAAGTAATCAGGGGGCTAAGGTTTTGCTGAGTCATCTAGGGAATTGGTTCCTCCTTACAAGTGGGTGCTTGATAAAGCCTAGTCAAGTGGGTGCTTGACTAGTTGGGATTAGTGTTTCAAATGGAGTTGGTGCTTCAATAAATTTGTTTTTATCTTATAAGACTATAGTCTACTTACATAGATCAATGGGGTTTCTTCCCCTTAAGGTTTTCCCACATATGTGATGTGTTTTTATGTTTCATGTTTATGTGGATAGTTGCTTATGCTTTCTAGATCTACATGTTTGTTTGAATGGTTCATTAAAGCTTAAGTAAGTGAAATTAATTGAAAAGTTTTGAAGACTGATTCACCTCCCCCTCTCACTCATTGTGATTCCAACATAGGGTGCATTAGTTTCTCTATTTTTATAGAATACAAGTATAAGAAGGAAGATATGAACCATTATGATATGGTATTAATGAAAACTTGATTTATCAGAATGTCCTTGCTAGCTATATATGCATCAATGGTTATTAACTTAAACAAGAATTAATGTGAGAAGTGTATTTTTTCTAAGAAAATGAGAAAACTTTGTAAATTTTTATAGAGTAATGAGAGTATATTTACAAACCTGATATAAGTATTCAATTGTGATATAACCACGGTTTATTTTTTTTGCATAGTTGAATTCTAAAAATCTCAGATACAAAGGTGTAAAATTTGTGAACAAACCAATTTGTGTGTTTCATATGTTTTTTATAAAAAAAAATCCTGGTAAACTTTTTAACGTGACCAGTGGCGCTAGCTAGACACACCTAATACCAGTACCATGGGGCGGGGGGAGACTAGATATTGAGACCAGCAGAGCTGCAGTGGAAATACTTAGCCAACCAAGCTAGGGCCCCCGCCCGTGTGTTTTATTATATGTTATTCCCATGTTTGTTCTTTATTTTGGTACCTTCCTCATGGTTTTGGCATATCAATCCAATCATGCATGAGAGTCTAGTGAATTGGATATTAGCTTGGTCATACCAAGAGAATTCAAACTGATTATTATAAAACAAAGACATCTATTCTAGAAAATAAGGATCTAAACTAAAGCAAAGCAAAATGATAAAAATAGTAAATGATAATTTATAAAGTATAAAACTACTCTAAAGAAAAAAAATGACAAAAAACAAGAAAACTAACTATGAAATTAGTGAATCTAAATTACTCCTACCTCTACCACAATACTTTCCGTGACTCAGGGACATCTTTAGATGGTATAACCATGAAGCAGTGCTTCAAAAACTACCCATTAACTGGATATATCATTTCATTACCTTAGATGTCCCTTAAACAAAAAGTATTATTATCCAAAATCTATGATAGCTGGTAGGGTTCAATCCATAAGGGGGTAAACTTATCTTGTTGTCCTTTATTTTCATGGACTTAATTCCATAGATGCACTAGATTTGATAATATGAATGATTTAAACTGTACTCTTCTATCAAACCACATTTTGACCAAGTCTTTATGTGTATTGAAATTATGCAAGGTTTCAATCCTTAAATCTTCCATTTTTATTATATCCAATAATTGAGACTCCACTTTCTCCCTTGGTTAGATGTACTCCTATATGAATTGATATGTTGGTAACTTGAGCATAATTAGGTATACCACTTATTATCCATATACTAGTAGGTAAGGTGAAGCTTTGAGGGCCTACTTGTATCTTGTTCGATCCACCCATAGTGCATATTTTAGTAGATGATTCCACTCTATAGGTTTATTTGTAGCTAAATTTTTGATAACATTAATCATGTTCTTATTTTTCAATTTAACCAACCCATTTCCTTATAGGAAATGATTAGAATATGACCTGATGGTGATTTGGTTGTCATAGGTCCATTTATTGAACTCAATTTATTGGAATGCTAGCCCATTATTACAAACTAAAGCAATATGGGTACCAAGCCTAGTTATGATGTTTTCCTTTAGAAAATTGATTACATCTTGTGCTATGGAATGTTTTATAGACACTAATTCATGTTAGAGGTAAAATCACTGAGAGGGGGGGGAAGACTCAGTGATGAAAGATAATCCAATTCTAATTCCAAACCCTTAACCATTCAACATATACAATCATGAAGCATACAAACTAACCATTACAATGAACAAGGAAGATAAAGCAAAATCAAACACATAACTCATGACATATGTGAAAAACCCTTTTGGGGGAGAAAACCCATTAGAACCTATAATTGGACTACTATCTTATAATAAAAAAACCACATTTATTAAGACACCCATGCCATAAGTATCTATAACCTTTATCTAGTTGAGCACCCACACAACTAGACTTTTACAAGCTTTACCTTGTAAGGAGGAACCAACCCTCTAGTCAACCAAGCACCCACTTAGCTACCTTGAAACTTAGATCACCCTAAACACCTATTTATACTATTGAAATATTGATGACCTCCTTTATTTTCACTCCCTTTATACTCACTCAAACCCTCACATATAAGCGACGGATCCAAAACCACCTTTTGGAACACTCTAGGCTTCTTTTCTCATACACAACCAAAAAACCTACAAGTACACCTTCATAACATCAAAAAAATGACCATGGGGTCATACACACATTCCACACTTTTATCTTCCTCTCAATTCATCTTCCAAGCTCACACAAACATCACCTATCCTTCTCTCATACTCAAAACATCCAAAAACAACCTTTTGGATCAACCTAGACCTCTTCGCTCATCCTCAATATTAAAACCTGCATGATCACTACTATGACATCATAATTATGACCTACATGTTATATACATAATACTCAACTTGTTCTACTCATCAACCCATATACTAGGCATACTCACTCTCCTCTATCCTTCGCCTCTCAACTCTAGAAATCACCACCTTTGATTTCACTCTTTATAGAGACTTCATGAATATAATCATTTTGGTCAACCATTAGACATAAATTAAACCTTAAGGATTATATCAAACTAAGACATATATCAATACCACCCTCATAGTTTGACCATAACATCCATGGGTCACCCTTAAGCAGCTACACCTTTTAAATAGGCCTTAGTAGCCCTTATAGGTCTCATGGAGACCTATTCACTGCTTTAAAACTTCACCAAGAAAATTAGAAACATAAAACCACTTAAAAATGCATATGTCCACTCTACATAACCCTTAAGACACCTTCAAGTTATTACATCCATCACCACACTCCTCTACATATGCAAAACTTGCTCAAACATTAGCCATGTACATAAGAACACCATGAACGAATAAATAATCAACTTCTAAGAATTTTTTCATACTAAATATAGATTGGTAAAACCTCAAAAAAACATATATATGGTATTCATGGAGGATAAAACACTCTTTAATTGATAATTCACCTTGAAACATCAAAACACCATCAATACAAACACAAACATCCTTCTCAGGTCACTTGTAGAAGATGGTCAAACACACAGTCAAATTTAGAGATAAATAATTAAAACTATACAAATATTCAAACCTTATAAATAGATTATCTAGATATCCCCTTGATTAATTTACAACTTTTATTTTTATACCACCTTTAAATTCATCCATATGCTCAAGATATAAGTAAAACAATCAACACTAGTTTTCCTTTGTTAATTTGAAAATTCAAATTCCAAAAGTCACTAAAAATTTAATAGATTATAACACGTGTCTTCATCTCATGACCAATGGAAATTTGATCAAATTCACTCTGTCAATCTCTTTGAGAGCCTTCTATCCTTGAAATTAAATACTAGCTATTGATCTTTGATCTGAGCATCCAAGATTGTGCCACTTGACAACCCTACAGGCCTTTTGTGTACCCTGCTATTAGTCTCTGCTCTTACACCACTTGGAATCCCCACATGCCTTCTATGTAATGTAATATCAATCATTTAGTTAATATGATTATGCTACTTGGTATGCCCATATCTAGGCTTATTAACTTGTTGAATTGATTAGCACCATCGATCTCCATCTACATAGTTGAATGAGCACCGTCGATATTTGATCTATATGATCAAACATGCACCATTGATATGATAATCATATGATCAAACATGGGCTATTTATCTACTACCAATACACCATGATTATGACACATGCCACCATCACATCAAATCTCATGATCCTTTAACCTATTGACTTTGTGCTTGCCATTAGATCTCTATCTACACGATTGAATGTTCACCATTAGATCTCCATCTGCACAATTTAACACTCACCATTACATACCCATATGAATGATTGAAGGCTTTCCATTATATCTCCATCTTCAAGATTGAATGCTCACCATAGATCTTTGATATTTCAAATTTGGCTAAGTATGAAAACTAGTGAAAACTTCTTGAGAGACTAACTTTGCACTACCATAACTTTTGATATACATCATGTCAAGACCTAAAACTTGGACCACATGATCTCGTCTCATAGGGGAATCCATCCATACACCGAACTTATTCTAAGACCTTCACATGTGTGAATGTTGATGTCATACATATTCCTACTCAACCTTATCTACCAAGATGACTAGGAGAACTTAAACCTTCACAAGACTACTCTGATGAATTCCTCTCATTTCTATAAGAGAACAAGACTCTTTTGGCACCACATATGAACTATGCAACATGATCATGTTATAAACCACATCCATAATCTACCTCACCAAGTCAAACATTGAAGAACCATGTAAGAACACTGAATCACACTAAGGCACACTTTGTCATTGTCTTGTTAGCATACATGAAACCTCATCAAAACCCTCGGCCACCTTGGATACATAATTAACAACAATCCAATAATCTCCCCCTTTTTCATTGATGTCAAAACCAATCACAAATCTTATGTTCACACTCTTTCTCTCTCTTCAAGCACTTTTTACACTTTTAACACAATGACAAAGTGGGCACCAACTAATATTGAGGGATTGAAAAGACTTTAAGGACCAACAATATGAAATGACCACCTCTGAGAGATGGTACAAACTACCCATAACACTATGCATAACTCTTCTTACCTTGAAATTCTCAAGCATGTTCCATGATTAAACTCTTCTTGACTATACACAACTCCATGAAGAGAAAACATACATGAAAACTAAAAACTACTTGAACTCACCTTAAAAACATTGATGAGGACTCCCCATAAATCATCTGATCTTAGGCACCCCATGAACACCTTCAAACCACCCCAAACCATGATGAAAAAACATAGTTGCCTTCATACCTTCTCTCTCAAGCCACCTCCATGATCACCAGTAGATGAAAAAGCCAATCTTAAAGTAGGAAATATGCACAAAAACAACTAGCAAACTCATTCAGGAACAACCATAACTTTGTCATTTGGAAAAAATGACCAAAAACCACTCTTATCTTCACTAGCCTTGCCTAGAGGCCTAATAACCTACTTGAACCTTGAAACACCCATATATTTCTATGTGGATATCTTCAAGACTTTAATTTCATATTTGAAGTACACTCATTTTCCACCTCAAACATGCCAAAAATCATCTTCCAAATCTACCTCTACACCATAGCTCCTTCACAAACCTACTAGTCAATTAACCCTCTGTTTGCACAAATTTTCATCCATGGAAGACACCACACACTTTTAGATGACTGTGAAACACTTTTTGACAACCAATTTGGACATTCCAACATATCAAGAAGCCTTATAACTCAAATCCATTATGAAACCAACTAACCAACATGGGTAAAAATACTAGATTTTCAAATGAAACTCAGTCAAATCATCCCTTTCAATTAATACCAACATCTAAAACTTCTTCCACGCTTGGAGGTCACCAATACACACTTCTATACTAAATTGTGAGGTAAAATTCCTTTGAATAAACTAGCATATGAAACCATCTAGAATACAGTTGTACACATCCTCCTCATACTCCATATCAACCTTGCCTTCAGTCTTCATCATTTGACCAACAAATCTAAGAAATAAAAATTGATAAGATCTTACCTTTATGGCCAAAATCCCTTAACACACCTTGAATACATAGGCTTTCTTCTCCAAATGAAATATGTCTCCTAAGAAGCATATATAGAGACACCCTAACCCACAATGTCCTAGAACAATGTGAAACTAGGAGTTGCCCACATCTCCTCTGTTACTTCCTTGATTCTCTTATAGCTATAGGACTAATTTTTATTATTCTTCTTAGGCTTAAGAGAAACAACTTGATCATCCACTACAACATTCTCCTTTTCTTCTAAGATTGAATTCACAACATATGGAGACAACATAGATTCATGACATACCTTTTCAATTAAAGAAGTAACCTCATCACTAGGTATTGACAACTGATGTTCTTTACATGAACTTACTCAATAATAGAAATATGTTCACTTGAATCCATACACACCTTAAAACTAGCCTCAACTAGCACTTTGGTCTTCTCCTTAAGCTTGGTATCTTCATTCACAACATGAGCAGACAATGAGATATCTTGGCACTCTTCAACATCTATAGCATTCTCCACCATAACAAACATACTACTTGGACCTACAAACTCATCATGACTCACACTTTCTAATTTTGGTTTCCATGAGTTAACTAGCCTTCTTCCTTGCATTCTGGGATCCTGAAAGAATAATTTTGACTTGATAACCTTTGCTTGCAGAACCTAACAATGTGATCAATCTTATCATAGTTGTAACAAACCACTCTTATTGAAGGAAAATCAACTTTCCTTTATTTAGATAAAATCTTGAAATGTGTCCTATGTCATAAAAATTTTAACACTCAACCTTGCTCATATCATTTGACTAATGATTCTACTCATTCTTAGCAGGTCTTCTACACTCTCTAACTCTATGACCAAATTGATTACATGTGTAAAATTAACCATTGAAACTTGCATACCTCATGGCATTTGGTTGTTTGATCTGATTTGTCTTCATTCTGTCAGCATCTTCATTCCATCACTGATTATTGAACTTCAAGGTCTGATTGTCCTTGTTCGCATTAGTCTTCACCTTGTTTCGAGTTGCAATTTTTTGTTCTTCTTTGTAACTAAGTCCAATTTTATCACTATCATGCTTTTTACTATTTAGAATATTTTTTAGATCACTTGAGCTCTTTGCAAACCTATCAAATGACTTCACCTTAATATATGTCTTCTCTAACTCACCTTTCAGTGACTCAATTTTGATCACATACCTTGAACACTCATCTTCTTTAGCTTTTAGTCTTGTAGATAGGATTTCCAATTGACAACTAAGATTCTTGACTATATATTCATGTTCTTTGGTGTCTTCATTTATTCTTACCTCAAAAACATTGAATTTCTTTTCATAGTCCTTGATTTGTGGATTCATATTCTTGTTAATCTTCTTCTCAATATTCAGTTCTTCAAGAACATTCCTCAATTTAGTCTGATAGTTCTTTTTGGCTTTTTCATTATCTATATCACTCCAAGTAGAATCCTTTTGATATGAACAACTTCCTTCTTTTGCCATGAAGAGGTCTTAATTTTCAACAATATCATCATCTTCATTATCAAACTTAGAATCACTATCTTCACTCTCATCTGATGAGCTATAATTTTCATTGGTGTAAAGACTCTTCTTGTCCTTAAAGGTCTTCTTGTTGTTATCATACTTTTTGAATCCTTTCTTCCTCTTATCAGACCTGAATGTATTCTTGCCTTCATCTTGGCCTTGGCCATGCTCTTCATCATCATCATTATTATGCTTATGAGGGCACTTGTTAGCAAAGTGTCCTACTTCTCCATAATTGAAACATTTGAAGGGTAGTTTACCCTTATACTTCTCTGAGCCTATTTTCAATTTACTTGTAAACAAAGATATGAGTTCATCATCAGATAAATTATCATACTTGACCTCCTTAATATGAGTTATCTTCTTCTTTGGATTCATTTTTGTCTTGAATTTTGCTTCTTTTTTTGGTGGTTTGTCCTCATTGACTCTCATCTCACAGACAATAAGGATGTCATCCAATTCATCTATCTTCATTTGAGTGAGATCATGACTTTCTTCTATAATAGACACTTTTGAATCAAACTTAGAAGATAAATACCTTAATACCTTTTGTACTATAGTATCTTATTCAAGCTTCTCTACAGGACTTTTAATAATGTTCATAATCTCATCAACTATCTACAAAAAGGATGCCACAAAATTTTATTCCTTCATCTTGAGACTCTCAAATTATTTTTGGTGAGTCTACAACTTGGCCAAATTGACATTTGAATCTCCTTTATAGATGATCTAAAATTTGTCCCATATCTCTTTGGTATATTTACAATGGATTACCTTGGTGAACTTAGTCTCTGAAAGACCATAAGTGATGGCATTCATTGCCTTAGAATTGCTCTCACATAGATTTTTGTCTACAACACTAGTTGAAAGATTAGGGGGTGAGGAATAACCATCCAAAATAGATTTCCAAATGTCAAACCCTCATGACATGATGTAGGTATTCATCCATGCACTCCAAAAAGTACAACTTTACCCATTGAACATAGGTGCTTGCTTAGTGGAAAAGCCTCCTTACATTTGATGACTACCCATATTGTACCTTAGATCACCTTCAAGTTGTCAAGACTTTACCAAAGGACCTACTCTAATACTAATTTTTAGAGGTACAATCACTAAGATGGGGGTGAATTAGTGATGAAATATAATCCAATTACAATTCAAAACTCTTAATGATTAGAAAGATACAATCATGAAGCATACAAACTAACCATTACAATGAACAAGGAAGATAAAGTAAGATCAAGTACATAACACATGACATATGTGGGAAAACCTCTTAGAGGAGAAAACCCACTGGAACCTACAATTGGACTACTATCCTATAATACAAATAACCACATTTAGTGAGAAATCCATCCCACAAAGATCTATAACCATTATCTAGCTGAGCACCCACACAACTAGACTTTTACAAGTTTCACCTTGCAAGGAGGAACCAACCCTTAGGAAACCAAGCACCCACTCAACTACCTTAAAAATTAGATCAACTTGAACACCTATTTATACTATTCAAATGATTATGACCTCATTTATTTTCACTCTTTCTCCTTTACACTCACTCAAACCCTCACATACAAGCAATGGATCCAAAACCACCTTTTGGAACATTTTAGGATTCTTTGCTCATACACAACCAAAAAACTTAAAATTACACCTTCAAAACATAAAAAACATGACCATGGGGTTATTAAAATATTCCAAACTCTGATATATCTCTCAATTCATCTTCCAAAATCATACAAACATCACCTATCCTTCATTCATACTCAAAGCATCCAAAAATAGCCTTTTGGATTAACCTAGACCTCTTTGCTCATCCTCAATATTCAAACCTGCATGATCAATGTTATGAAATTATATTATGACCTATAATTCATACACACAATCATAAAAATAATCTACTCATTAATCCATCCACAAGGCACACTCACTCTCCTCTATCCTTCGCCTCTCAATTCTAGAAACCATCACCTTTGATTTCACTCTTTATAGAGCCTTCGTGAATATAATCTTCTTGGTCAGCCATTAGAAATGACTTAAATATTAAGGATTATATCACACCAAGAAATATCTCAATAACATGCTCGTAGGTCAACCATAGCATCTATGGGTCACCTTTAAGCAACTGCACCTTTCAAATAGGCCTTAGCAGCCCTTATAGGTCTCATAGAGACATATTCACCCCTTTAACACTTCATTGAGAAAATTAGGAACACAAGACTAATTAAAAATGCATAGGTCCACTTTAAATGACCTTTAAGATACCTTAAAGTGATTAAATTCATCACTACTAATGCAGATCCATTAGGGAAAAGTCCTTAATAGCATCATCATATGCTTTGCAATCCAACTGGTCACATGCACATGTTCATGATTATCCTTATTTAAAACTAGTTATGCCCTCCTTTATGTCAATGGGTTTATTATAATCATTGATTTTAATCTAATATCTGAGGATTATTTTATTTTATTATATCCTTCTCTTTAACTTTCACATTCTATTGCTTCCTCATAGCATTCTCCTTCTCAAACTAGCTCTTACTTCTTTACTAGGTGACTTGGCCTTGGTCTCAACCATCCACTTTATTTATAGGATTCAAGAGGTACATATATTTTCAATAATTATCTTGGTAAATATTTTCATACCTGTTTCAATCCCCTTCAACCACTCAAAACAAACTCAAAAGTTAAATCAACACCCTTTGGCAAAATGGTTCTCTAAGGCTTAGATAGGTTAGTTGCCTTTTTTGGAGGTTTTAACTAGATTACACCAGTATAGGATATTATAACAAGAAGTGAAAACATTTTTGGGCCTATATTATCCCATATTATATGCTTGTATAGTTTCATGCCTTTATTCTCCCTCCAACTAGCACTTCCTTTGTTAAATAACCCCCTTTTAGGCCTAATTAGGCCTATTCCACAACCAACCCTGTCAAATCCATACAATAGTTGTCCATAATAGTAAAAATATTTTTGATTCCTTTATAAAACACAAAAACCATTAGGACTACAAAATTTCATCTCAATTTGATGGTTCAAACTCTTTTTATGGTCCAAACCCTAGTTTACGATTTCTTTAGCCCTGTTCTGACTCGTGAGCTCACAAAATTCAATATTTAAGGTTTGGTAATTATTAAAAATATAATATTTATTTAAAAAGGTATGTATTAACCTTATTCACCTTTTCACACATTTAATTCACCCTTTTCAATGCATTAAACCCTTTAAACACCACAAAACACAATAAACTATGTGCATAACATAGTCTTTGCACAACATAATGGTTTCTCCAATGAGTTGGGTTAGTTATAATTTAATTTAACAGGTTAAAAGATATTAATTAGGTTTATATGACCATAATTTTAATTTTAAAATACATTTATTACCTTGTTCACCTCATCAAATACTTAAGACCACTCAAAATATAGTGGACTGTATACATTATCTAATGACTGTGTGGGGGTTTAAGGAACTCATTCTCAATGACTTAATAAAACTCTATTTGGGTTATTAAGAGGTTATACACACATTAATAATGATTCCATTAATACAATTATTATTTAATTCATTTGAGTATATAAATATATACTTATTTTCCTTCTAATTGAGCAGAATGTGGGTCTAAATTCTCTTAACTGCAACTTATTTGATAGAATGGTTTTCCTCTACAAGGTTCAAAACCTCTCATGAATATGATCATCATTAGAACTATATACCAACTATATTTCACATAACATAGATTTATTTGACTATCACTACATCCTCCTTGCATTGAGCACACCTAAAAGGGTCTCATAGCTTGTCTTAATAGGGTATGACTATAACTCCTCTAGAGTTATATTATATCATTTATTCATCCTATAAATTGTCAATGAATTATCCAAGCAAACACCAACATGCATATTCAATAGTATTTGAGTTTTTTTATGTTAAACATGTAATAAAAGGTTCTTTTATGATTGTGTAATAGGGCCTGATAGTTACATCCACATTCATGATTTGGTTACACTTTGTATATTGCACTTTTAGACTTTGTTTGGATACCAAGGATAATATTTCAATCACTGTTCTCTATTAACATTACCAATTCATTAAAAACCAAGGCAATTTGCTTTGTTTATTGACTGTGCTACCAATCTTGATAGTCTATAGAAGATGCACGAGACTTTTTGCTCTTAAATTGAGATTCACTAACCTTGGTGCTAACCTGCAACTTACCAATATGTCAACTAAATTACAAACTCCAGGGCCTTCTAAACACATTGAAGAGTTAAAATCAACAAAATTTAAATATGAATACAAGTGTACACAATCATCTATTTCTCCATTCATTAGATTATCAAGATATTACAACTCTTGTCCTTTTTAGGAATCTATCATCCTTCATGAGGAGTTATCTTTCCTCTTACATTTATCCTTGGTTTTCTTCTTGGATCACTCTCTCCTCCTTGTCCGCAGAGTTCCCTCTTGTTTACCTCCATGCCATCTAACTTCCAAAATGACTCTTCTTTTTTCTTTTAAATGTATTATCTCCTAATTGGTTACACTAACTTCTTGTCTTCATAACTAACCTCTTACTCATCACCCAACCTATGGGTGAAGGTGGCTATACAAAAAATGACTTCAAAAATGATATATTAGACTTTTAGGACCTTTACATGACTTATTTATCCTATTGAACCAAGTTCTTCCCTCATGACTCTCTTAAGACCTTTTTTTGCTTGTGCATACATTTTGAAAATTCAAATTACAATTTTGGAGGGAAAACCTCCATTTCAAATTCTAAGCCATCTCATGGCTTCCTAAGACCTTTAGGACCTTCATTAGACCTCTTATAATGTACTATAACCTTGAAAACTATCTTTTTGACTAGATTTTACCCATTTTGGACTAAAACACTCAAATGATGTTTCCTTGCCTTGATGCTCCTACATCATACTCCCTAGGAGGGAAAAAACTTGAGCCACCTTATTTTTTTATCACCTTATAATTGATTCTTTGAGGGTCCTTTAAATGCAACATGCTATTGTTCATGTGTTTTTGCTCCTTCTTGCTTGCTCTTCTTCCTCTTAGCATTGTCTAGTTTTTTAATCCATGCATCTTCCATCTTCATGAAGTGGTTCAACTGCTATAGCTCCATATTTATTTCATGTTCCATATTTTTCAAGTCATTTTGGCCTCTATCATACTTAGCTACCACCAAATAGTGCTTATTGCTCTTCCTCATGCTTGTTTGATAGCTTGTTTCGTCATGAATATCACTTGATCTTTACTTGTCTAAGAGTTATTGCTTCTTGTTCTTGATTTATTCTTCTTCATGAGGCTCTTTTAGCCTCTCTTAAATGTAAATATCTATCCTTTGTTCACCTATATTTTCTTTTTCTTCCCTTTCTTCACATTTATTCTCATTTAGATGCTTTTTCCTCTCATCTTGCTCACTATGCAAGAGCAATTCCTTGTTCTTTTCTTTCACATCATAGTATAATGTTATTTGGCTCCATTTAGAATTTTCATGTCCATGCTTACCAAATGAAAAATCAGATCTAGTTTGAACCATTGAGTAACTCACCTTTTTGACTTGCTCTTTCTCCATTAGCTTGCTTGTTTACACAACTTCTTGTGCCTTACTATATTGCTCCTTTATTGATGATTTTTGGAGTTACTTCTTACTCTTTACATAATGTAACTCATCTATTTACAGCTCCTTAAATGGACTGAACATGTCCTCTATCATCCTCATCTTCTCTTGCAACTGGAATGCACCAACATTTTCATATTCTTCATCAAATCTTGGTCCACTTTGCTCTTCTCTTGTTTGGGAAACTTCTTGTTTTCCTTCTCTTGGGACTCCCTCATTTTTGAGAATCATATCAACATCTTTTTTTTTACATCATGCTTCTCAAGCACTCTTTGAGGTGTTTCTTCCTCACCTTGCCATGCTACACCCTCATCCAACAATGCAATAGTTTCCATGTACAAAATATCTTCTTTATTGGATCCAAATTCAAGCATTTCATCATAAACAACATTGGAAAACATATTTATCAAACACTTATTTTCATTCATACATTCATTTTATTGCACACATGGATGTACCTTAATCTCACTTACTTGGTTTGCATATACCATCTTGTTTTTTTGCTTTGGAGGCTTTTTAACTTCTTCAATTTTCATGCCTTTTTGGAGTACATTTGCATCTTGATCCTTTTGTGTTCTTATCATGATTTTCACCACCCATTTACTATCTTGTATCTTATTGGGCTGCCACTTGCCTTTCTTTGCATCACTCTCATGCCTCATGCCTTGGTAATCTATCATGTCAACTTTATGTTCCTTGTCATTTGCCTTTCATTTCCACATTTGTGCTTATCTTTCACATGTACTCTTGTTTTGTGTGACCTCTTGTTTGAGATTCATCTCCTTCTTCTCACCACCTACTTGTTTCAACCACGTAGGCCATACATATCCATGCCCTTGTGTTATCCATAAGAACTAAAATCTATCATGCTTTATTTCAACCTACATCTCATTTTTTTCCTCTTCACCTACACAATCAAAATCAATATTCAAACATTCATTTACCTCTATGGACATCTGCTGCAAGCTCATCTCTTTCTGTATGTTTTCATGAATGACCTCTATGTTCTCTTGGGTGACCTTATTGTCTTCTTGGTACACCATCCTTTTGGTTTTAGCTGATATGCATGGCAATGCATCATAAAATTCCTCTTTTTCTTCATCTTCTACATATGATATGCCTTCAACCTCCTTCACTTTGTCTTCTTTAAGAAGTTCTTTCTCTTTTTCATTTTTTTACCATTTGATGGGTGACATTCTTGGTCCATTATTCATAAACTTTGAGGCTTCACATTTGGCCTTCACCAACTTATTCTTCATACCTAAAAACACAAACTGAAAGCAATGTTAGCATATAAAATGAGAGACCACATAGTCTCTTTGAATGTCCTTGACATGGACATTGTTCACCTTCTCTTCTTATCTTCATTATTTTGTTTTATTTTTGGCACTTCTTTCTCCTTCTTGTTATCTTCAATGAGAAACCTCTTCTCAATATATTCCTTTTATTTCTCTCTTTGTAACATTTCTCTTCTCATGCCTCTTTGGGTTGCTCTCTCTTTCTTCTTCTCATCTTTTAAGACACCTTTCTTGTGCTTTTTTATTCTCACAAGTGACTCTATGGGCCACTTTACTCTATTATTCAATGCCAACCTATCCTTGGTAATTCTTGACTCTTCATGAGCTTCACTAAGAGCTCAATCCTCTTAAATCTCTACCCCAATTCTCTTTTTATGTCCTTTATTTCCTTTTCTATATCCATCTTCTCTGTTCTTCTTTGATTTCTTGGCCTATTTAGACCTTTTTCTTAGCAAGTATATCAAGCTTACCTCTTAGACCTATTTTGGGAATTTCCTCTTCTTTGAGTCCTCACTATAGGATCTCTTCTTAACCCTCTTGACTCTCTTTTAGAGTCTTCCTTCTTCTTCTTCTCTCTTGGAGCTTCAATGCTCTCTTTTCCTCTCTCTCTTCTAGTCTTTCCTTAACTAGTTTCTTGTCCTTGTCAAAGGAATTTGGGGCTGTATCATTTATCTCTTCATTCTATTAATCTTATTATCTTCTATTCTGACCTCAATGGATCAGACCTACAACATCCTCTTCTCCCAATACCCTACAAGGTTATCTCTCATGCCTATCTCATGGCATTATGCATACTTATCAAATAAACAAAATGTAAAGATTTTTTTTTTTAACCCAAACATACCTTACATATATTTGATACCAAATGATTCAAAATAATTAGGGACAAGTCCTCAATAGCATCATTATCTACTTTGCAATCCAACTGGTTATATGCACATGTTCATGATTATCCTTATTTAGAACTAGTTGTACTCTCCTTTGTGTCAATGGGTTTTCTATTATCCTTGATTGGAATCCAATCCTTGATGATTATTTGATGTTATTATATCCTTATATTTAAATTTCACATTATATTGCTTCCTCATACCATTCTTTTTCTCAAACTAGCTCTTACTTCTTCACTAGGTGACTTGGCCTTGGTCTCAACTGTCCACTTTTGTTATAGGATTTAAGAGGTCCATATATTGTAAATAATTATATTGAAAAATATTTTCATACCTATTTAAATCCACTTTAACCACTCAAAATAAACTCAAAATTTCAATCAATACCCTTTGGCAAAATGGTTCTTTAAGGCTTAGACAGGTTAGTAGCCCTTTTTAGAGGTTTTCACTAGCTTACACCAATTTAGTATCTTATACCAGGAAGTAAACACATTTTTGGACCTATATTATCCCATCTCAGGTGATTTTAGAGTTTCATGCCTTTATTCTCCCTCGAACTAGCACGTCTTTTGTTAAATAACCCCCTTTTAGGCTTAATTAGGCCTATTCCACAACCACCCCTATCCAATCCGTATAAAAATTATTTGTAATAGTATAAATATTTATTATTAATTTATAAAACACAAAAAACATTATGAATACAAAATTTCATCTTAATTTGATGGTTCAAACTCTTTTTATGGTCCAAACCCTATTTTAGGGTTTTTTTAGCCCTGTTTTGACCCGTGAGCTCACAAAATTCAATATTTAAGGTTTGGTAATGAGTCAAAATATCATATTTATTTAAAAATATATATATTTTACTTATTAACATTTTAACATGTTTAATTCACCATTTTAAATTCATTAATCCCTTAAAACACCACAAAACATAGTAAACTATGTGCATAATATATACTGTGTATAACAAAATGATTTCTCCAATGAGTTGGGTTAGTTATAATTTACTTTACCAGGCTCAAGGATATTCATTGGGTATTTAGGAACATAATTTTAATTTTAAAATACATTTATTACCTTTTTCACCTCATAAAATACTTAAGACCACTCAAAATACAATGGACTATATGCATTCTCCAATGACCGTGTGGGGGTTTAAGGAACTCATTCTCCTCAATGACTTACTAAAACCCTGTCTAGGTTATTAAGAGGTTAAACACACATTAATCATGATTACCTTAATCAATAAAAGGCTGATTTACTTCCTTTGAGTATGTGTGTCTATATATATATATATATATATATATATATATATATATATACCTCTTTTCCTACTAACTGAGCAAAATAGGGGTCTAAAATCTCTTGAATACAACGTATTTGATAAAATGGTTTTCATCTACAAGGTTCACAACCTCTCATGAATATTATCATCATTATCACTCTATATCAACCATATTTCATCCAACATACATTTCTTTGACTATCACTACATCCTCCTTGCATTGAGCAAACCTAATAGGGTCTCATAACTTATCTAAGTAGGGTCTGACTATAACCCCTCTAGAGTTGGATTATATCATTTATCCATCATATAAATTATCAAATACTTATCCAAGAAAAAAAAACATGCACCTTAAATAATATTTTATTTTATTGATGCTAAACATGTAAGAAAAGGTTCCTTTATGATTGTTTAACATGGCCTGATAATTACATCTATATTCATGATTTTGTTACACTTTGTGTATTGCACTTTTAGACTTTGTTTGGACACTAAGGACAATATTTCAATAATTTTTCTCTCTTAAAATTACCTTATCAATAAATTTTTTTACCAATGCCTTTAAAAACAAGGTAATTTGATTCCTTTCTTGATCGTGCTACCAATCTTGACAGTCTATAGAAGATGCTCAAGACTTCTTGCTCTTAAATTGAGATTTACTAACCTTGGTGCTAACCTAAAACTTACCAATATGTCAAATAGATTATAGGCTCTAGGGCCTTCACAACATAATGAATAGTTTAAAATAAAAAATAAATAAATAAGAACACAAGTATACAAAATCATCTATTTCTCCATTCATGAGATTATCAAAATATTACAGCTCTTGTCCTTTGTAGGACTCTATCATCCTTCATGAGGAGTTATCTTTCCTCTTACATTGCTCCCTGGTTTTCTTCTTGGATTACTCTCTCTTAATTCTCCATGGATTTACCTATTGTCTACCTCCACTCCATATAACTTCCAAAATGACTCTTCTTTTTTTCTTTTCAGTGTAAGATCTCCTAATTAGTTACACTAACTTCTTGTCTTCATAACTAACTTATTACTCATCACCTAATGTATGGGTGAAGGTGGCTATACAAAACATGACTTCCAACATGATATCTTAGACTTTTAGGAACTTTACATGACTTATTTATCCTATTGAACCAAGTTATTCCCTCATGAGACTCTTAGGACCTATTTTTGCTTGTGCATACATTTTGAAAATTCAAATTATAATTTTGGAAGGAAAACTTCCAATTCAAATTATAAGCCATCTCATGGCTTCCTAAGACCATTATGACCTTAATTATACCTCTTATAATTTAATATAACCTTGAAAACTATATTTTTGACTATATGTTACCCCTTATGGACTAAAACACACAAATGATGTTTCCTTGCCTTGATGCTCCTGCATCATAATATAGAGATCAATTCACACTTTCTTGTTCTTGTTCACCTTATATGGACTTGTATCTTATTTATGATTTATTAAACTTACATGCTATGAAAAATAAAGGATAATGTCACACTATTTTATATGATCTTTACTTTCCCAACATACCATCTCTAAACCTTCACTCCATTATATCATACTATGTACATGTGCTCTCTTAAACCTTCATACAACTCTCTCAAGACATCAATGCAAAAATGTAATTTTCATGGGTAAAAAAAAACACAAATATGGTTTAAATCATATCAATACCATCATCTTTTCTCTGACACTCTTTTTTACCTTGTTGATGTAATTAACTCAATCCCTCTATTCACTTTCTTCAAACAAATTTATTTCAAACCTTAAACCCATACTAGCCTTGTTTTGGGTAACTTCATTATTTTGGAGTAACTACATAATTTCAAATTAAACTAAGTTCATTTATTATACTCCTTTAAAGTATTCTAACTTCACCATTCCACTTTGGACTCAACTCCACAGGCATACCCTTTTTCTCTACTATCTCAGCCTATAATGAGGCCTATTTAGCCTTATTTAAAACCTATAGGTTGATATTGTATGGAATAGTGAAGGTAAAAAAATTAAACCAAATTTTTTTTTAGGTATTGACGAAATAACTTTGATAAAAAATTTTGAGCCTTTTTGGCTGGTAGAAACTCATTCTATAGCCAAAACCCTAATCTAGGGTTTCTAGGTCTCTATACAGACTGACACTATATATATTTTCATATAATGAACATAAAATAGTTTAAAGTAAAAAAATTGATGGAAATATGTCTATCTAACCTTCTTACAACTTTATCCTTCAACGAGCAGGCTCTCTCAATCCCTAGGGCTCTCACAATTAAGGAATCTCAATTAATCAAGACTGTGTTTTGTTAGCTAGATCAAGGTAAATAGGGTTTATCCCTCTATATTTCCTTACAAAAGAATTATTTAAATGTTATTAGGTGTATAAAATCCTATTACAGGAATTTCAAGTCCATTCCAATCATGTTTGAATGACAACAAGGCACAACACAAAATGACTCAGTGAATAAAATTTTGAATTTGGTGGACTATGTACTTTCAAGATTTTGGAAACTTGTAACACAAACAACATAGGGTTGAAAATGATATTTTTATAGGCATAAAGAGTTTATATAAATTTACTCATATTTTACTCACTGGTGTTCATTCATTACACAAGAAATATATAACAAGTTTTCCTTGAAATCTCAATCTTACTTCTGTAAACAGGGTTCTACCCTATATTTTGGGCTTTTGCACAGTCACTAGGTTCCACCAAAGTTTCAATTAAACATATAAGGATTATTTATCATTTATAAACATTAGGAAATTATTATTACCATAGTATATTCTTATTTTTTTAGATACTGACTTACACAAGTCTCATTACTCTAAAAAACACACAAAATCTGAAAATCTATCTTGACTCAAAATATTCATAGGGAACAATAAGTTTAAACACACACATATACTTATTTGAGTAGATATAATTATAATATACTGATGCATGTAGTGAAAATTCAATATAAATAATATATTATTACCATTAACACCATTATTACATTCATTAGATTGATTCTCATCATCAATGATTAGCATTCACTAAATCTGCAAGGCGAGATAGTCATGGAAAACAAAATAAATTTTATTGTTTGATTTTTAATCCTACATGTCTTGAGGAAAAATCCATTAAAAATAAATATTACAATCCTTATATCTCCTTATACAACCATAATTAAATCTTGAGCCTACCAAGTGAATAGTAATTACATAAGCAATTACTATCAATTACACAAGCATGTATCATACAAGGACCCAAAAGATGATATACATGAGGTAAAGTGTATAAATCAA
The DNA here is from genome assembly GCA_037957365.1 of Torreya grandis. Classification (NCBI taxonomy): domain Eukaryota; kingdom Viridiplantae; phylum Streptophyta; class Pinopsida; order Cupressales; family Taxaceae; genus Torreya; species Torreya grandis. The sequence goes on along the minus strand of JARHVA010000761.1, from coordinate 1,132,950 downwards.
GAAGAATGGATTAAGGATAAATAATACACATTTGAATTATTATTTTATCATGGAAGTAAGGTTGTGATGGATTAGTTTGAAGGAGTGGAAACATGGTATGCACATTCAAAGCAAGCAACATAAGACAACAAATATGTTTTCCTTAACAAGTTTGTTGCATGTGCAGGTACACCATTTAAGAAGAATAACTATAAGAGGAATAATTTTGGGTCCCAATAAATTTTTTATATATAAGAGATGCAATTATCAGCAACAACCTTGTATCAAGAGGTACAATGCAACCAAAGAGGAACATACACCAAGTTGACACCTATGGCAAAAATTCTTCAGCTTGGTAGTATGATGCAGGGGTACCCTATAAGGACCCAAAAATGGATTAAATTTTAGCTTGAAATAGTATTTTAGATGTTTCATAGTTTTTATAAGTCATATTTAGTCTTTAGGTGTGACCTAGGTAGTTTAAAGTTGCATAAAATTCAAACTATGACTTTTCCTACGAAAATGCCTCTAAAATATAAATTTGAATTTTCAAACGTTGTTGAATAACTTAAATGAATTTTGTGAAGGTGGAAAGGTGTAGAGACATGTATAAGATGCCTTGAGAGTATGTAAAGGTCCTTAATATTTTATTTTAGTCGATATTCATGGTCATATTGGTAAAACATGAAAAATGCAATGTAATTCAATAACCTTTATGTGCAAAAAACCCAAGAATCGGTTATGATTATTGGTAGGAGTTTTTGGGAGTAAATTTTGGTATTTTTATAGTGAATTATAATTTAATTTTATAGATAATGGACATGTAAATAGATAAAATTGATGAATAAAGGACTGTGATATGATAATTCTATGTATTTACATTGCATGGCTGAGAATAGAGGATATTATGTGTATTTGAATCATATATTGGTAAATGGTTTTGATAAATGTGATTTATTTTGTTGTGATTGTATTAAATTATATAAATTGATTTAGGGAATGTTAGTGTGAAGTTTCAAATAGTCACCTTTGTAGTGACAAACAGGTCTGTCAATAGGAAAACACCCTTACACAGGTCTGTACAAGGAAAAAATGAGTATTTGAACTTTTTCCTTATTTTAATTCTATGGAGGACTAGAAATTGAACATGTTTATGAGTTAATAGTAACCTTGTTACAAGTTATAGTTTATCAAAAGGTTGTAATTTCTCAGATGGTTATAAACATTATCCCTTGAAGGTATGTAATCTTCCAATTCATAGCTCTATTCACTGAGTTATACTATGTTGTATTTTGTTGCGACTAAAATGTGATTGAAATGAACTTGAAATGTATGTAGTAGGAGGAGACGTACCTAATAACATTCAAAAATACTTGGATAAGGAAAGATAGAAAGAAACCCTATAAACCCTATTCCTGTTAGCAAAATATAGTCAAAAGAGATTGATATTTTGTGTTAGAGAGTGATCTGAGGGTGGTGGACATGCGACCTTAGAATGAAAAAGTTGTATTAATCTTAGACAAAACTTTTCCAACTTTTAGTTTGATTTAAAAATCTTTCTTGTTTAATATATGAAACTTAATTCTCCCTCAGCCTGCACAGTCACCTTAAACCCTGGCTATTAGGGTTTTGATCATTCTAAGAAAACTAATTATTAGAAAATCTCCAAAAGCTATAATATTGTATGTTTTTATGTGCCCTAAGTGAATAATTCACTTACAAACCTATATAGACCATGGAGTATAGATTAATATTAAGTGGATTTTAGAAAGGGCAAAAGAGGCCTAATTAGGTAGACTATAAGAGAGAAAGTGGACCTAGGGAGTGAGTTAGGTCATAAAAATTGATGCCTAGATGTGTCTTGATGAGAAAAAGGAGAATATAACTTTGAAAAGTCATAAATATTTGTTGTTTTTCTATACAAATTCATTATCAATCAAATAGGGCTATAAGGATTGAGTATTGCATTTATAAAGTTGCATAAGTGAGAGGTAAGGTGTTGGAGATAGTTCCAAAGGGGCATTGAGAGTTCCTAAGAGAATTTTCTAAGCTAAGTAAAGACCTTTGTATTCTTTAAATAGTTCATAGGTTCTATACTTTTGCATGGTCAATAGTTTCTATGCCTAAGTCTATAGAAGTGATCTATTGATCAAGGACAAGATAGAGAAACTTGTGTAATCTCTACATCATTATTCCCTCAGCCTACAATTCTCTTTTACTTTTCTTGAAAATTTGCAAAGCTTGCTTAGCCAATACTAGGCCAACTTGTCTAAAAGGACCAAAACTCAAATACCTAGTTTGTCAAAGTTGCAAAACACTAACAACATTATATAACATGATTTCAAACCATATAAACCCATCTCTATCACTCACTTCTTGCATTTTCTCTCAATAATCAATTTCATACCTTCAAATGTTACTAGCCTTATTTCAATGCAAATCCTCTATTTTATTTTGTACATCAAATCATCTAGGAAAACCAAATAGGTTTTTGAGTACCCTTTATCATTCCATTACTTCACATAAAATTTTAGGTTAGGTTCCTTTGTAAAGTTTGTACCTGTAGGTTTACCTGACTCCCCAAATAACCCTCCTAATGGAAAAACCTCATTGGTCTAAGAAATATATGGTCAAATCAATCAAATTATTGAACTTTTTGGGTACCCATTATCCTCCTCCATCTTAATCAACTCTTTTTTAAGTTTTAGTCTCCAATAATATACCGTTTCCTTCTTTGGCCTATTCAACTAGCCCTTCTTCTAGGCCTATTCCATCTCAATCCTTTAAAATCCATACTAAAAGATTTGTACAGTCCTATAAACCTATAATTCAGTTACAAAACATAAATATTGACAATAATACAAATTTTTGTGAGATTTGGATGGTTAAAACTTATTCTATGCACCAAACCCTAGATCCAAGATTTCTAGGCCACTATATAGACTGAGAGCCTTCTATAAGGCATAAATTTTGATGTATTAGGTTTAAAAACCCCAAATAACTTTAATTAGGTCTTTATTGACCCTAGACATGTTCCTCAATCCCTTTGTATTCCATATCACTCCACTATCATGGACTTTCAACCCCAGATATCTTTGACTGTGTCAAAAAATAATAGGCTATAGGTCTGTATTCTAAGCAATTGAATAAATAGGAATAAAATTATAATAATAAGATCAATAAAACTTTTAAAAAATTAAATATCACTTAACTTTATACCCCAAGGCTCTTGGATATGAAGGCAAAGTTACTTCTTCTATCAATAAAACTTTAAAAAAATTCAATATCACTTACTTTTATACCCCAAGGCTCTTGGATATGAAGGCAAAGTGACTTCTTCTCCTTAAAATTGAATACATAGTATCAAATAGTAGGTTGCTATAGGGAAGCATGGGTTATCACATAATAGATCATGAATAAGTGACTCCTTGATTTTTAATAAACTTTAAAAATATATTTTCATATAATTTCAAATGCTTGGAACAAATCACTTTAATGTTTTTTAACCCACAATAATAACACTCAGCCTGTATACTAATCAATATGCATAAACAAGGTCTTTGTTATCTTCTTCAAGAACAAGGTTCTTTTCTTGATTTCCTATGAGTATATCTCTTCAAACATACATGAATTCAAATTAAACCACAATTATCAAAACATAGGGTTCTCTTAATCATAATTAAACAATTCCTTTACCATAAATTTGTCCTCCTTGTTCACAAAACACATAATTTATATCCAATACAGGGCAAGCATATCTACACATAAACATCCTTAATATTAGTTGTAAAAAGTAACTTATTGTCATATAAAGTCTATTAAATATTCACTTGGACTTACCATTTTCATTGCTATTGAATTCAAATGAAACTTTAGTTCATTACAAAAATGATTCTTAGTTATGCATTGGTTTTGGCAGACCTTCTTTCTTGTCTCTATTTTATCTACCCTTGTTTTCTTCTCATCATCCCTCTACTTTGAACCAAATAACACTATATATTCTTTCCACTATGAAATATACTCTAAAAAATGCTTCATAACCATTTATTGATTAAGAAACTCTTCTACACTCCTCAAAACCCACGTAGGGTGATCGCTATTATGAATGCCACCTCACTCTTATAACATGACATAATGACTCATAACCACTCTCAAGAACTTTCAAGAGACCATAAATGTCTATTACATCATTATTCACCATTACATATCATTAACATTCATTTTCACCATATAGAACACTCTCAATCCTTCCTTACAAGTTTGTAAATTTAAATTGGGAAAAAGGCAAGAGAAATTCAAATTCAAATTCAATTCATATTCATGATTCCTAGGCCAACTCTTGGGCATTCATAAGATTCCCCTTCATCATACTCCCAAGGGGAAAAAATAACTTGACTCCAATATTCTTCTTCATTCAAGTTTAAATACAAATATGTGTGCTTCTTACTGCCATACCTATGCCTCTGCTTCCTCATCCAAGTGATCCTTTGTTCTTACTTCTTATACTAATCATACTATTACTTTTACCTGCAGTCACTCTTCTTTCTTTTCTTTCTCTTATGATCTTCTTCAATCTTCATGGCATTGAGCATGAATTGCCATTCTCTTTCTATTTCTTCCTCTAGTATAATTGAAGCTTTGTTGATAAAGACATATTCAGCCCTTTAGTACTTCATCAAGAAAATTAGGAACACAAGACCAATTCCAAATGCATAGGTCCACTCCACATGACCCCTCAGATGCCTTAAAGTTATTACATTCATCACTACACTCTTATGCATATGCATAACCTACTCAAACAGTAGCCTTGCACACAAGAACACCATGAATGAATAAATAGTCAACTTCTAATAATTTGTTGATATTGAATATGGATTGATAAAACATGCAAAATCCACACATATGGTCCTTATAGAGTATAAAACACTCTTCAATTGATAATTCACTTTGAATCATTAAAACATCATCAATACAAACACAAACATAATTCTTGGGTCACTTACGAAAGATAGTCATACACATAATAAACTTTGGATATCAATAAATAAAACTATACAAACAATCAAACCTTTTAATTAGCTTCTATAGATATCCCTTATAGTCCTTCATAACTTTACTTTTTATACCACCTTCAAATTCATCCATATGCTCAAGATATAATCAAAACTGGGTTTCCTTTGTTAATTTGAAAATTCAAATTTTAACAGTCACTAAAAATTTAATAGCTTCAAACACATGTATTAATATTGTTCCCCATATAAATTTGATCAAATTCACTCCATATATATCCTTGAGAGTCTCCTAGACTTGACTTTCAACATTGATTGTTGATCTTTGATCCAAGCTTCTAGGATTTTGTCACTTGGTAGTCCTATGTGCCTTCTGTGTACCCTATATTAGTCTTTGATTTTATGCCACTTGGAATACCCACATGCCTTTTGTGTACCCTAATTTTAGTCATTTATTTAAATCACTTATGTCACTTGGTATCCTCATATGCAATCTGGGCCTATTGGCTTGTTGACTCGATTCACATCATCGATCTCTATCTACGTAATTGAACATGCATCATCAATATTTAATTTGTATGATCAAATGCATGCCATTGATCTACTAATAATATAATAAAATGTGGGATATTGATCTGCTACCAATATACCATGATTATGACACATGCCACCATCATGTGTAATCTTAGGATCCTTTAACCTATTGACTTTGTACTCACCGTTAGATCTCTATCTGCATGATTAAACACTCACCATTAGATATCTATCTACATGATTGAAATCTCACTATTAGATATCCATATACATGATTTAATGATCACTTTTATATCTCCATCTTCAATATTGAATGCTCATTGTAGATCTTTGATATTAAAAATTTGACTATGGAAACTAGTGAAATCTGTCTAGGAGACCAACTTTGCACTACTATAACTTTTACTATACATCATGTCAAGACATAAAAATTGGACCACATGATCTCCTCTCATAATTTCATCCATTCATATATCAAACTACTCCTGAGACCTTTACACATGTGAATGTTGATGTCATCAATCTACCTACTCAGCATTATCTACCAAGATGACTAGGAGAACCTAAACCTTCACAAGACTACTCTGATGAATTCCTTTCACTTCCATAAGATAAAAAAACCCTCTTGACACCTCATATAACATATAAAACATGATCACATCATCAACCACATCCATCATCTACCTCACCAAGTCAAACATTGAAGAACCATACAAGAACATTGGAGCACACCAAGACACACTTTGTCATTATCTTGCTAGCACACATGACACCTCATCAACACCTTTGGCCATTTTGGAGACATCATTGAAAAAAATCCAACACTTTAGTCCATATAGTGGAGTAACCTATGGATGTGAGCATAAATTTGTGTCTAGCTAAAGAATTTGAATTGATGACACTGATGAAATCCAAGCTCCATTGAGAAAATGGCCTTCCTTCAACAACATGATGTAATAACATTACTGCATGTGTTTATCTCTTTGACAATACATAATATTCATGACATATTCTTACATGGGCATGTGTGTATTAAAATATTATTAGCTAATAGTATCCCATTCTAAGAATCTTATGTGTTGTCATATTTCTAGACAGATGACCACTACCTATCTTCTAGTGTAGGTTCTCTAGTATATCTTGAGCTTCTTCTCATGATATGGATCTTATGTAGATTCCTTCATAATTTATACTATAGAGAATCCATTTTATGATCATGTAGTCAGTGGCTCTTTTTTTTTCTCTACTAAGTTCTAGGGGATAAGTAACAATGAATAAATATTAAATGATATCAACATACTAATCTCCTATAGATACCCAGGTTTCACACACCTCCTCAATGGTGATGCACATGTTAGACTCAGTCATAATCTGAATGACTCCTTATCCTCTAAATATTTTTAAAATATTAATTTATTTGTGAAACCCCTACAATTTCACCATTCATTTACCTTTACATTCTTCCAATTCATTTTATCCTAAAGTGAACTTGACAACAGGGTTTGGCACAATGGTGATAGTCTTATTTATCAATATGTAATGCCTAAATTGCTTTACCATTTTGACAAGATAAAGAATATGTTTATCTATCATGGATTACTTGAGCTCTAATTCCTTTAAATTCATGCTTATAAATGCAATAGGACGCTTACTTTCATCCTTCTTTTGGGTAAGCATAGTAATAAATGTATGTTCAAGCCTTTGGTGTCCATTCCACTTTGGAATCTTTCTTAAACATTGAATTTAGAGGTCTAACAATTTCTACAAAACCTAAGATAAACTTCCTCACAAAATTTATCTTTTCAAATAAAGACTTGATCTCTTTCTTGTTATTTGGGAATGCAATCTTGGAAATCCTTTGAAAATTAATTAGATCAATGGTGATCCCTTCCTTAGTGAAGATGTGCCCCAATAATTTTCCCTTAGTAACACTAAATATGCTCTTTTTTGGGTTTACCAAGATGCCAAACCTTCAACATCTTTCCAACATTGATTGTATATGATCTACGTGATTAGTTCTACTCTTTGATAAAATAGTGAGGTCATCCAGGTAAATCATTATGCATTTACCTATTAGCACTTGAAATGTGTGGTCCATGGTTAGAGGAAAGGTAGCTTCTACATTAATTAAGTTGAAAGTTATCCTCTTGTATGCACAATTACCCCACTTTGTGGTAAATAAAGTCATCATCATATCTTCATATTCTACTTTTCCATGATTATATCCAAAAATAATCCAAGAAGGACATCATTCTAGAACCAATTACTATCTATATCACCTCATCTAGTGAAGACAAAGGGTAGTTATCTTTCTCAAAAGCTTATTCAGGTTCTTGAATTCAAAACACAATTTTATCTCCCCACTTTTTTCCTAATCGGAACCAAGTTGGCAACCCATATTGAATGTCTGATAGGTAAAACTATCTTAGCATTCAACAACTTCTCTTATTCTTTTTGGATGAGTGGTTCTAGGATGGGATTGACTGACCTCTATCTTTACCTAAATGAATTATGGTCTAGCTTCAATGAGATTTTATGGGTGATGAATCTAGGATTGAAAACCTTCAAGTCTTCATAGGTCCATGCAATCACATCTTTATACTAGATGAGGAAATATTTCACCCTTTGTCTTTCTTATGGGGTAAAATTGAGACCAATTTTGACATAACGTGGATCACTCTCATCCCCCACATTCTCCTTGTTAAACTTAAATTCATTGAATTTGGGCTACCTCTACTATTAGGCTTAGGGATTCATATCATATTCTCTCTCCAAAGAAACCATCCCTGAAGGAAGATGGTTTTATTTAAGTTGAATGACTTATTCTCCTAATTCCTCTTGGCATAAATAACTAATTTCTTTATCATCAATGATTTGAGATTGAAATTGACTTGAATTAGTCAAGAATTGGATAATCTACTGATCATCATCAAACATAGAAATTTTCTACATTGTCAAGAATTGATGGGAAAGGTATGAGTTCAATAGATAACATCTATAGTTTAGAATACTATAATGGTACTAAATTAGTACTTGAAGCAACTAGTAACTTAGAAACTTGGTTCTAATTCATAGAAATAACTACTATATTGAATGCCTCAAATGACTCAATAAAATCCCAGGTCTAGTGTTTGTATATCTTAAGATATAATAATTTTCACTAATTTTTGTTTCTGACCCGATTAATCACCAGCTCTAAATCTCCATATATTAGTAGTTGCTTGACATTGTTTTTGAGAGCAAATTGCAACCCCAAAATTAGTGCCTCATATTCTACTCTATTGTTGGTGCATGAAAATTGCAACATGTATGTTGCTAGATACTTATTTACTAGTGGGTTAACTAGTTTGATACCAATGCCTAATCCTTGCTTAGATCTTACACCATCAAAATGAAGAGTCAACAATTGGTAAGGTCCTTAGAATTCTGGTCTTTTCACCTCATACTTCATGGTAAAGGTATAAATCCTAAGATTAAGAGATTTATAACTTAATTCTTCATTATTAACATTTTATTATGTGATGGGATACTTAATTCTCAGCTCTTGATTAATTTGAATTTGATTTGGAATACCTCTCTAGGGTAGCCAAATGTAAGAGAAGTCTATTTCTACATATTTGTTTAACATCTTTGACCAATCCCTACATAGGAGTAGTCCATATCCCTATAGGATATCTACCATAAATATGTACATAGTCATATACACACATGGCTCAGATGTAAATTGAATTCACATGTCATTTAACTCTCCAACCATAGAAACTATTATTTTTTATAACTATGAAGCCATCCTCTTAGATGAACTTAGATTTAATCCTAGCTTTTGATAAATAGAAGTTGGCCTTACAGTGGCTAGCTCTAGAATCAACTGAACATTTGTGTATATTCTAACCAAATGCTTTGATATTTAACAAGAAAGGAGGAACTTATGACTTAATCTTGTATATGACATTCATATGCACCTCTGTAGTAGTCTTCCCTATAATGGACCTCCATGGGAATTCCTTCTATTTAGTAATTTGAGTCAATTTCATGAATAATGATGTTTGATTTTATCTTATTCATGTCCTTAATGATGTTGTATCCTCATTTTATCTATTCTTCCTTATTTAGGGGTTTATCATTCCTTTTTAGGGGAGGTGGATTATTATCAGCCTTTGGATTTGGGGGAATAGTCATATTATTTGGAAGAATAAACATCATTAAGGGCTGCTTGTTCCTTAAATTATAATTACTTCTCTCGAACTTCTAGAAAATGTGTACCTCATCCAAGTTGTCCTCTAGCAGATTATTATCTTCATTTAAGAAATAAAATTCATGCAGTTAAAAGACCATAGACGTGCTTAAGAAACTAGTATCATGGGGGAATTTTGCTAGATTATTCATTAAATTTTGCCTCACCATTTCTCTCTAGAATATTTAAAATGTTGCACATAACTCAACACACTCAAGCTCACTATGGTATGATGTTTTATGAACCCTAGACCAATAGGGCAGAGCTATCTCCACTATGTTGATATTTGAAAACTTATTAGCTTGTTGTTGTTTTGCATTATTTTCTATCTTGTTGAAAGACCTATTTATCTTGAAAATTCAAAATTTTGATTATTGATATGACCAATAACATTACCTATCTTCCTTTGTATGCTTACAAAGTCATTGCTTAGATTTTGAACCATCCTCTATATAGAATCCAATTTCACTTTGGTAGAATCCACACTGCAAGAAATTATGGTATTAGATGCAAGTGAATGTTCACTCTGATGATGACCATTCATTGTTGCATGGTTATTCAAGAAGTCATAGTTTTGATTTGGTGTATTCTACATCATAGCAGGAAGTGTATATACCTAATTCTAGTTGAATGCAAGAACATTCTAATTCACATGAGGCACTAGATTCAATGTTGGGAAACCAACATTGAGGTTGAGAGTGCCTAGTATCTAAGGATTTAGCTGCCTATCAATGATGATTGCTTCTTTATAAGCCAATACTAGAGTGTTAGTAGCAGTAGTTCTTTGTTAAAATACTATAGTAATTGGATCTAAGGTGTTATTATAAATTTTAAGTACTAAATCCTCTTGTGGTTTATATGCAACACTTATCCAAGTGTACATATTCTAAAATCTCACATTAAAAGCATGAAAATTGGTTGATTTGGATCCTTATTCATATTGGTGAAATGCTAATACACCACACTTAGACTGGTAACCTATCTAAAATGGGAAAGAAAATTGATTTGACATGATTTCCATGAAGTAATCATAAGCAACATCCTAAAATTTAAATGGGAAAATCTTGCATGCAACATCTTCATCAATGACATTCATCAACCTTAAAGAAACTTTGAAAGACTTGATATGCTCCTCTGTCATCCTTACTCCTGAAAAGGATAAATAAGGTAGGTAATTCTCTAGATTCCTTGGTAAATTATGCACATCTCTTGGGACTACAATAGTCAATCTAACTAGCCAAGGCTGAGCCATATGATTATTAATGGGATAGGAGGTTCTTACTAGAGAAGGTGTCCTAGCTTAGGGTATTATGGGAACAATTGGTGTAAATCTAGGCCTTTTATGGATTGATAGAGGTGAAACAAAAATACTGGTTAGGATCTAGACCCAATTGATCTCTTAGGTGTATCCAGTGTAACTCAGACATAGGGGACAACCTTTTCTATGGAAGGGCACATAGTGTTTCCTACCCTCCTTATAGCACTAATTTTTCTTTTTGTTGATATGGTTTTTATACACACCAAAGATTCAACAAAGTAACCTCTTACATTTTAAGATATCAATGGAGATAAATCCACTCTAGGGCATGAGTTATAGGTATGGGTTGGACAACTAGGTGGTGGAATACCAAGTTGAACATGCAAGTTGTTAACCAGGTGTGAATGGATGATTGAAAACTAAAATAAACTAAATCTTACTTGAGTTGAATGGATGGAATTTATTCTAGAATGGGTAGACCTAAAAAAAAAATCCAAAAATGGGGAATGGTAGAGCAAGAAATAAGGTTCTATGATCTTAAGAGGGATTACTTCTAATTTGGTCTCTTTTTGAACAAGTGTCTAAACTAATGCTTGTAGCTAACAATTGCTGCTCACACACATACAAACATAGTAAATGAGTCAAAGCAAAAGGTGATATATCAAACTCTAAGATCTCAACTAAATGTTGCTCTTATTTAGAGTTGTTGTACACCCTTATTCATAAAGTATAATTCTGATCAAAGAGGTATCTATGGTAGCTATTGTTAACTCTTAAAAAACTACATCATGTGAGACACTTTTACACACTTTGATAAATAAAACAATCAACTTAATTGTATACAATTAATTATGTATTCTAATTATCTAATAGCTATTACACATTTTATACTAGCATACACCATTAATAACAACATGGAATTCTTCGTAGCATTTTTACACTTTGAATTACTAAATCAACCAATCAAGAAAATAAACACAACTAATTACACATAATTGAAAGATAAAGACATCAACATAGTTGTGTGACAATCAAAAATATTTCTTACTATATTGATAATATTTTCCAATCAACCTCTTTTTTCTTTGAAAATGATAGGATTAAAATATAAATAAATTTGGGGAGGGGTCGCGCATCCTCAAAATCCATGAAAAACTATAAAATTACATGCTAATGATAATCAAAATGAGAGTTCTAATTGATGTAAATTCTACATGTATATTTAAACTATTTAAAACTATGTCTTTGAAATAAGACTCATTTCTATAAAACCATGCAATATGTGTATGTTTACAAGATTATTCAATCAACTATTACATGTCTTAGTTCCATTTGTCAATTTACATGTAAAATACATATAAACAATAACCTAATAAAACTAAGGTTTATTGGATGTTGGGCCCTGCATAGTTGAACTTGTAGTAATCAGAGGGATTGAATTGGATGATATAGATATAACATGTTTCTTCACTTCTAGTTTCTAGTAATGCTTGTATGTAAAGTTATGTTACAACCTGATTATATCCATATTCAAAAGAGAGGGCCTATGTACTCTGGTGAATTTTGACAATAAATGCACATACTTAATCTTGGTGGCTCAAAACTCCACCTAAAATATTTCTTCCTCTTTAACTTTTTTCTTAGAGAATCCTAGTTCTTGTTCAATCTCCTTTAGCGTGCACCCTTGAATACTTTTATTAAAATTGACATATTCCTATTGGAGTAGTTGGTCAAAATTAACCCCAATTATGAGCTTACATGAGGGATTGCAGGCCTGGGATAAATTTATCTCATCCAAAAAAATTAAGATTTATTTTTCGTGCTCTATTAGTTTCAAAATCAAGGCTTGCACACTTGATTCCTAGTCTAAGACTTTCGATGTCCTGATGACCTCCAGATTAAGAGCATTGAATGCCTCTAGTGGTGTCATCAAATAAAAATGGTCAAAAGCCTTATTGATGGTATATAATATAAGGACATTTAGTTTATTCTCATCATATTTTAAAGAATTAAACAATTTTATAAGTTTTAACTATATGAAGAGATAATTTGGCTCTCATTGAACTGATAGTGTCCAAGATATTATATAATATGCGAGTTGGATTTTGAATGTCACCTTAAATTACCATAAGAACTTGTACTATTTGTTGCTACTCTTTTACCTAATCTAGTTCTTACTGTAGCTCTTTCCTAGATTATTTAGTTCCCACATGAAATTATAATAAAGCCTCTATATTTGCTTGAAGATAAGCTTTAAAATACTCATTCTATGGAGACTCTCCAAGTCTCTTATTATTTTATTTGGTAGCAAGAAAATATCTTGCCTTTCTTCCAAAATCACACTACTACTAGATTCATCTTGGATCTTCCTTTTCCTGACCCTTTGGATGGTCCCTATTGATTTATCAAAGATGGAACTCATAATAGGTAGCTCTGTAATAACCAAATTTGGTCATTGTACAACTTGGGCTTCTAAGTCTGTTACTCATTATGTAATTACCAATTATGTAGCATCCACTGGATGAGTGTCTTAGGAAGAAGCATCTAATAAGAGATCTCTAGAGGATTGCCTTAAGGCCTCCACATATAGTGGTTTTAGCAAGGAATAGAAGATGATTTTGGACCAGTCCACATTATCAAACTAGGGAATGAGATGCACTATATAAATGGACCTCTTATTATTGGTTTTTATAGATGAATTAGTATAAGTGACTTGAATAGTACTAGAAGAAGGCACAGGGAATCCCAACTGAGTGGAAGATACATGAAGTTGAGCACTTTCTAGGGCCCCCACTATTTTATTGAAATGAAGTTTCTTAGTTTTAAAAATAGTGGGGAGAGTAGTTACTAAATTAGCAACATGAGAAGTGGAAATCATAGGGGCCAAATAAATAATAATAGTGCTAGAGATAACCATATATGAATAAACTAAAATATAAATAGAAACAAATGGAACCATAGGGACTATAGAAACCATATTAATATTAGAAATAATTAGAGATGAAGAAATAATAGAAAAAATGAGACAATAGGAATAAAATAAACATTAGGAACCACAAGGATTGAATAAAAAACAATAATTGAGGAAACAATTGGGGTAGTGGTTATAATAAAAATGACCTTACCTGATCCTCCATATTTAAGTGGTGTTTTTCCTTTTAATCCCTAAAGTCTTAGGACTTTATCCCTTGTAGTTATTCATCCTCATCATCAGGCTCAAGCTCATTTGATGGTGCTTCCATAGTTAATCTTTTAAGATACTCTATGGATGGAAGAGTGTCTATGGGAGCTATTGATTTCCTCTTATAATGAATTGTTTTCTTTTTAGCCAAGGGAGGAGTCTTCTGAGTATTGGAAGCTGCAATGTCTACACTTGTATTAATAGGAACTGAGAAAGCAATGAAAAGACCGGTATCCTCAAAATTGGAGGAATCAATGTAAATTGATTTTTGTTCTCCTCCTAAATAAGTTTTAGAAGTAGCCATTTCCTCCACCTCTTTCTCTTTATTGACAACCTTCATTACAATTAGTGGTGAAGTTTGGGAAGGCCCTTCTTATAAAAAACTTGATATAATAGATGTTTCTTCCACACCCTAATCTTGATTCATATTTGTCATTATAATGGGTGGTGGTTGGGAGGATATTCCTTGGTTCAAAGGTTTTTAGGTAGGCCAAGAGGTCCATTAATATGTGGTTTCCCATCCAATATGGGGTGGAAGCCTAGTATGAACCTCTACAATTGTGATGGATGGCTCCTTTTGTATACCTCTTAAATGATCTGCCATCAATCCGACCACTCATGCCCTTTCTAACACCTTAGTATCATCCTTTTCATTTAATAACATAAATTCATGCTCATATGGTTCATGTTGGTAAGGGATTCTTGGGCATGAGATATGCTTTTGGATAAGGCCATGAGGATCCCAATCCCTATGTGGAAAAGATGCTAATGATTAGAATTTTTTGGTTTTGGTGATTTCTCTAAAATTCTTCATTTTTGTGTAGCATATCCGATCAATCATTAGGGAGGACTCGTGGAACACACCCTTGTGTTTTTTCATGTCTTCATCTAAACTCCACCATAGTTGATAGGTTTTTTCCTACTTTGCCAATTTATCTAAGATATATTTTGGGATACATAAAGGGGAAACCTTGTGTCCCACCACCATGATTAAAATATAGTTTGGGTATAGCAAATAGTCCTCCCATGGCTAGAGTGTCTTCTTGATGCTTTACGATACTTAGTTTAGGGGTTCTTCATGAATTACCCTCCACACTTGGGGTTACCCATTTTCATCTATTCTAATGATATTCCTCATGTACGAATAGATATGGAAGAATGAATAGAAATGACATACCCAATTCTTGATGCAGTCTGGGGCTGGGATACAAAGTGTTCTATTTCAAATGTAAACAATGGTCATGACCACATCCAATAGATATGAAATCATGTAAAAATGGATGCCATTGGGTATTTTATCCTTCTTGAAAATATGTTCTTAGAGCCTTGTGCTAATTATCTCTCCTATGGTGAAATTGAGCTCTGGAGTCATTAATAGGTCCAATTCATGGAACCCATTCTAGGTGGAGGAAGTGAATGTTGTTATAACCATATAATCTATTCAGTAGGGCCATCTCAATGCAAATTCCCATCCTAAATTGGTTTATTAGTATGAGTTACTTGGCTTTTAGGGTGACCATCTCTCTGAGACAATCCATTTCCTTAATGTATTTTTGATTGTAATTATTTTCTTCCATAATTTAATTATGTCCATAAAATGTGGTATTTATGATAGGTAGTCATAGGTATCTTTGGAAAGCATCCCCTAAGATGTAGGTGACATCTGTCTTATCATTTAGGTGGTGTATAAAGTTGCCTTTAACCTTCCTTATGAAGAACAAGTCCCAAATTAGGTTGATGCATGGCATCACTTCAGGCTTGACAACTGAAAAGTGTAATTATTGACACTTTAGTGATAATAAGTTAACTACCAACTATTTATGCTTGATCATTATGTTTTACTCATGTGAGTGGGAATCTATGTTTTCTATTACATCTCGAAGATATGTGTAGTTATCAAATTTGTCATTGAACATTCCTACATCAAAGACAATGTCTATGTATTTTGTAGAGTCCTTGATAGAGAAATTTAACGGTGGCAATACTAATTTAAACACCTTAGATGATGACATCATTTATAATTTATTTTCTCAAGTAACTCTCATCTTCATTTCAACTGCTTGTTCTCTTATTGAAAGTAGTTTGTAACTGAACACAAATAACTAGGGCTTCAAATTCTCTTTGGAGTGAAAATTTTATTGAGCTTATTAGAAATGAATAGGCATGATGTCTCTTTTGAGTTCATTCATATAGTTGTAAGTATAAGACTTTAATTCTAGTTCATGTGCTTTTAATGCCCAACATATCCAAGCTTGTTTTACTCATTTAATTCAAAATTTATCACTTTACTTTAGTAGGTATACCACATAGACCTTTTATATGTTTGGATAAATGAAACATTATAACCTTAGACACATGTCATCTTGTCATTAATTTAATAAAAAATTAGGTGTTTCATGTGGCATGCTTTTGGAAGTTGGGTATCAGAACTTTTATTGAGATTAGGCTAGATAATTCTCATGATGCCTCAAATATGCAAAACATGAAGACAAAGGTTGTGAAGAACAAAAATTGAAAATAAGAATTATGAACACAGATTATGAACAAAAGTTTCAAATAAATTTTTTTAAAGCCAAATCTTGCAAATAAAATTTTTGAAGACCCAGAAGTCGCACTTTGCAAAAATTCATAAATGCCAGAATAATCATGGTGTAAAACTCATGAAAGCCAAAAGTTTTGAGAATCAAAGGTTTATATGGGTAAAAATTGTGAAAAAAACTTTTTAAGACCAAAAGTCATGATAATAAATTTCATGATGCTCAATTTTTTTTGATGAGCACAGGTTCCAATGAACACTTCTCACGAAGACCAAAAAGATGAGAAGACAACAAATGCTGAAGTATATGACTTGAAAAAACCAAGAGATTCTGAATTTTTTTTCTAAAGATGAACTTCTTGAAGAGCAAATGTTCTAAAGTACCAAAATATGCTAAATACACAATTTGTTAAGTGTAAAAATATGTGAAGTCCAAAATTCAAGATTTTAGTTCTGTAATTCATGAACATATGCAGAAAACTTGTATATATGCAAAACCCCCAAAGACCATCAATGGGTTAGTCTGAATAAATAAAAAAGTGAAAGCTTGGGTAACGAGGAGGAATGCCCATTGCATTTTATACATGATCAACATAAAAATATCATCCATGTGTAGAATAAGAACTTTTAAGAGTTTTAAGCTTAGTTAGGTGTGCATATGCATGCCAATGAATAAATATTTTCAAAATATAACTAGGATTTTTAGATTACATTGGGTCTCTATTCAAAAAATTAAGGATGGGTGTGTTTAGTACAACAAATGGTAACTCACATGGGAAATACTCTAGAGTATTTGAGAACACAAAATTTTTAGTTAGAAATTAGAAATCAACATGAATCATACCATAAAATAATAATTGAAGCATAAACATATAAGAGACTCCCAATACTTCATGCAACATAATAATTTTGATTATATCTTATATTTGTGTGTGATTAAATGATTTAATTTTACCCTTGTTTTAGGGGTTTTAGCTAGAATTTGAAATAAAACGTAGGTTTCATTCTAGTTTTTTTTTAAGCATATTAAAACTAGGGAAACTTAGGCATTTATTTACTACCAACCAGTGTCCATAGCCTTGACAGAGATACCTTTGATCCCTCATCCATTTCTTCACCCATACACTTGCATGATGCATGATACTTTTATCTTATTTTATCATGTGAGTATTTCATCACCTTTAGATTTCTTTTTGGTTTTATTGATCACTCTTTAAGATGCATTGGTCCTCTTTTTTTTTTTTCTTTAAGAATAAAAATAGAAGAAGTAAGGGAAGAACCATCATGAGTTGGTATCTATGAAAACTTGATTTATCAAAATGTCCCTACCAGCTATATCCATATCAATGGTTATTACTTTAAACAAGTATTAACGTGAGAAGTGTATTTGATCTAATAAAATGAGATTTGTTTACAATTTCTTATTGAGTAATAGGAGCAAATTTTACATACCTGATGGAAGTATTTAATTTTGATATAACCATGGTTACTTTTTTTTGCATACTTAAATTCTAAAAATATTAGATATAAAGGTGTAAAACCTATGAATA
This sequence comes from Torreya grandis, assembly GCA_037957365.1. Classification (NCBI taxonomy): domain Eukaryota; kingdom Viridiplantae; phylum Streptophyta; class Pinopsida; order Cupressales; family Taxaceae; genus Torreya; species Torreya grandis. Next base: position 1,114,669 of record JARHVA010000761.1, on the reverse strand, counting down.
AACCAATTTGTGTGTTTCATTCTATGTTTCTTCCCAAACTTGTTATTTATTTTGGAACCTTCCTCATGGATTTGGCATATCAATTCAATTATGTATGAGAGTCTAGTGAATTGGATATTAGCTTGGTCATACCGGGAGAAGTTAAACCGATTGTCATAAAAAAAAGACATTTATTCTATAAAACAGGGAACTAAACTAAAGGAAAGTAAAATGTTGAAAATAGGAAAGGCTAATCTAGAAAGTATAAAACTACTCTAAATAAAGTTTGTGATAGAAAATAAGAAACCTAACTATGAAAGTAGAGAATCTAACGTAGTTATACCTCTACCACAACACTTTTTGTTATTCAAGGAAATTTATAGATGGTACATATATGAAGTAGTGATTCAAAAATTTCCCATTAACTGTATATGTCAATTCATTACCTTAGAGGTCCCTTAAATGGAAAACATTATTACCCATAATTTGTGATATCTAGTAAAATCTGATCCATAAGAGGGTAAACTTGACATGTCCTTTTTTTCATAGGATTTATCCCATATAAACACCAAATCAGATATTCTAAATGCTTTAAACTTTTCTCTTCTATTGAACCACATTTTTACCAAGTCTTGATGTTTACTAAAATTATGCAAGGCTTTAGTCTTGAATATTCCATTTCTATTATATCCAATAATTCAGACTCTACTTTATCACTTAGTTCCATGTACTTTTACATGAATTGATATGTTGATAACTTGAGTATAATTGGGAATACTGGCTGTCATCCATATACTAGTAGGTAAGGTGAAACTTTGAGGGACTAATTTTATCTTGTTTGATCTTCCCATAGTGCATATTGTAGTAGATGATGCCACTCTCTAAGTTTATCTGTAGCTAAATTTTTGATGGTATCTATCATGTTCTTGTTTATCGATTCAACTAATCCATTTCTTTGTGGGTAATGATTGGAAGATAACTTGATGGTGATTTAGTTTTCATGGGTCCATTCAATGAATTCAAATGATTGGAATGTTGGCCCAACAAACTAAGGTAATTGGGTACCAAACCTAGTTGTGATATTTTCTTTTAAAAAAATGATTACATTCTATACTCTAGAATGTTTTGTAACCATTACTTTAGCTTATCTAGTGCAATAATATGTGGCTATGAGAACAAATTTGTGACCAACTAAAGAATTTGGGTTAATGACATCGATGAAATCCAAGCCCCATTGAGAAAATGCACTTCCTTCAACAATATGCTATAATAGCATTACTATGTGTACTTCTCTCTTTTCCAAGACCATCATCCATATACTAGTAGCTAAGGTGAAAATATGAGGGCCTACTTGTATCTAGTTTGATTTACCCATAGTGCATATTTCATTAAATGATGCCACTCTCTAGGTTTATCTATAGCTAAATTTTTGATAGCATCAATCATGTTATTATTTGTCAATTCAACCAACCCATTTCTTTGTGGGTAATGATTGGAAGATGACTTGATGGTGATTTGGTTGTTGTGGGTCCATTCAATGAGTTCAACTGATTGGAATGTTGGCCCATTATCAAAAAATAAGGTAATGGGGGTACCAAACCTAGTTATGATATTTTATTTTATAAAAATGATTACATTCTATGCTATGGAATGTTTTGTAACCATTGCTTATGTCCATATAATGCAATAATATGTGGTTGTGAGCAAAAATTTATGACCAGCTAAAGATTTTGAGTTGATGACACTGATGAAATCCAAGCCCCATAAAAAAATGACCTTCCTTAAACAACATGCTATAATATCATTACTATGTGTACTTTTCTCTTTTTCAAGACCTAGAATTCATGGCATGTTTTTACATATGCATGTGCATCTTTAAAGATTATCAACCAAAGGGCAAACAATTCTAGGAATCTTGTGTTGTGGTTTTCTAGATGAATGAACACTGACTATATTTTGGTGTAGATTCTCTAGGATCTCTTGAGCTTATTCTCATTAAATGCATCTTAGATAGATGCCTTCATAACTTCTTATATAGAGTATCCTTCTTCTGATCATGTAGTTAGTAGCTTTGAGCTTCAAGGTTATCTTTTATTCTCTATTGATTTCTAAGGGATAAGTACCTGTGAGTAAATATTGAATGATATCAACATACCAATATCCTCTAGATACTTAGGTCTCATAGACCTCCTTAATGGTGATGAATAGGTTAGGGTCAGTCATATGCTAAATGATGCCTTATCCTTTGATAATTTTGGTAATATTGATTTTTATGTCAAATTCCTACAATTTTACCAACTATTTGATTCTATGTTCTCCAAATTCATTCTATCTCAAAGTGAGTTTGATAATAGCGTCGAGCATAATGGATATAGTCTTGTTTCTCAATATGTAATGCTTAAATTTAATTACCACTTTGACAAGAGCAAAGATCTATTTATCTATCATATATTACTTGAGCTCTAATTCCTTTAAATTCAATCTCAAAATGCAATAGGATGCTCAATTTCATCCTTTTTTGGGTAATTACAATAGTAATTATGTGATCTAAGCAAAAAAATATAAGGAAATGTCCTTATTGAAGTTCAGGCTTATTAATACTAGATCCTAAGATATGAAATCCTTGATGTCTTAAAAATACTTCTAGATCTTAGGTGTCCATTCCACTTGGGAATCTTGCTTAAGCATTGCATTCAGAGGTCTAAAAATTTATACAAAACTTGAGATAAACTTCCTCAAAAATTTTATCTTTCTGAAGAAAGACTTGAGCTCTTTCTTGTTGTTTGTGAATACAATTTTAGAAATCCCTTGAACTCATCCCGAATCAATGGTGATCCCTTATTTGGTGATGATGTACCCCAATAATTTACCCTTAGTAACAGAAAAATACTCTTTTTTGGGTTTAGTGAGATGCTAAACCTTTTGCATCTTTCAAAGATTGAATATAGGTTGGCTATGTGATCAATTCTATTCCTTGAGAAAACATTGAGGTCATCCATATAAATGATTATGCATTTACCTATTATATATTGAAATGCAAGGTCCATGGCCTACTAAAAGGTATTTTCTATGTTAATTAGGTCAAAAATCATCCTTTTGTATGCATAACTACCCCACTTTTATGGTAATTACAATCTTCATCCTATCTTCAGATTCTACTATCACCAGGTTATATCCCAAAAAACCATCCAAGAAAGACATCATTACAGAACCACTTACCATATAGATCACCTCATCTATGGAAGGCAAAGGGTAGTTTTGTTTCTCAAAATCCTTATTCAGGTTCTTAAAGTTAACACATAATCTAATCTCCCCACTTTTTCCCTGATCAAAACCAAGTTGGCAACCCAAGTTGAGTGTCTGATAGGGAAAACTATCTTAGTGTTCAACAACTTCTCTACTTCCTTTTGGATGAGAGGTTTCAAGATGGAATTGACTGGCCTCTATATTTTCCATATGTTAGTTACTTTCACACTATTTTATGGATGTGAATTTTGGGGTCCATTCTTGGAACACAATGATTTCAAACATATGGAAATAATTTTGATCTCCATGTTATGAAAACATTTGAGCCAAAATAATGGTTCCACACTTAATTATTACTGTAGAGTTTGGGTTATGTATTCTCTTTACCTCTTTAGTTTTCCATATTATCATTGTTTTTCATAGGCTCTAATATATGGTGAATTCTTAATATGTTCAAAATAGGTATTCAAATTAGGCACTTTAATCTTCTATGTAACTTAACAAACAAAGATGCAATTTTTTTTTGGTATGCTATAACTACGACTCTCCACCAAAATTTGGATATTTATATATAATAACTCTCTCATCTTGGGTTTTCTATTAATGATCCTCATCTAACTAAACATTAAATTAACAAAGGTGTTTGTGAAGTGATTAATAAATCTTACTTGAAAGATACATGGATTAATCCAAAGTAGCCTTTGAAACCAAAACTTCATTGTTATTATTTTAATTTTTATTTGTGCTTATATAAGGATAAAATTCAAATTCTTGAGTACATGAAGAAGATTTTGTTATCATGCTTATATATCCTTGTAGCTTAGTTTCACGTTTGCTCTCATTAGCATCGAATGGAATCTTATCATTACTTTCCACATGATGAACATGTATGAAAATTATTTTTTATTGATCCTAAAAGTGAAGAATTTTTTTTATTATAAACCCTTTATATTATGAAATTTTTGGAAGATACCATTGTATTTTTAGATATTTATATGGATCCCTCAGGGATTTCATTTAGTATGAGGATGAAAGATTCTTAGCTTTGTTTATCCATAAGTAGAGTGTTTTTAAGAACTATTTTTTGTCAAATGGATATTTTTCACAAATTTCCTAAGTTTTATATTGAAACTAAACCAAAAAAAATTAAATATTCATCCCATTTCCTTGTAAAATGTCCATAAAGTTGCTAAATTCACCAATATATACATTTATTATATGTAAATTCTATGTTTTTCCTTATAATTCACCCACCATTTATATGTTTCATAGTTTTCAATATAAAAATATTCACTAAAAATTAGTCACTTATAACAAAATATCACTCTTAAAAGAATACCTTACTCGTAAGGTGCTTCAACTTCAACATAAAACACTCAAATTGAAGTATTTACATACCAATAATTTTAAGAACATAAAGGTGTAAAATATAATTTAAACAAGAATGGAATTTTACACATATTAACAACTCTCATATTACTAGATATGAACTCAACATGTTAAAATTTTAGCAAGTTAATTATATTAACTCCCATAGTACTAGATATGAACTTGACATGTTAAAATTTTAGCAAGTTATTTATTCATTAATCTTCAAAATATTTGCATTTTAATTTTTATGTAATGTGAATCTTCCTAAAAATTTAGATTAATTTGATTATAGATTTAATAATTTATTTTTTTCACTACTTGTCATCCAAACCAAGAATAATTTTAACAATTTATTAAGTTATAGCCATTTCTTATTTTAACTTTATGAAACATTGACATTGTTCATATTTAGTAATATCTTGTTAATGTTCATTTATTTCTTCTTTGGTAATAATATTATTTTGGTCAAATATTACCTTCTAAATGGATGTATTAAATCATTCACATCATTCTTTGGATAAGTATCAATAATATTGTTATCCAATCATCTCCAAACATCTTTATTAATTCAAAATTAATATTGTTTTCTATCAACCAATACACACACACACACACACACACACACACACACACACACACACACACACACACACACACACACACACACACACACACACACACACACACACACATGCATGCACATGTATGTATACATATATGGGTGTGTGTGTGTGTGTGTATTACAATGTATAAATGGCATGAGTGAATCCTGATTTATATAACTCATACACATCTACTCTTATCTTATGATGGGTCCCATCATCTTACATCTGACCCCTTAATAAATAAAAAGAAAAATTGTATACCCACTTAAAAAGGTTTGATCCTAGGTGGAGAGATTTGACACTACTATTCTTACGTAAATTCACCCAACTAACCTTGCCCCCCTCAATCAAGTGTGACATTTTCTCAATAAATATAAATAGTATAATAATTAAAATATGATTTTACTATATATTTAAAATTGTAAATAGTTGAGTCACATTTTACTATTATAACACATAGGTATAGCTATTATTGATAAAAATAATAATAATAGTACAAATATAGTTACAACAATAAAGTGGTTGGTTGGTATGCATAACTCAAACTCCATGTCGATAAGAAAACATGGATCAAAACAAAAAATTATCAGCCATACACCACAATCTAGAGTCTACAAGATTACATCAAAAAATATAACACATATCCTTAGAGGCAAGTCACAAACCTATAAGGTGGTGGAGGCATACCATTCTTGGGATCTTGGGTGCTCCAAGTATAAGGTTCAATTAAAGGAGAATCAAGCACCACTCAACCATCCTAAATGGTCTCTAGGGGGCTAGATAAATAGTGACAATCTAATCAAAATGTAGTTGAACATACTACCAATTAGACCACCCCCTACACAGGGGAGCTCCATTATGAGAGGCAAACTAAGGAATTCCCACATGGTAGAAACAAACTCCTTTTTAAAATATAAGTAGAGATTTTATACCCAACATTATGCTAAAATAAGATTAGAATTAGGCATAATAGGGGGCTTCCAGATATTATGGTCGTTAAAGGAAAGTCCACTATGATATTTATCCCCAACCCATTTTATAAATGGCATGATAGCTTAAAATTCTTTCCAAATGATCTTGGCTGCAAAAAAACATTCTACCCTAACAAGAGTAATGGTAATCAATAGTGTATAAGCCAATGTCTTTTCCACTGATTTTGCCATAAGGGACACTTGTAGAAATATAGTGTCTTAGAAGGATTTTATAAGCCTCATTACCTTCAATTTATTTGAAAAATGACTTTTCACAAATGAAAATACTTTATGTATAAACACCAATGATGTTCATTCCTCCTTTGTCATGAGGAAGGTAACAAGTGTCCCAAACAAGCCAATGATAGCCTCTATTTTTCTTCTCATTGGCCCAAAGAAAATCTTGAAGAACCTCTGCTAATTTTTCATATGAGGCTTTAGAAGGGGACAACATGAGGAATATTAGGCATAAGTGGATACAAGGATTTTGGTATAGTCCTGAAACTTACTCATGAAAGTGAGCTTGGAGATACAATAAAGAACCTTTATTTACACTCTATCAATAATGCACTACCATAGATCTGAAGGAGAACTATCAAAATAAAAAGGAATACCAAGGATTTTGAATATTCCTCATTTATATATTCACTTTCATTGATAGTGATCGTGCCACTCTGGTAAGGGCATCATGATATGTCTATAACACTAGGTTTTATCCCATTATAGATTACACCATGAGGTTTTACAAAAAATGTCAAGGCATCGAAGTGCCTATTTTTAGGATGCTTATTGATTTTCAATAATAAGGAACATATCATATAAAAAAAATCCCATTGATGCATTGAGAGGAAGAATCAAAGAAAATAATGCCATTGATAAGTATTCAATCCACTTTGTGAGTAAAAAGATAACTAAATGCCTTGGTGGCCAAAATATATAAAGTAGGAGTGATAGGGAAATATTGTGTAATTGAAATAAAAATTCTAAATCTATTCTACTCATTCTCATTGATGGTGAAGTATGATGATGCATCAAAAAAAATTGCATGGCTAGAATAAATAATTGGCTAAAACCCAGAGCCTTAATCATTACAAGAATAAAGGGTCACTCTCTCTAATTATAAACTTTTTCAAAATTAAGTTTGAGAAAGATGGTCCTCTAGAAAGAAGTGTGAGCCTATTCCATTCCTTCTCAAACTATAATTAAATTATTCATTATATAATTATTTTTTATGAAGCTCGTTTACTCTACTATGACGATTTCAGGTAAAAATTGGAGGAGGCGATCTACTAGGTCCTTGGAAATCATTTTTATAAATAACATTCAAAGGGTGATTAGGCACCGATTAGTAATAATTCCCTAGACTTATGGATAATTTAATATTGTCTTTATTGATGATAGCCCCTAATGACTTATTTTATGAGGCTTGTTTATAAACTTGCATTAAGTTAGGCCCCAAAAATTTCCAAGTAGATTTATAAAATTTTCAAAGAAATACATTATTCTCAGGGGCTTTATTATTGGTCATGCATTAAACTACACCAAAAATATCATCAAGAGATATCTAAGTGGGCCACAATCGATAATCAGGATTGGATAAACATGAATTCATAAATATCTAAAACATGCAAATGAAATATGTAGAAGAGATAGTCTATTGTAGAATTGAAATCAATCATGATTAAGAATAAGTTGCATTATCATCATTCATTATCCAAATAGCTTTAGGAAAGGTATAATATATAGAGAAGCAAAAATCAACTCAAAATTAGAAAATATGCTAAGCCATATTTTCCTAATAACCTAATATGACAACTAAATGAGCTAAATGTGTAGGAAAATTATATAATGGTATAAAAAACCTTCACTAACACCCCCAATAAGCATAGTTTAGGTGGGTAGAAGAATTAGGCCCCATAAACAAGCCCTCGTGAGGTATCTAAGTACATATAAAATCTCCCTATATTAATAGAGATAAGCTCCCCAAAAGTAGAGAGAGAAGGAAAGAACTAAAAATCCCCCATAGAAGATGATGTCAAATTTACCTAAACCCCAGAAAGAGCTCATAAATTAAGATACTTGTTCTCAGTGAAGGGTTTGGTGAATATATCAACAATTTTATTTACAATTTGGTAGTAACAAAGATCAGTGAATTGCTCATGAATGATCTCTTGAATGAAATACATGTGAATCTCTATATGCTTGGTCCATTGATGGAGGATCAAATTCTTAAAAATCTAGATTATGCTTTGATTATCATAAATGATTGTTAGTCATCAAAATTGGACACCAAACTCAGTGAGAATCGACTGAATCCAAATAGCCTTACTAACATCATTAATAGCTCATTTATAGAAGATAATTCAATATCATTCTTCTTCTTGCTTGACCAACTAATTGGGCCTAAACCAAGGGAGAAATTATAGCTTGAAGTAAACTTGTGATTCTAAATATTGCCATCCCAATCTGAATATGTATACCCAATCAAGTCAATGTTAATGTTTAATTCATAGTGAATCCAATAGATATTAATACCCTAAATGTAGTGGATAACCCGCTTAGATTCATTCAAGTGTAGCTTATGTATTTCATTTTTAAACTAGAGACCATACCCACTACATATGAAATGTTAGTTCTAGTGTGTGTAATATAAATGAAACTAACAAAAATTTGTCAATACAAGGTAGAATCAACCAAAGGAGATGGAAAACTAGCCTAAAGCTTCACAAGGGATATAAATGGAGTTGGAGTTGGCTTATAGTTAGCCATGCTAAATCATGCAAGAAAATAAATAACAAACTTGGATTGTGCAATAGTGATTATGAAATCAGACTAAAAATTTTCAATCCCAAAGAATAAATGAAATAAGCACAATACATTCATTAAGAACATGTCAAATAAATCATTTTTCACATTGTGATGGAGGACAAAGAACTCCATGTGATCAAAAGGTCATCCACACAGAGAACCAAAATCAAGAGTGAGTCATACTTCTGCAAAATATTGTAATGACATTTCTTATATGTTCACACAATAAAATATTATATTTTAAAAATAAGAGCAAAATATATAGATCTACAATAATTTGATAGAAGAGTATAATTATTGATAAATATAGTTGAGCTACTTTGAGGGAGAAACCTATGAAACAATGCAATAAGAATAACATTCATAATATGATGATCAAATACTAACCACTACAGCACTCTAATTGGCCATGATTATTCTATAGGCTGACCTTACTAAGAGCATAAAAAGATGCTACAAGATAATATAATAGGTATGTAAGCTATAAGTCAGCCACACATATCCCTAAACATGCCGTAGGGCAAGGGAATAACATGCCCCTCCCCTTTATAACAACATTTCCCTCAACATTGAATCAAACCAGGATGTTGTTGTAGGAATGCTTCATCCTCTTATGTTGCATATTAAGAATGCAGATTCTTCCATTTGATCAAATACTTCTTAGTCACTCTAGTCTATAATTTTTTAAAGCATGTGTTAAGGATATTTTTAGATTCTATAACAACTCAACCTTCTTCATCTAATTTAGGTAAATCAATATGATTATAAACTTTGTGTCTAATTACCTTCTTCTAGTAAGAGACATGGAATATTGGATGTATACAAGTGAATACGGAAAATTAAAGCTTGTAGTCCACACTACCATTTTTTTTCAAGATCTGATAAGGGCCATAAACCCTTAGGGACAAATTTTTATCCTTTTTTTGTTCCTTCAAATACATATGTTTATATGGTTTAAAATACACGAAGACCCAATCGCCGATTTCAAAATGTCATTCACTATGGTGTTGTTATGTTTCTTGTTTCATTATATTATGTGTCATTGCTAAATTCTCTCACAAATTAGTGAGTACCTTATGTTGATGTTGAATTTGTTCCTCAAGAACTTGAACCTTGGGATGAAAATTCAAGGCTGAAGTGATGGATGGGGGTTGATACTCATACAATGCCAAAAAGAGAGATAGTTTAGAAGATGTGTGAAAAGAAGTGTTATACCACCACTCAACAAGTGGCAACCAATGGACTCATTTATCCTATTTTACATAAATAAAGCAAATAAAATACCCTTATATACATTTGTTGACTACCTATGTTTTTAAATTAGATTGATTATGATAGGACGAGTTATGATCCAACTAGGTGCCCAAACATGCAAATAATTTAGTCTAAAAATTACTAGTAAATATGGTATCTCAGTCACTTAAAATAATCTTTAGAGTACCATGTAATTTATGAACTATATTAATAGAATTAGAATGTACTTTAATAGTGACAAATGGTTATAATAAGAAAAAAAATGGGCATACTTGGTTAATTGATCCACAATCACCATGATAAATGTTTTACCATCATACATTGGTAATCCAATAATGAAATCTATGGAAGCCTCCTCCCACCTCTGGTTAAAGATGGATAAAGGCTACAAAAGGCTTGGGTTATTAATGGTTTCACCTTTAAACTATTGACATGCCATGTATTCAACCACATATTTATAGATATCTCCCTTGAGTCCTTCACAGAAGAAATATTTCTTGATTCGATGATATGTTTTTAAAATTATTGAATGACCTATTGGAGATGCATGAAATTTATGAAGGATTTTATGTTTGAGGAGAGAATGATTACATAGGTAGAATTTATATTTATACCATAAAGTGGTCCCCTTACATGTATATTTTTAATATCCCCCATAACCAAATTGAAGATTCTAAATCAAATCCTAGGTATCCCTATCATTCTTCCTTTTTGATCTTGATTCCTCTAGCTAATCTGCCTGCTAAATGGTCATTGTGCACAATAATATCTCAACTGATTCATCCCACATAAATAGTCCATAAACCACCACATTCTTTTTTCCTTTCTTATATACTACTTAAAAATGACATCATAACATTTTACTCACTCATTTATGTTGTTATTTTAATGAAAATCATTGTTCCAAAAAATATTTGAGGCTATCATGACTAATCATTACTTGAAAGCATCAACCCATTAGATAAGGTCTCCATTGATTGAATTCATGTAGAATATCCATCATATTTTTCTAATAGATTATATTGAGCCTATTTTTCCCTTCATTTGATGACTCTCAAATGCAATTGGTATGCCTTATTTCATGAGTACAACCCCCATGTCGTATCTTGGTGCATCATATTCAATAACAAAAGTTTTCAAAAAATGGGGGGTAGCCAAAATTGGAGTGGTAAACATATCCATTTTAAGCTATTTGAATTCCTTGCTAGCTATTTCAATCCATTGAAGGATTCTTTCTTAAACAAAAATGTGAGTGGGAATATGATGCTACCATAATTTTTTACAAACCTAAGATAATAACCTTTTAACCCCAAAAATATCTAAAAATTCTTGAGGGTCCTAAGCACTTGCCAATTCATCATCACTTTGATATTTTTAGGATCAAATTTCACATCATGTGAAATAATATGAACCAAGTAATCCATCTCTCTGATGTTAAAATCACATTTGGAAGGTTTAACATAAAACTAATGCTATCCCATAACCAAAAGGACCTCTTTCACATTCTTCAAATGGTCTTCCCAATTTTTGATGTAAATGAGGATGTCATTAAAAAACACCAACACAAACTTTCTCAAAATGACCTAAAAATAATATTCATCAAACTCTAAAATTTAGATGGTGTATTTTTGAGACCAAAAGGCATAACCGTAAACTCATAATGGCCTTCATGAGTTCATAATTTTTTTTAAAATAGATCCTCTTTGTAAATTCAAATATGATGATACTCAAAGCAAAAATCTAAGTTGGTAAAATAAATAATTCCATGTAAATAATCTAGAAAATCATCAACTAATGGAATAGAACATTTATATTTGATGGTTTACTTGTTGAGTAATTTGTAGTATGGGAACATCCTCAAAATGTCATCCTTCTTATGCACCATGACCATCAGGGAGGAATATTCACTTTTTTTGTGTGTGATAAGTCTTGCCTCTAACTTATCATGTACCATATTTTTGATTTCTATCTTCTAGGCATAGGGATAAATGTAGGCTGGTGTACTACTTGTACGTAGTCTAATGGCATGATCATGTGCTATGTTTGGTGTAAGTCCTTTTGGCATAGCACCAAAAAAAAATAATGGTCATTTAACACCAATTGTAAATCATGATGGATAGACTCCTTGGTTGGTTGAAATTCTTTGAAAAATAATTGTGTAATAAATCCTTTAGCTCTTTTTCTAATCATCTTCATAATCTAGTGATAACTAACCAATTATGGAGATTTAACCCATAAACCATGCAATTCAAATGTCCAACCTTAAGAATGAAAGTTTGTGAATAGTTCTTAGAAATTCATCTCAAATGTGCCTAAATTGGTGAGTCATTTAACTCCTAAAACAATGTTAGCTCCACCCATGGGAATAGAAAACATAGGAGAATATAAAAGGTAGTCTCCCCTAGCAAGATTAATACTATGCCATTTTATAGAATAGTTAACTATACTACCATCTACAATCATAATATAAAATTTTGGAGTTGGGTAAATGAAATAGTTAAAACGAGTAGCCAATTTATTATTGATGAAGTTGTGTGTATTACCAAAGTCAATCAACACACTCACTTTATGTTTCTTGAGGAAACCTACCATCTTAAGATTTTGAGGAGTATTATTTCTTGAACATATATGACAAAAAATAGTAGGTTAAGGATCTTTAGATTCATCATTGGGTTCTTCTAGACCTACACTTGAAGCCTCATCATATTTTTCTTCCTCATTGGCATATTCAATGCAAAAGAGCTTTTTTTTGACAAATCTATGTCTTTTATTCCATTTTATATCATAGCCAGAACATAACCCTTTTGCACGCTTCTCTTCAATTTATTGAGGGGTCAATATTATAGGCTAAGGAAATGATGGGTATGGGAAATTACATTTTTGGAGATTAGAAAAAGGTATTTGTTTGACCATATATTTTACCTCTATTATGTGTACCATTTGTATGGCTTTGGATACTAAATTGGGACTAAAAATACAAACCTCTATTTAAATTCTATCTTTGAGGCCACCCAAGAATAGGTCAATGAATTTTTACTTAGTGATGTCATCTAGACATAAGGAAATATTATGAAATTGATGAATATAATCCTTCACAATCCCTATTTGCCACAATTTGGCTAGCTGACTGAAGTAGTTTTATGAGACATTATTATGATAGCGGATCTGCATCTCATAATAAACTACAAACCATGAAACATGAAGGCCCTTATTTTTATTTTGAGCACACCATAATCTATAACAAATGAACTAATCAAGTTATACATACAAAGAGGCCATGATCACATTTTGCACACATGGAATATAATGTATATCAAATAATTTTTTCATTTGATCAATCCAAGTGAGTGGATCTTTTCTTTTGACAAAAATTGCTTTAGATCAGGGTTGAAGGTGTGATTATTTGAATGGAGAGAATCTAACTAGAGTGGTGGATGATTATTTTGTGAATACTATATTGTAATATTGGATAATTATCTAGTTATAATGTCAATTTATCCTTCAAAATAACTAGGTCTACTCTTATCTCAATGATGTCCCCTTTGATAGGATCAATATCATCTTTCCACACCATGCTTTGTAAATATGATAGAAGTTCTTGAATCACCTCAGAAACAAATGGATCAGAAGTGCCAAAATCCACATCATCCTTGTGAGAAGTTTTTGGAGTTTCTTAACCTTTCGTGTATTTGCGAGTATTAGGACCAGTCATGCATAAACTCTATAATGAAGGGTTTCAGCCACACAAAATAATGTATTGGTAGATTATACCATTGTTATTATCTTACTGAGATGAATCTAATGACTGATAATGTGGACAAGGTAAAACATTTTGGCTCAAAAAGTATATCGACAAATTTTACCATTATGATCATCTTGCTGAGATGAATCTAATGACTACTAATTTTCACAAGGGTTAAAAACTTTTTAGATTTTTTTTGATATTTTTTTAAAAAACACTTTGAACAATACTACAATGAAAGAAAAATTAAATTATTTCATGATCACAAGTTATGTTTTTTTGAACCTCTAGCTTGAAATAACCCCCCAATGCTAGATTAAAAAAATGTTATTTTTTTTCCCAAATCAAAGATCTGATACCACTTACAATGAAGATATTTAGATGTTTGCACAATAAAATATTATATCACATAAATAAGATCAAAATATGTAGATCCAAAATAATTTAATAGAAGAGTAGAACACTTGATAAATGTAGTTGAGCTAATTCAAGGGAGAAACCTCTACAATAATGTAATAAGAACATAATTCATAATATGATGACCAAATATTAACCACTACCTCATATATATACTCTACATAGCCGTGGTTATTCTGTAGGCCAACCTTACTAAGAACATAAAGAGATGAAATAAGATAATATAATAGGTATGTAAACCATAAGTTAGCCCCACATATCATTAGACATGCCATAGGTTAAGGACATAACAAATATAGACATTTGGATCAAAATAACATCTAGTGAACCCAACTAGAATAAAAAAAGAGTCCATATTGGCATACCAAACCTGAGGAGCTTGTTTGAGGTCATATATAGGTTTTTGAAGTTTTCAAACTAAGGAATAATCTTTCACAAAACATTGTAGTTTCTCCATATACATCTCCTCCTTGAGGTCACTGTGAAGAAAATTACTCTTCACATCCATATGATAAACATCATAATGATGTGTTGTGGTAATGGCAAGAGTGGGTCAGATTGAGTTTATTTTAGTAAATGGAATAAAAGTCTTGGTATAGTCAATTATAGGTACTTGAGAAAAACCCTTTAATATCAAATTTTCTTTTAACTTATCTCCTAATACCAAATTGAAAGAGGGATCGAATCCCAAGTGTTATTCCTAAGTAAGGAAGTATACTCCTATTCTATAATATTATCCCACTCATGAGTGTCAGATGCCTCATAAATTTACTATGGATCATAATCAGATTCAATGATTACATGTGGGATATTCTAAAATTGTGAACGTGTAAGCCTAGTGTCTGATGAATTTGTAACTTAATGGTCACACTTTACGATGTTTATCTAACCAAAGAGGACTAGAAATTGGAGAGTCAAAAGGATATTCCTCATCATTTGAATATAATCTAAGAGAAGGAGGAGATGAGTCCCCATAAATAATCTCATCATCATAACTAGAAGAAGAATTTCGATTATCAAGAAGTTGCTTAAGCAGATCTAAATAATTAGAAATATCATGAAATCCTAGTGAGTCCAAAGAAGAGGGAGAAGTGTAAAGTGTGGAGTTTAAAGGACCCTCCTAAAAAACAAACACTTCTCCCAATGATCAACTCATGATTGGTGGGATAGATAACTCTATATCCCTTAAATCCTACAAACTTCCAATGAAAATTCAAGGATAACTCTAAGGTTCTATTACCTTATGTTTATTCTTAGAAATGTGAGACATAGTAAGGATCTAAACACTCAAAAGTCTTTAACTATGGGTTTTAAACCACTCCATGATTTATGAGGAATTAGGTTCTATATATAACAATCACATTTGATACCCTCAACACAATATTATGGTGTAAGAGATTTAGAGTGTAGCATATAGTTTTTCATTTCCTATTCCTTGCATTTTACAACACCATTTTGTTGAGGACTTTATAAAGTTGTAAGTTATAGTTTGATCCACTCTAAAGTGCATAATTTCTCAAAGCGATGGTTGACATACTCACCACCATTATCCATGCACTAAATCTTGATGGTTTTAAAAAAACTAATTATCTATAAGAGTCTTTAATTCCTAAAAGTGATCAAATACCTCTAACTTTTTCTTAAGAAAATACATCGATGTATACCTTAAAAAAATCATCAATGAAGGTAGGAATATATTTGGTCTTGTTAAATGAATGTTGTGGAAAAGGACCAAAAATGTCACTATGGATTAACTTAAAAATATGTGTAGATTTCCATGATTTGTCTTTATCATACATCTCTTCAATATGCTTACCAAGTATGAAACCCTAGAAAACACTATTAGAAAAATGAACACGAGGCAACATTTAAACCATGTCATGATGACTGAGTTACTCTAGGTAGCGATAGTTAAGATAGTCAAATTTATCATGCCATAATTTACTCACCCTATGTATATGATTGAGTAAATCAGTAGAGGGTTGATCAACAGCAAAATATGAGAAAGTATACAACCATAAATAGTGATATACTTTTTCAACTAATACTATAAAATTACTATGTAATTCCCTAATAACCATAAAATCATTTGTGAATTCAACTCTTGTTCTCGAACCAATATGAGTAATCTGATAAAAAAACAAGATATTTGTTGACAATGAAGGAACACATAGAACACTCTGAAATGTCCTATCACTCACTTTAACAAAACCTCTCCCAAAAACCTCTATGGAAGTATTATCACCCAAAAAAATGGAAGGCATAAAACAAGGCTCAGAAGATGAGAATTTTTTTGAGATGAAATGAGGCACCAAAATCAATCACCTATGTGGAAGGTTGGGATGAAACTGCAACAATGTCTTGCCCTTATCTTTTCCCTTACTAATATATTTTTCCTTAGAAAACTCTTTTGATAATGAACTCTATTTGACTAAATTAGGGACACTAATATTGTTTTTATCAAACATCTTTGTCAATTGATCAATCTATTTCTTCATACATAGGTTTCATCATGCCCAATTTTCTTACAATAGAGCATGTGAACCTCTTTTTCTTGGGTTTCCTAATTGAAGAGGAGGTCTGAGTTGATGCTTTGGTCCTAGCATCAGTGTGCTAACCTTTCTTTGTTCTTGGTCCTTGTTATGTTTTCTCTCCTTACTATTGGAATTCCTATGTTTGTCATGATTCATATTAAGATATGTAATTTAGATGACTTCATTGTACCCATCTAAATAATTTTATCTTTTTACCGAGTCAAGTCAACAATAAAATCATCCAAAAATAGCATGGTCTATGTAGTTCTTAGGGCACGTTTGGTGGTGTGGAAGGTATAAATGAAAATAAAATAGTGAGAACCTTATTTGGAAAAAATTGAAATAATCAATTCTTCATCTTTTTTCTATGCCACACAATTTTAATTACAACATGAGTGAATTGAATTTGGTGAAGAAATCATGTATATTTTCAAATTTGTCTAGAATCAAAATAATGAGTTCATTATATAGCTCATGAACTCTCATAACACCTTGCATCCCAAAGAGTTTTTATAATATGTTCCAAACATCATGAGGAGTAGTTGTAGATTTAAAGTGAAAGAGTAAGTTGAGAGAGATTGATAGGAATAATAGACTGCAGGATTCATCATATCTATTAAACTACTTAATTTTCTCTTTTATATCACTCTAATTACTTTCAACCAACAAAATCACTTAGGGTAGATCTTGTGCCCACTGAGGTAGGTCCACAAGCATTTTATTAATTATCAAAGAATAATTATATGGAAAGTGTGCCAATATGTTGTTAACCATTTTAATAACACACACATAAATACATAAATTTCACCTATGACCAGTTAAAACCAACTAACCAAATAACAAACTCTTATGGGAATGTAACCCAAAAGTTAATTTAAGTATTAACCTCAAAACATAAAACTAAGTAAATATGACAATGATTTATTAAAGGGGGTGTCTTTATAAATAAAGGTACATGCGCATTTACATTTTATTATTACCTAACACCTAAACTAAATTTAAGACTTTGGGAAATATATTAGATCAAGTGCTTTCTTCAACAACATCATAAATAGATAATGATATTTTACATCCATATGTTTTATTTTGGTATGAAATACTATATTTTTAGACATCTTAATTGCACTTTGATTATCAATGTATAAATGTGTAAGAACAATCTGAGAAATTTGAAGATCTTCAAGAATGCATCATAAATACATAATTTCTCTAGAATCATCCCATGATATGATGTATTCTAATTTTTTTGATGAATTTTACACTATATCCTACTTCTTAAAACACCACAAAATGGTAGTTGAACCCATATACATAATGTAACATGTCGTGGACACTCTATCATCCACACATCCACCAAAATCTGCATCACAATACCCAACAAGTTTGAAGTTCTTGTTATAGTGGTACTCAAGGCCATATGTTTTCATTCCCTAAAGGTAAAAAAATAATCTTTTTATGTCATGCCAATGAATTTATCTAGCCTCATACATAAACATAGATACAATTCTAACTATAAATGATATATTAGGCCTGGTAATCATCAATTATATCAAACCTCTTACTAACTATTTGTATTCAGTGCCATTAAAAAGGGAATTAACATCATATTTAGATATTTTCAAGTTACTTTCCATGGGAGTGAGGGTATGTATGTAATCATTCATGCCAAACTTATTTAATAACTCATAAATGTACTTAGTTTGTGAAATGAAAATACTTTGATCTTTCTGACTAAATTTTATGACAAGGTAATAGTGAATAAGTATAAGATCTATCATATTAAACTCGTATTTTAGTTCTTTCTTCATATACTTGTTATGGTTTTCATCATTTCATGTGATAAATAAGTCATTGACATAGAGAACAAGAATTACCAATTTTTTTCCCTGCACTCGAATATAGAGAGTATCATCTAATTCACTATGTGAAAAGCTAATTTTATACAAGTAGGAATCCATCTTTCATACCAAGCACTAGGTGCCTATTTGAGCCCACAAAGATTTTTGATTAATTTACACACGTTGTGTTATACACCCACTTTCTCAAAACCATAAGGTTATTTCATATACACTTCTTCCTGTAAAACACCATTCAAAAAAGCACTTTTGACATCCATCTAATGTAATTTCCAACCATTTTATGATACTAAGACAAGTACCAAATGAATAGTGTACCACTTGGTCATTGGTGAAAATGTTTCCTCATAATTAATACTTTCTTATTGTGCATAACCTTTCAAAATAAGTCTTGCCTTATGTTTATCAATGGAGCCATCTAATTTATATTTGACCATATAAACCCATTTACATCCTATGGGTTAAACATGTGGATGAGGATCAAGCAAAACCCAAGTATTATTATTAATAATATCATCATACTCACTTGTCATTGCATTTTGCCAAACCTATTCAGTAAAAGCTTGCTCAAAAGTGGATGGCTTAGTCAAAGAAGTAGTAACAACCTTTGCATAATTTACCTATTTATGAGAACCCATGGGACTTTTTAGATCAACTTCATTTGATTTAAAGTCAAAAAAACTAATTTGAGCGCATTTTAAATACTTGTCTAAATTGATAAGATCAGGAACACTAGAATTATCTTCATGTGTACTATTCAAAGGAAGACTTAGATATTTTTCAACATTTTATAAGTCATGATTCTATGAAATACTAGAGAAAGTATAAGAAATGGAAGGGATAGTAGTATCATACCACAACCTTTGAGAGTTAGCCTCATTATTAAATCCCTTAGCACATTTTTTAATCTTCCTCTCTAACCTGTCAAATTATGAATCAATCTCTGTAGTGTTCATAGTACCAAATCCATCAAATATCACATCCCTACTCATTATGAATCTACCTATATCCTATGCAAGAAAACTATACCCCTTTTTGTTTTTTAAGAACCCCAAAAAGATGCATTTTCTACTTCATGGTTCTAAATTAGTTATGTTTTTAGTAGGAACTAAAGCTAAACAAAGAAATCCAATTTTTTTTAAGTGTCTAACTTTTGGTTTAAACCCATACCAAGCCTCATATGGAGTTTTAACCAAAAGTGAAGTTTTAGGGGACCTATTTCTAAAATATATTGTAGTACCAATGGCTTCAACCCAAAACTTATCATCAAGCTATTTATAGTGAAACATAATTCAATATGTATCCTCTAAATTCCTGTTCATTTTTTTAGAGACTCCATTCTACTTTGGAGTATAAGCATTACTGTATTATTGATGGATTCCATATTCTTGACAATAATTTGAAAATTTATTTGAAGTATACTAACCACCATTATATGAATGAACATTGGCTAAGTATGAACCTATTTATTTTTCAACTGAGTCTAACCAATCAATAAACTTGTGAAAGCTTCTAATTTATTTTTCATAAAAAACACTCAGGTCATCCTCGAAAAATCAATGTTTTAAAAAATACAAAATATATGCAACCTATAATGGATGAACTAACATCATTATGAAATAACTGCAAACATATTTTATCTCACCATGAATAACTCTTAGGAAGTATTTCCCTATTTTGTTTGCCCAAAACACATGATTCATAAAGAATACTATCTTTGAAAAAAGTGGGCAAACCACTCACCATACCATATCTCTATAAGTCTACCAAAGAGTAAACATGCAAATATCCATAGCAAATATTCCATAACCATTATGTATACATAGTAATTGTACCTATATCAATAGCTACCATAAGTTCCATTGTGGAAGGAAGCACTTTACAATGCAAAAAAACCAAATTTCCATCCTTATAACCTTTATACATGGTTTTCTATCCATATTTTATTGAGTTAATATAAATGATCCCATTTTCAAGCAAAATTTGATCTTACAAATAGTTACTATGGAGAGAAGATGCTTTTTCAATGTGGGAACATCCCAAACATTCACCATGTATTTGGTAGAACCATTTGAAAGCAAAATTCTAATAGATCCAAGTCCCTATGGAGTATGCATATACTTATCTTCCAAGTAAACTAGAGTGAGAGATGCTTATTTTAAAGTCCAAAAGAATTCTCCTCTGAATGTCATGTGTTTGGTTGCTCTTGTATCTAAAACCCACACATCTTTGAAATCATCTCTAACCTCATATTCCATATAAACAATGTTATTTAAAGAAGTGAATGAAAATTCATGAGCAATATTACTAGACTCATCATAATCATGGTCAACATATTGACTAGAGTTAGACTTAGTCACTTTTTATGGCTTCTAAATTTTGTCAAAAGGAATCCTACACTAAGACGCAAGGTGACCAAATTTACCACATCTATCACACTGAATTTCTTATCTATCTGAACCTCTACCTTTATAAGAGTTGTGACCATGTCCTATATCATTCATCTCATTTAAATGAGAATGGATAGACTATTTATTTTAATTATATCCTCCACCTCTATTTTGAAATTTACTTCCTCTATAACCACTACCCCCTCTATAACTTTGTACTCTATAGTTTTGTTGACCATAAATAGATGAACTAGGTTTGAAATTTGTAACATGGGATTACTCAAATTTCTTGGATTTATTGGGCAGAGAGAAGTCATGCTAAATAATCAACTCAACCAATTTATCAAAAGTTATGCCTGTGATCTTTTCAAAGACATGTAACATCTCTATAAAATTTTTATAGGATAGGTAATACTTTTAATGCAATAGTAACAATGAGATTATCATCTAGTTTACCAAACCTAGCCATAGTATACTCAATAAAAATATTTTTTAACTTAGACATGTCCTCTCCCATATCCCCATCTTCCTAAACAACTGCATGTATATCTATCTTCTTGTGTTTGGGACTTTTATCATACAAGTTAGATAAAGTCTTCCATACAGTGTAACTATGAGGAGAGTTTTCAATATGAATGTAAGTATCTCTAGTGCAATAACACTTGATTAAAGTTAAGGCCTTATAATCATGCATATTGAAAATGTTAAGTTTAGACTATTCTATAGGCAATACAAGATTTTCACTCTTCACAACATCCCATAAATCATTAAAAATTAATGAAGCTTCGATCAAACATTTCTAATTAGTGTAATTAGAAATCATTAAATGATCACTATCTGAAAGTAAATTTTGAATTTTTGACATCTTGAAATGAAAGTAAGTGCAAAAAATGAAATAAAAATATACTTACAATAACACTTTGAGCAAAATAATGCTTCTATAGGGTTTTTTACTTAACCTCCACATGAGAAAAATAGAGATTTTTCATGGGTTTTGCACTTAACCTCACCAAAAAAAACTTTACACCCTTATTTCACCAAAGAAACACACAACTATTGCTTTTCTCCTAGTAAATTTCACTATTTTACACAATTTATACCCTTTAAAATGTTCGAATCATGCAAAATATTCCATAAAATGAAATATTCCTCCAATAAGCAAATCACCAAAAAGAAAATTTTATCAAAAGAGAGATTTGAACCCTAGACTTGCAACTTCCAAGGGTGTTACAAAATTATCCTTTCCAATTGCTCTATGAGCCTTTACAAGACATATAAGGAGAAACATATATTTAAACCTTATTTTTGTCTCTATGAAAATAAAAAAAAATTACTTTCCCAAGTAAAAATTAATCATCCATGATTTTTTTTTGAAAAAGGTAAAAATCTTGGATATTTATGGGACCCTAAACCCTAAAATTTGTGATCAAAATTTATCAAACTTTAGAATATATATATATATTTTTAAATTTTTATAGCTTCCTTTCAATGCCATGCTTCAACCAAGGATGACATGGCTATAAAAATAAATTCCTAAAACTCTTTTCCAGTTGAACCAGGCTGTACAAATTTGTATAAGGTTGTACAAATGAGGTTTTGAGCAGTTTTAGGATGCTTGTTAAGGTTTTTTAGCAAACAAAATATGGATGAAGTATTTTGGACATCATGAGAGTTGTACAAGTGCTCATAAAGGTCATACAAGCTCACAAAATGACTTTAGATGCTTTTAGGATTGCTTTAAATTAGGTTTTTGATAGATAGAAGGTCTAAAATAGATATAAACTCATTCAGATTCATTTCAAACTTTTTTTACAAATTTATGGAGGTTGTACCATATGTTTACAGGGGTTTCTAAAGCTTAAAAATTCATAAAATTGGCTAGATTTGTCTATTTGGGTAGAAATTTAAGATCTGAATAGACAAGTTCTACAAGATTCAACAAGGAGGATCAAGCTTAAAAAATGGAGGATAAAAAATTAATTTTGTTTCTTCTTAGACCAACCATACAAAATTAATTTCTTCAATGCATTTAATTTATCAAATTCCTCCAATCAAAAGCTTTGAAAAAAATGTTTTTGAAAAAGATTCATATTTGAATAATTTTTTCAAATGTTAATTCTAAAGTATTTTAATAAAAGGCATACCTTATATTTTTCAAATTGTCTTCACATGAACCTTTCTTGTCCAAACACATGAATAAAAATCACCTCTTATTTTATCTTAGATCACCATGCTTCCTTTTATCATGCTCTGATACTATTGATAGCACTCCAATTACTTTTAACCAACAAATCACTTAGGGTAGATCTTGTGCCCATTAAGGCAAGTCCACAAGCATTTTATTAATTATCAAAAAATAAGTACATGGAAAAGGTGAGAGTACGGTGTTAACTCTTTTACTCACACAAACATAAATATATAAATTTCACGTATGATTGGTAAAAACCAACTATCCAAATAACCAACTCTTACAAGATTTCAGCCTAAAAGTTAGTTTAATTATTAACCTCAAAACATAAAATAAACTAAATAAATATGATAATGATTTATTAAAGGGGTGTCTTTATAAATAAATATGCATGCCCCTTTACATTTTATTATTACCTAACACCTAAACAAAAGTTAAAACTTTGGAAAAGTCCTAACACTTTGCATCATGTGTTGGTTTTATTTTGGTACGTATAGTGATCCAGTGTAAATATTTCATTGGTTTTCCACTTGAGATAGTTGAATGGTGTCAAAAATGAAACCAAGTTCTAATCTATGGTGTAGAATGGAGATATGTGCATAAATTATAATGAAAAAGAGATAAGGAAATGCAACCTTCCTCCCCCCAAACTTTTATAGGCTTAACTTTACAAGCCTTAAAAATAACACCAATGCATAGAGATAAAAAACTCACACTTTTAAAAAAAAAGAACCTGAAAAAGTGTTGTCTGCTGAAAATTATGAGTTTGAAATTCCACATTACAAAATAAATTGGGCTTGCAAGAGACTTGGACTAACTTATCCATAAAAAATAAGCCCCCTTTAGTTGCTTGTGACCAAGGGATAAAATATCATATGACCTCTTATTTTGGGTTTAAATTTAAAATTTGCACGCATGTCACACTAGAATTAAAAGTGACAAAAATAGGGGTGACATGATCAGGAAACTAAAAGCAGGGGCATTGAGATCAAGTGAGCTAGAAAGAGGGGCATCAGGATTAAGTGAACTAGAATCAAGGTTGTTAGGATAAGGTAAGCTAGAATCATGGGTGTTAGGATCATGGGAATCAAAAGTAGAGGCATCAAGATCAAGTGATATAGAAGCAAGGGTGTCAAGATCAGGTAAGCTAGAAACATAGGCATCATGATTAGGTGACAACTAGTCTTAGATGAAATAGTTGAGTAGGTTATAGTTATCAAAACTATTGGCATCTATGATAGGTTCCAAAAAAATGAGTGTTTCGAGTAGGTGCCAATATGGTTGAATTTTTTAATAGGTTTAAAGATAGCTAGATTTTCTTATGAGTGCCAAGATCCAGGGTATTTCTACCTATATTCAAGCATAGCTTAAAAATATAAAATTATAAGAAACCTAAAAATCTGGTGCTACTCCAAAATATCCATGAAGAACCAAAAAAGTTTCTCAAAAACCTATAAATGGATTTTTATTCTAGTCCTTGGTTGTATAAATTTGTATATAATCTAAGAAAATGCTTCCAAACCCTCCAAAACTGTTGAAATTGACTGTACAAAACTAGGGCATGTTTATAGTCATTATTAGGGTTTTATCACCTTCTAAATTCAATAGCACTAATTTTTTTCAATAAAAAAATCATTGAATAAGATATTTCGTACAAAAACATATTTTCCTTGTTCTTTTATGAATTTAGATCATCTAAGGACCAAAGAAAAATATAAAAAATTGAGAAATAATGAATCTACAATATGTAAGGTCAAAGAGCGTGAAATCTATGACATGCAAGCTAAAAATTAAATATTTCAAAACATAATTTATGGAATTTAACTACCAAAATCAGATCTGATACCATATCAAAGTGGGTCATAATTAAGGATCAGGTTTGGATAGACATGAATGCACAAATCTCTGAAACATGAAAATGAAATACATGGAAGAGATGACCTATTGCAAAAGTAAAATCAATCATGAGTAAGAAGAGATTTAATTATTATGATTAATTAAACAAATATATTTAAGAAAGGTACATTATATAGATAACAAAAAAAAAACTCAAATTTAAAAAATAGGTTAAACCATATTTTTTTAATGACCTGATATGACACCTAAGCAAGCTAAACAACATGTGTAGGAAAAACCATATAATGATATAAAAACCTATACTAACAAGAGAGAGTAACATCATAGTGTTTTTTATCTAAAATGCTTAACTTTTAAGGTACCACATCTAAACATTTTTGTAATCCATATCCTTATAACACCAATTTATAATGGTCCAATAAAGCCAAGAAAAATCTGAATAGACTATTGAAATGTTTATGATCAAGTTTGATGACTTTGAATTGTTCCTTAGCTTATTTGGCCCTAAGGTATTTTATGAATTTAATTTTTTCCTTCGAGGCAAGATCCCCAATCTTAAAGCAATGCAAACAATCCGTAATTTGTGCTCCTCTGGCCACATGTCTCTCAACTATTTTAATATTATGCTTGAGAGAAGTAGATGTTGACCATTTTTACCCCCTGGTAAAAATGAGTCAACCCATAGGTAAAAAATTTGTCATGAAGTGTTTTATAGGCCATTTAATGTCAATAAATGTTATATTATCCTTGGTCACTCTTTGCATTAGTGTTCCATGTCACTTTAGGTCTTTTCAAAGGTCAAAAATAGGCATTTAATGCTTTGCACAAGTTTATTAAGAATTTTGAAAGTTTAAAAGGATTATTTCACATTCCATGTGTCCTAAGGGGTCTTAAATAACTTTGTGTAACTGACCAAGTCTACAGGTGCAAGTTAAAACCAAGAAAACACTTGAAAAATAGAGTTTTAGCCACTTGTACATATTTTTATAGGTAAAGGCACTTCAAGGATGTATATTTATATTACCCATACTCAATTACATGATCATATTATTTTTTTAGCTTTATAAATTTCAAATTTTACCTTTTCTTCCCATTGCTCTTTGGAAGGGTCAAAACTAGTCAAAGACTTTCACTCACCACAGGCTGTGCAAGATGAGTTGGAAGAAATGGATTTGGGGAATGTTAGTATACTAATCTATCTTATATTTAGTGATTTTTTTAAATATTTATTTCTCCTCATTTATGAACCATCATTAAGAAGGTTCAATCCTCAAAGCTGCCTACGAAACCAAACAGGGTCCAGATTTGTCCAAATTGCTTGAACTCAGAAATGGCTGGATCTATGTGGTTTTGGAATCTAGTTTTTATCTCATATTAGGACATCTCAAATGGTTTTATAATCATACAATATATTCTCTCTCAATTCCCTTGAAAGAGATTTCAAAATTGTGCTTATTTTCTAAGTTTACAGTCATGGATGGGTAACCTGAGTTTTGCACCATGGAAAAAGATCCATGGTGATGTTAATGATATTGGAATAATGTTTTCAAGGTGAATTCATTAAATTACATTGTGAGAGATCAGTCATAATCCTTCAAATCCAAATTTTCAATTTTCCTTGTTCACTATCTTGCTGGTAGAGTGTGTTCACATTCAACTTCTGTAGGAGCTTTATGGAGTTGTACGGAGTTGTCAATGGTGAAAACATGATGAAACCCATTCAAAAGTTATATAATACCCAAAATATCATAGTTTTCATGTCATGAATGTTAGATACTATGTGAAGGTAAAGTTTTCCCTTCAAAGAATGATCAAACTGAGTTCAGGGCTCACAATCCTTAAATGGACAAAACAAAGCTCTTAAGTACTTTTGAGGTTTTCATACAATGAGATCATGGTGGTATTGAAGGATCCTTATGTATTCATATTTTATTAATATCCACATACATTTATATTACAAATTTTAGAAAAAAATTTTAGGGATAAGGTAGCATTCTAGAGCTCTAAAAGTACCCAAAAAAACCACGAAATCTTAACAATGAAATCTATAGGATGATAAAAAAGGAGCCTTGCCCTTCATTGTGATAGCTATATACTATGACAAAGAGGGGGAAACGATTACAAGTGGATCAAAATGCACTCCTAAGCAAATTTTTCATGAGGAAAGATATATATGGATGTAATGCCCCCCCAAGCCTATCCCCTATCCGTACATAGGGCTGGGAATTGGCATTCACAGCTAGGCAAGTAAGACAGTGAGTTTTCTTGTCATCTTGATGTTTTGAGTGGAATTTATCCCCTTTTAAGGTAATTATAGATATGGTAAAGTGTTATATGGTTTCTCAAACTCCAAGACAACCTCTGAGCATCATCATAAAACTCCATTTGAAGCCATGACAACCTACAACCAAAACGGAGTTTCAAGCTTGGAAAAGGGTTTCTTTTTGTGTAGATGGTTTAGATTATGTTCATAGTCTCAAAAGGATGATTAAGTAATATGTAAATATCTCAAGTCTCTTCATGATGTATCAAGGATGGCCTTCCATATACAAACACCTCATTTAGCCCTAAATCACCACTTACAAGCCTGTACAGACTGAGACAAGCAGTGAGGTGAAGTTAGTATTCTTAAGGATGATAATGCTACCTAAGGTTAATTTATGAATCCAAAATCCTATGGAATTAAGGGGGAGGTATCAATTAGTAATTTAAACATTGTTTCAAGCCCTAATTCATGAGTAGTCAACCCCTTTAGGTAGGGTCTTTAGGGGTGAACCACAATCATGCATGAAGGAAACCCTTAAGCCTAAAAGCCAAATTGAGGGTCATGTGAATTTTTGACATTATCCATGATTTCCACTTGACTAGTTCATAATTTCAAGGGTATTTTAGAGATTTTAAATCCATAAGAAAAACTATGAACTCCATCAGTCTAGCTACAAACTCCTACAACAAAACTACATACTCTATCAATATAAACCCTATTTTAGGATCCAATGGTGAAAATGAGCCTAAAAGTGCATCTAAATGGATGAATTTTACAATGATTGATGAAGATAAGTTGTTTATAACTCCATCATGATCAAATCCATGAAATCAAATTATACATAATCCATATAAGTGATGCAAAAAATAGGGTTTCTTGATAGTTTTTTATGTTTTATAGGTCCTAAAGATGACTATGAGATGTCAATCACCTTGGAAGGTAGCTTGGGACTTGAGCCAACA
This sequence comes from Torreya grandis, assembly GCA_037957365.1. NCBI lineage: Eukaryota > Viridiplantae > Streptophyta > Pinopsida > Cupressales > Taxaceae > Torreya > Torreya grandis. The sequence goes on along the minus strand of JARHVA010000761.1, from coordinate 1,086,223 downwards.
CTCCATGCCATTTTCAGACCTTGTAAATACTCATAAGTGCCTCTACTAACTCTCTCTATTCAACCTATCTAAACTGACATCTAGAATGATATAGTGGACAAAGTGAAAACTCAAGTTTGGTGGCCTTTTATGATGTTTCTGATGAATCCAAGCATATGAATTGTCCTAACACATGTAAAAATACCTTTTATATGGATCAATTTGGGAGGATTGAAATATTCTAGTGCAAAGTGTCAAAACAAGCCAATTGGAGAGTGATCATGGTTGCAAAGTGATGATGAGCTTGTGTAAGATAATTTCATGATCAAGGGAACTCCTAATCCAGGTGGAATCATATTTATAACTCCCTCTCCTCATCATACATGAAACATTTGTCCATAACATGCCTTATAACTAATTTTCACCTTTGACACTTGTGCTTGTGCCTCTTTAACTTCTCTCTTCTCTGTCATCTTCCAAGTTCTATAAGTATGAGCCATTTTGGCTAGTGAAAGGGATTACAAATCTTGGTATGGTGAAGCTCTACCAAAATTATAACTTGATTTGTTCTTAAGCTAATGAGAAGCAAGTTGGTTATACTCTAAGCCCATTTGCACTATGTGTTGAAGTGATCCATCTTGAATGTCAATTATAGGTTGAGTTCATCTTATTTTCATGCAATCCTTGAATGTGTTGCTGAAAATGACTTCTCTCCTAACATGTTTCATGAAGTGTATGCTGCTTCAATAGACTCTTGAAGTGTGTATGATTTTGGCAGTGTCATATCTAACCTTCCCTCCACTTGCCTTCATTTATTGAGTTGTTATTTGCCTTCATGAGAAACATTAATGCTAGGAAGCTCCATTAATGGTGTTGAGGCTAGTTTTGTTGTCTTAGTTCATTATGCGAATTCCAAGTATATGAATGGAAGCAACTCTTGGTGTATCACCTCTTATTTTAGGTTTGATTTATGTATCTTTCTCTCCCTTTTCACCTATAATAGGTAGTTTTAGTAGCATAAGCACATCAAGTCATATCTAGGGAGCTGGCCCTTAAAGTCTAGAGGTGTTCTGGCATGCCTGGTGAGACAAGGTCCAAATAGTGGGAAGATTATTGGTGTGTCTTCTCTCTTATCAGCTTTTTAAAGCATCCAAGCAATCACCAATGGTGACTCCAAATGAATTTCTAGATGTAAGCAGTCTAGGTATCTCTTCCTGAAGATTTTGATCAATTCTTGTCATTTCATGTGACTTATGAAGTTGATATGAATGGATACGAGGAGAATCATTACCATACACCTCCCTATCAAAAATTTTATGACCTTTTATATCCTTCTCAATAGTCCTATCAATAATACCATCCCTCCTTTGAGTCATGGTAGTCTTATGGTCAACCTAGTCCCTTTCTAAATAAGTATGTTGTTGTTGACCAGCCATATGTCCCATATTTACCTCAGCTTTGTCATGAGGAGTCAAACAACACCATTAGTTGGGAGGCAAAACATGAAGCTTTGAAAAATTTTCTTGAAGAAATTAGATATCCCAATCACTTTGTCCAAGCTTACTACACCTCTCATTCTCAAAATATGTGGGCAGTTATGCCAAAGTTTCTAGAATTAGAAAAGCATATGAGTGTGCTAGATAAGTGTTGTGATGAAACTCTTCATGGTCTTGTGGATTTGTTAAGAGTTTTAGTTAGATTTTTAATGGACATGTGGGGGTATATTGAGGAAGAGAATCAATATGTCATTAGTGAAGGATTGTTCATGGAAAGAGAGTATTTTCAATGGTGGATTGATAGGTTAGAGAGATGAGAAACTCAAGAGGATATGGAACAAGTTACATTTGTAAAAGAATCTTTAAGAATCTATGAAGAGCCTCAAGAAGATGAGGAGGATGATGAAAGCTTGTATGAATAATATCTCCTTCCTATTGCTCATCTTATCTTACCTCTCCTTTAAGATCCCATTCAAGAAGTTTCACCCATCTCCATGCCCATCCATGAACATCACACTCCATCCCCAACCCATAGACCTATATATCTCTCTTCCACCATTCCTCTCCTTGAAGAATAACCTATTCAATCCCAAAAGAGCTTACTAGTTCTAAGCTTCCAACTTGGGACCAAATTGTGAAGCCTTGGGAAAAGAAAGAGGTTAAAGGAGAAGTCCAAGAAGATGATGAAAATCATGAGGTGGCTATGGAAGAAAGTGATGTGCCCTCAACCTAACAAAGCCTTGTTGATATCCAAGAGTCATTTCAAGAGATTTTTCTTTCTTCCATATCCATTCATGAGCCTCTCACTAAACCTTACATTATTTCTTCATCTCATTCATCCATTTTCCACCCTCCCACCCCATCTTTTCTTGAAGAAGAAACTCTTTTAAGGGAAGCATCAACAGAGGAACAATTCAGTTTACAGTAGAATAAGAGGATAGCACAAGTAATGATTAAGAAGAATTTATCATTGGAACTCCACTTGGGGATATCAAGCATAACTCATCCTCCTTGAAACAAGAGAAAGAAGACTCAAATAAAGTTATAGCTATTCATAATAAGGATGGGGATAGAATTGGAGTGGACTATATGACCAAGGATCAAGATGAGGTGGTTGAAGAAGAAGTTCATGAGGAAGTTGTGATTATTGATGTGAGAGATGACAAAGAAGAATGACTGAAGTAGATTGAGTTTCTACAAGATCTTGAAGAAATTTTCAAGGTTGAAGGCAAAGTAAATGAGAATATAGAGCAAGGAGTATTCATGAGAGACAATGATCAAGATTGGGAAGATTACACTAAGCTCCTTGATGAGATTGAAGAACTTGCAGCTAACAAACCACTTTCCCATTCTCAAGGCATCATGGGGAGCCAAAAAACATGATTTGATGAGGAATAATTGGATCATGTAGTAACTAAGGAGTATTAAGAAGAATTAATTTTTATAGGTGACTTGTTTGAAGTTGTCTCAACTACATTAAAATCTATGCTAAGAAGATTGGCCAACACCATGAGAAAGATGAAGGCTTCCATGCCAATGTTCAAATTACAACATGTCTCATGTATCCCTTAATTCTATGAGGAAAGAATCAGACTTTCCCTTTGATCCAGGAGGGAAGGATTCTTTCAGGATAGTGTGTGTTTAGTTTGGTTTTGTTTTAGTTTGTTGTTGTGTTCCCTAAGTGGTCTTAAAGCATAAGTTGTTTGTTTACTTTTTTTGTGTGTGTGTGTGTCTTTAATTTTGTGTGTGTGGGTCAAATACATTGTTTCCCTTGAGTCAAGACCCTATCAAATCATTTAGAGTGTCTGTATTCATGACTCCATGCCTAATAGAGGTGTAAGGCAACTGGTCCTAGGTATAACAAGCATGACACCCTTGTGAATCACCAAGAATGTTAACCATTTTTACCCTTGGTCAAAATGAGTCAACCCCATAGGTAAAAACTTTGTCATGAATTGTTTTATAGGCCATTTAATGTCAATAAATCTTATATTAGCCTTGGTCACTCTTTGCATTAGTGTTCCATGTCACTTTGGGTCTTTTCAAAGTTCAAAAATGGGAAATTAATGATTTACACAAGTTTATTGGGAATTTTTAAAGTATAAAAAACTAATTTCATGTTCCATGTGTCCTAATGGGTCTTAAATAACTATTTTTAACTGACCAGGGTTGTAGGTGCAAGTTAAAACCAAGAAAACACTTGAAAAAGGGAGTTTTTAGCCACTTGTACAAGCTTGTATAGATTTTTATAGGTGAAGGAACTTCAGATATGTCTCTTTATCTTCCCCATACTAACTTCTATGATCATATTATTTTGGTATCTTAAAAAAATACAAATTTCATCTTCTCTTCCCATTGTTCCTCGAAAGGGTCAAAACTAGTCAAAGACTTTCACTCACCACAGGTCGTACAAGCTGAGTTGGGAGAAATGGATATAGGGAATGTTAGTATAATAATTTATATTCCATTTAGTGAATTTTTTTTTATATTTATTCCTCATCATTTATGAACCATCGTTAAGAAGGTTTAGTCCTCAAAGCTGCCTATATAACCAAGCAGGGTCTAGATTTGTCTAAATTGATTAAACTCTGAAATGGATGGAGCTATGTGGTTTTGGCATGTGGTTTTCAGCTCAAATTATTCCCTCTCTAATGGTTTTCTCATCATCCAATATATTCTCTCTCAATTCCCTTGAAAGAGATTTCAAAAATTGTGCTTATTTTCCAAGTTTGTAGTCATGAATGGGTAACCTGAGTTTTACAATATGGAAAAGGATCCATGGTGATGTTAATGATATTGGAATAATTTTTACAAGGTGTTTTTATTAAATTAAATTGTGAAATATCATTCATACTCCTTCAAATCCAAATTTCCAATTTTATTTGTTCACTGCCTTGTTGGTAGAGTGTGCTCACAGTCAGCTTCTATAGGAGCTTTATGATGTTGTACAGAGTTGTCAATGGTGAAAAAATGATGAAATCCATTATAATGTTCTATCATACCCAAAATATCATATTTTTCATTTCATGAAGTTTATATGTTATGCCAAGGTATATTTTTCCCTTCAAAGAATGATCAGACTGAGTTCAGGGCTCACAGTCCTTAAATGGACAAAATAGAGCTCCTAAGTGTTTTTGAGGTTTTCATACAATGATATCATGGTGGTTTTGAAGTATCATTATGTATTAATATTTTATTCATATACAAATATAATGTTTATTCCAACTTTGAGAAGAGAAGGGTAGGGATAAGGTAGCATTCTAGAGCTCCAAAAGTACCCCCAAAAAAACCATTAAATCTTAACATTGAAATCTATAGTATGATGATAAAAAAGGAGCCTTACCCTTCATTGTGATACATATAGACTATGAAAAATATGGGGAAAAAATTCCAAGTGGTTAAAAAGACACTCCTAAGAAAATTTTTCATGACGGAAGATATATTTGGATGTAATGCCCCCTAAGCCTATCCCCTATCCGTACATAGGCTTGGGAATTGGCACTCACAGCCAGACAAGTAAGACAGTGAGTTTTCTTGTCATCTTGATGTTTCTAGTGGAATTTATCCCATTGTAAGGTAAGTATAGATATGATCAGGTGTTATCTAGTTTCTCAAACTCCAAGACAACCTCTGAGCATCATCATCAAAGTCCATTTGAAGCCATGACAACCTATAGCCAAAATGGAGTTTCAATCTCAGAAAAGAGTTTATTTTTGTGTAAATAGTTTAGATTGTGATCATAGTCTCAAAAGGATGATTAATGAATATTTAAATATCCAAAGTGTCTTCATGATGTAGCAAGGATGGCCTTCCATTTACAAACACCTCATTTAGCCCTAAATCACCACCTACAAGCCTGTACAGACCGAGACAAGGTAGTGAGGTGAAGTTAGTATTCTTAATGATTTTAATGCCACCTAATGTTAATTAATGAATCCAAAATACTATGGAATTAAGGGGGAGGTATTAATAATTACTTTAAACATTGGTTCAATCCTTAATTCATGAGAAATTAACACCTATAGGTAGGGTCGTTAGGGGTGAAACACAGCTATGCATTAAGGAAACTCTTAAGCCTAAAAGCTAAATTGAGGGTCATGTGCATTTTTGAACTTATCCATGCTTACCAATTTATTAATTCATGTTTTTAGGGGTATTTTAGAGATTTTTAATCCATCATAAAACCTACAAACTCCATCAGTCTAGCTATAGACTCTTACAACAAAACTATAGACTCCATCAATATAAACCCTATTTTAGGACTCAATGGTGAAAATAAGCCTAAAATTTCATCTCAATGGATGAATTTGACCATGAATGATGAATATAAGTTGTTTCCAAATTCATGAGGATCAAATCCATGGAATTATATTATACTAAATCCATACAAGTGATGTAGGAAATAGGTTTTCTTGATAATTTTTTATGTTTTATAGGTCCTAAAGATGACTATGAGATGTCAATAACTTTTGGAGGTAGATTGGGACTTGAGATAAAAATCCATGCCATTTTTAGACCTTATAAATACTCAAAAGTACCTCTTCCATCTCTCTCTATTCAGCCTATCTAAACTGGTATCTAGAATGACATAGTAGACAAAGTGGAAACTCAAGTTTGGTGGCCTTTTATGATGTTTTTGATGAATGCAAGCATATAAAGTGTCCTAAAATATGTAAAAAGACCCCTGATATAGATCATTTAGGAAATATTTAAATATTCTAGTGCCAAGTTTCCAAACAATCTAATTAGAGAGTGATCATGGTTGCAAAGTGATGATGAGCTTGTGTAAGAGAATTTCATGATGAAGAAAACTCCCAATGCAGGTGGAATCATCTTTGTAATTCTCTCTCCTCATCATACATGAGAAATTTGTACACAACATGCCTTGTAACTACTTTTCATCTTTGACACTTGTCCTTGTGTATCTTCAACTTCTCTCTTCTCTCTCATCTTCCAAGTTATATAAGTATGAGCCATTTTGGCTATTGAAATGGATTCCAACTCTTGGTATGGTGAAGCCTTGCCAAAATTGTAACTTGATTTGTACTTAATCTAACAATAATAAATTTGGTTATACTCTAATCCCATTTACACTATATGTTAAAGTGATCCATCTTGAATGTCAAGTATAGATTGAGTTCATCTTGCCTTCATGCAATCCTTGAATGTGTTACTATAAATGACTTCTCTCCTAATAGGTTTCATGAAGTGTATGTTGCTGAAATAGACTCTTAAAGTGTGTATGAGTTTGTTAGTGTCATAACTGACCTTCCCTCCACTTGCTTTCATTTATTGAGTTGTTATTTGCCTTCATGAGAAACACTAATGCTAGGGAGCTCCATTAATGGTGTTGAGGCTAGTTTGGTTGTCTTAGTTCATTATGTAAATTACAAGTGTATGAATAGAAGCAACTCTTGGTGTATCACCTCCTAATTTAGGTTTAATTTATGTATCTTTCTCTCCCTTTTCACCCATAATAGGTAGTTTTAGTAGCATAAGCACATCAATTCATATTTAGGGAGCTAGCCCTTAAAATCTAGAGGTTTACTTCCACTATAGGTGCTCCACACACCTGGAAGTATTCCCATGTTGGAAAAATCTTGTAGAGGCTTGAAAAACCTCTTCTAGGGTGTAAGATTTAGAGACAATAGTAGCCATGAATTAAATTAATCCATCAAGATTTTTATTCTAGTTTGGAAGAAATCCTCTAGTGTTCCTTAATGAAAATACCATCAGCCCACTTCTAAACTCACCAAGTCTGTTTGCCTTAATGGTGGAGGAAGGTAGTGGTGAAAGTAATTACATTAGTCCACCACTCAATCAAACTAGTAATGTGGAACCAAATTCCATACTCTGAGGATTAGTGAGATGGTGCCCTCATCTCTAAGAAGGGATGTATTCAAGAAGAAATGATTGTATAGGACTTTAAGATGGCCACCACCCGAATCCACTCTACAAGTGATGAGACTTGAGCTACATTTAAATAATATACCTCTTATTTTGTGATTTGTCATAATTATTTTATGTTAATATTTTGCATTCATTACTTCCCATGATTCATCCTTTATTTTAATCATTTAAAAGTGAACTTTTAATTCAACACACTCATATTTATTTATTGATGAACCCAATGATTGAATTATGGTTTTCCTCTATAATTTCACTTGGATTATTAAAAAATATATTATAAATGCTTGAGTTTTTATTCAATTTAAGGCTTCCATTTTTTAATTTCTAGATAAAAATATTTGGACAAACTACTTTAAATATTTAGCATGGAAGATTAAATATGTGAACAGTTTTTGTCCGTTCATGTTTCTTATATGACAAATTATTCCAACAAATATGTAATAAATTAGTGAAATAAGCTTAAAATATTCACATTAAATAAACTATCAAACTCTAATTTACATAGGTGATTATTTGATGAAAAAACATTTAAATCTCACTTTCTACTTCACAAACTATTAAAATGAAAACCCATTCTATTATCATCGAACTATGCAGGGAAAATAAAGAGAGAAGTTACATTTTCTCAAATAATTCCATAGACCAAAAATATTAAACTAATCAACAAACACACAAGACTGAAAGTAAATATATGACTAGATTTATGTATATATCTATATTACATTTTATGAAATCCTAATTGTTTTACAACAATTGTTGCATTCCCTTTCCTTGCCACCTTTACTATTTTGGAATGTTAGGTGAAAAATTAAACCCATAGAACCTTATGTTCAATACTAAAATCCAATGACTAAGTACTTAACTAGATTGGATTTTGAAAAACTACATTATAAATGGTAACACCTATAGCTCTGAAACTTATTTTAGAAGACCTAGATGGTCGTAATTTATTATATTTAGTAAAATAAATATAAATAAAATATAAACTTATACTTAAATGTTTAGTTTATTAAATATAGATTTAATACCAACATAAAAATCACTTCATGCACCCTTTGCAATACACAGGGTTAATTCCCTATGCAATAAATAGGGCTTATGCCCTTTGCACTTCTTAGAAGTGCATGCATCTTTATTTTTATTTTTTTTGAAATCTTGTTCATTTCCATCCAACATATAATTAAAAAGGCACACACTATTTATATCACATATGGCACACACAATATAGGATTGGTAAGCCAAAAAAAATTAAATTTAGGCTTAGAGAGTTTATTTCAAAGGGCATCCACCATTTTAAAAACTGCACTCACCTTTTTTAAATCATGAATGATTTTTTCCAAAAGTGGCACCTTTTCTATCTCCCAACTTATTACATCCACCCACATATGGATCATTGGTTCAAATCAAGTTCTTATTGACACATATTTCATTTATATCAGACCCACATAGCTTTCCATTATCACCATTAACTCTTGAGAATGTTCAAATATATCTTTTTTAACTTAGGATACTCACAAATAGCCCTACAAATCCATAGATATTTGTTTCTTGAGTTTTGACCACCTTGATAATTATCAAGACAATTGGATATTTGTCTCACTATTTTTGTACCATCATGATACTACTCATGCCAGTTATGGGTAATTTGTGTTTTGTGTTTTAACTATTTATCAATGAAAATAAGATAAAACTAGCGAACTATGAAAATATACCATTCACCAATGCAAAAAAGTACTTTCAAATTTTTCCTAGTGGATAAAAATAGTAAACATGTAAATGAACATTGATAAATTGATAATAAAACTTGATAAGAGGCAAAAAATGATGGAATGATCACACCTTGATTTTTTCTATATTTCTAAGTGAAGATATGGACTTTACAAGTTTGTATTTGTCTGTGTGTAAATTTTAGGCATTGATTGTGCAAGGATAAGATTAGCATCTTCACCATTCATGCCTTGAGAGAGATAATCCATTACATGTTTTGGATAATGATTGTATTTTTATGCCATACCTGTCCCAAACTGAATTAAAATTATTAATTATTTTGTCCATGTGTGCTCTTGGATTCTATAAATTCATGTATCTATGCTTTCCTAATTTCATGGGAAAAAATATAAAAATGGTGTATTATTTCTTATTTGTGATATGATGGGTTGACCTAACCCCAATGACCCTATGCTAAGTGGTTGAGAATTTCATATGTTCCAATACTATGAAGAGGGATCAAACTACATGTATTTCTCCTAACTAACTATGTGCATGCTTAATAGTGATATATTATAATGTATGCAACTTATGTGGATATTAAAACTTGATAACCAATGATTTTAACCTTTAAATAATATTCAAACCTATTATGGTGACTATGCCTTTGAGGGGTTTTTATATTTGAATGATTTTTGGTAGTGCCTCAAGGATGTGCATATGTATTCTTTAGTATGCAAGTATATTTACATATGAGTACTCAAGTGCTTGCTAGATAGGAATATGATTAGGTTTTTTGTGTATATATATGAGAATATTTAGGTAATTTACCTTCAAACCAACATGAAAAATGTGTGGGATGACAAAAGGGAAGGGTTTGAAATTTAAATATATATGTTATAAAGCACATGGATGGGTCTAGTCAAGGCAAATAACTTCGACTAAGGCAGATCGTTCTAGTAACCATATCCGTTTGACTATGGATAAAGCCATTCAAAAGACATTAAATAGTTATCTAAGATCAAATAATAATTTTATAAGGATAATTAATTATTCGGTTCAAAATATGGAGATAATGTATGTGTTTGATAGAAAATCAGGAAGGCTAAGCTCATATATAGATAAATGTATAGGATGGAATTTGATCAAGAGTTAATTGTGTACACACAAGTCATGTATGTAAAGGATTGGTCATAAAATGATATTTTTAATTGTGCAATCCCAATTTTATGGGTCTACACATAGGGGCATGGGACCAATATTTTTGAATTATGTTATTTTAGCCACCCTAGTTTTAGTAGATGACATTATAGATAAAGTATACCTTAATCAGTTTAGATTTCATGAGCTCAAATTCTTGTTCATGTAATTAACAAACAATGTATCTGATTTGAAGGTATTGCATATTATTTTCTATATTATTATAATAATACAAACATAATTATCCTTTAAATTTTGATATGTTTCATATGGTGATAAAGGAGAATAAATTACATGGGTAGATAAACTCAACTATTTCATTATATAGGAAGGGCCACCTTGAAAATATAGAAAATGAGGTAATAAGTAACAACAAGATATTTTTTGGACTTTCACGTAAATAATTATCATAGGGATATCTGAATCCAAACAATGGATTCCTTGATTGGGAAAAGTTCTTCTTCAATATTAATAGAGGAATACAATTTATGTACATATTTGTAAATGGATTTAACTATTATGAAAAGGATATCTACCATAAAGTATTTAACGTGTTATTGAGCTTGTGGAAATACATATCAATAAAAATATTATATCAAAACTTAATGAAAATCCAATATCATAATTCCCATGAAATCATCTCATATGGTGGATTATTTCCTAATTTTCACCTTCAATTTTTGAAACCAAAGGAAGACAACTCGACATTGCAAAGGTAGTGTCCATGTTCATATTGATGCCTAAAAGTATATCACAAGTGGTTCACAGTGTTTATGAAACACTTCTCATTTTTGGATTCAAAGAATCCATTGCATGAGTTGTAGGTTGTGATGTTCTTGATATCTATGGTGGAAGAGTGGCAAAGCAAATGAACTATTTCATAAAATTTATAATGTAACTATTTGGTTGTTGGGAGAAATCATGGATAATAGCTTGATTTTGAAAATGAGAATAATCTCAACTAAGTGACATGAATTATGATCAAAATTTAAGCTTAAAATCTAAGCTAATATGGATATTCATAATGAGAACTAAACTAAAGTAAATTGATCAAAAATGAGAAAAAAGGTAGGGTAGAGAAGAAAGATGTTACTGATCCTCAATCCAAACATTATAACAAAGTTTAAATTTCATCTAAACATGCACTTAAACCAATATATGACACAAAATATCTTAATCTCAAATCCTATCACACATCAAGCAAACATCTAAGGATAGCTAAAACAATGTAAATAAGAACCAAGTTTAATTTAAAGATTTACTCCTACAATTGGCACATTTTCAAGAAAAGTAAGGAAAAAAATGAATCTAAGATCCTTCAATCAATTTAGCATAGGAATAAATTGACCACTCTGTATTTAAATGTACACTTCAAAAATCCATAAAGACCATTCAAATTTAAAAATTAGACCAGGTAGTGGAGAGAGTAACCATAATAACAATCACACAAACAAATATCAGACAATATTTTTAGAATTCCTTGCTTGTATTAATTCCTCCAAATTTGTACCAAGTTTTCTTGCTCCAAAACTCTCTTTTTTAAAAATGACAATACCCTTTTTATAAAATACTAAGGTATGTTGATCAATCAAGTCAAATGACAATTGTACAAGTGTCTAGGACAATTGCCCTTCTAAAATATTCTATAATTAATGAAACTTTTTAAAGGAGTGACCTATAAGCTATGTGCTTTACAAGATTTCACATGCTTTTATAAAGAGAATATTCCATTTTCAAAATAATATACTTGTCAAGTTACAAAAAGAATATATTTAAGTCAAGAAATTTGACTTTAGGACTCTTTCATTGATGCAATCTTTTGTCTCTAATGCAAGATCTTCATTTTGTAGTGTTGATAATCAATTAGTTTGAGGTTGAGAATGGGTTCCATGAAAATCTCCTTTTCTTGATCTCCCATGCCTTTGAGGTCCTTGTCTACCTTGTTCAATGCTTCATTGATGCTGCTACCATCTCCCATCTTCTCTTCAGCTAATTAAATCATGTCTATGATTATTTTGTTATCTACCCCAGTCTTACCTTTTCTTTGGTTCCTTACATATTGCATGAAATAAGTAGTTCTAAGCTTAAATTCATCATTTTATTATTAAACCAATTGGGATGAGTGTGGTGGGATCTTTGATTAGTCTTCCCAATATGTGCATCATCATGTTTTCTAACTATTGGAGATCATTAGAGATATCTCCCACATCCCTGGACCATTTTATTAATTCCTTTATCTTGTCTACCAATATTACCATAGCCATATTTAGATGGACTAGGCTGACTATTCTAAATTCAACAATTTGATCCTCTATCAAAACATTGATCAAATCCTTCACCTTATGGCTTGAAGCCTACCATTGGCCAACTTAGCTTGTAGCCAAAGTACCCTATTTGTTTACCAAAACCTACTTGGACTTTACTACCTTCAAAGAGATAAATAGATCATACATGGTTATTTCAAACTACTTGACCATGTCCTCTGGCACTAACAAGATAGATTTTTCTTATAAATTCTTATTCTTCTATTTTATACCCTTGATAGTAACCTGTAGTTATGTTGTATGTGCTTGGGATAATTCAAGAACATTTTCCTCAAAAATATGGTCTTCACGATGCCTCTATCATTGCTTATGAGTCAAACTAGTCAATGGCTCCACTTTTTGATACATAATTTCTTTACCTTTTGTCATGACCCTTTTCTCTATCACCCTTTGTAGACCAATAGTCTCTGGATCAAACTTGATTCTAACTATAGATTGGGTCACCTATGGGATATGGACCTCCATTTGTGATGGAGCTACTCAATCACTTGGTGTGGCTATTCTTATTGCTTCCTCTTCCTACAGGGTAATGATCCATGGCTTTAGCTCTTAATGCATAGGAATGTTAATAGCTTTCATCATAGCCCAAAGATGATGCATAGTAGGCATTTTATCCAATCTCAATTCATACAAGAGCCATTCTAAAATTAGTGGACCATAAAACAAGTTTTCTTCACTAAATAGATTGAATTCACTTACAGGAGTAGTGATAGTCCCTTTAGGTCTCTTTGTCTTTGAGACAATGGATGTCTCAGCTTTTATTTTTAGAGGAGTGAAAACCACCAAGTCTAATGCCACTTATTTCCCTTTCTCTTCCTCAAATCTTGTCTCTTCCTCATCTAACTCTATATCATATGCCATGGATGACATCTTTAATGCATCCTCAATAGTCATATTAGTGTCTAATGCTATCATATGAACTTTTTATTGATGTAATTCATCTTCTGCTACTTTAAGAGGTTCATAAGCTGATGAGCTAGAAGATATATGATGTAGAATTATGTCCTTATACCTATACTCCACTTGAACCTCTACTTGTACACTAACTGATGGAGGCCTAGAGGATTCACCACTGATCAGATTATATTTCCTAGGTCCCAATTGCCATTTTTGATTTCTCTCTAGTCTTGACTCAGGCCTTAGGTTGTGTTCCTTTAACCTTCTGGTGAATTCAAATTAAGATTATGCCTTGGTGTAAATAGGATCAAAGGCACCAAGCTCATGTTCATAAGCCACATTCAACATTCCTTTGTATTTCAAATGCTTCTTAACTTTTCTAGAGGGTCCCACTCTCTAAGTTCATCAATCTATAGATTGAAAGATGATCTATGCTTTAAATATGCCTCAATGTGGTCCCACTATCTGAAGGCTATCTTGCCAATAGTCATAGGGAGGTTGTGAAAGAGTCCCCTTATTTTAGTCTTGCATAGACCATCAATGCCATGGAATAATTGGTATGTAATTTCTTACTCAGTTAACTTGTTAGGAATATGGATAGGTAGTTTGAGAGGGGAATTTTGAGTTCCCTCAATCCTGATGACTTTACAATTTGGATACAACCATATATATTCCATTTCTTCTATACATTTCTTGATTAGAGAGATAAATCTCATCATTGGGATACCAATTATAGCTTCAATCAAGGCTAGATAGACATAGTCACAAATAAATTGAATGTGATCCCCATATTTGTAGATGTGAAACTTAGAGTAATATTGGGAAATATTTGTGTTCTATTTAGGGACCATTCCTTTTGATTTAGAATCTTTATCGTTGCACACATGGCATCTAGGAGGTAAAACATCATGAAAAACTCATTCTTATTTTTATGCCTAATTATATATACTTGTCTACTCAAAGAGATGCTAATTATCTCACCTAGTGAGGGAACTATCATTTTTTCAACAATGAAGTAAACTATGGGTACCCATAATCGATCTACATAAGTTTTGGTTACACCCCAACATAACATGTTCAACATTATCATTATCATCCTAATTTTAGGTCTAAATTAACTGATAAGGATGTTCTTATTGAGGTCTAAAAAGAATTGGTTCCCAAAATCTAACCACATGGTAAGGGTGTCCATCAAATTATTTTCTTTGGCCTAAGAATTGATAGAGTCTAGGTCAATTTGGGGTTTGGGCAACTTATAATAGGACTTAAATGCAATAGCAAAAATGTAATCCATCTTCCTCTGATTATGTTCATTGATTAACATGCCTTTATCTATATTAGCATCTTTAAAAATGGGAGTAAGAATGTCAATGTAGTGGAGTACCTCTGGCTTGATAGTTGTATGATGCAGATCAGCCATCTAAATTGCAACGATGTCATCATATAGCCTCTTCGCTGAGAGATTCTTCTTCTTTTCCCTAGCAATATCTGGTTGGTTCTTAATCCTATAGATCAATTTTGACCAATTATTATCTCATGTGTTCAAGGCAGTAATAATAAACATAGTATCCTTGAAAACATGACCTTTAATATATGTTGTTAAATATAGCTCAACATCTTCTTTTGAAACATGCTTGTGGGTCACCATTGATTGAATTATGCAATTACAGATAATAATCTAACTCTTCTAGGTTCAATTATAGTGAACATAGAGGCAATTAGGGTAATATATATGCTTAGGGATTTTATGAAGGTTTATGCATAACTTCAATGGTAGTAATGAAGTTCAAACTATGAGATTTGTGCCTTAGATTTTGCTCATGTATTTAAACCTTTCATTTATATGGGTCCACAAGATCTTTCAATCTGACTTGTCTTGATCATGTGGCATTTCCATGTTGATCTGTTCATTTATTTTTGAAATGTGACTGTTTGTCTTTTTGGGACACATGTCACCATATTGTGCAATCCTGAGGCTTAATCAATTCACAATGTTGATTTACTAAGAAGTTTTCCTAGCCTTGACTCTATCATAGGCCATTGATCTTGTATCTAAATTCCTAATAATTTGTCACTTGGTAGTTCCATGGGCTCTCTATGCATGTTGAAAACACACTTCATCATTTAACACCTTTGTGCCATGTGGAAGCCTCTCGTTAGATTTGGGCCCATTGAATTATCAAATCTTCACTTGTTGTAAATATTGATTTGAGAGGTTGAACACCATTGGTTGATCTTTATTTCATTTATCATATTCACAACATACATCAATACCATAATCATTCTAGGTTATTTTAAAATTATACCTTCATATCTTACTTTTAGATATCCTTTACATGAATCAATGCATTCTATCGATCACAATCCACTTGATCCTGTTCTTTATACATTCATCTAAACGTGGACCATTGATTTTGGGCTAAGTCACTGAGAATATGCCACTTGGAACTCTTAGGGTCCTTTATAATACCTTGAACTATTATGTTTACCTTGTGCCATTATATCATTATCGTATGTATTAATACACTCCATTGATCTTGATCTAGGAGGTTGAACATGTTTGGTTGCTCACCATTCCTCTTCATTACAATTGTGACACTTGTCACTACTACATTTTATCTTAAGAGATTTGACAATTTTACCTAGGTGTGTACCCATGTACCATCAACCTTCCCTTTGAGCTTTGATATCCTACCATGTGGTATCCTCGCAATGATTCATTCTTGTGGGTAATGAAAATAAACTGAGGGATCGGGTAATATAAAGAGACTTAGGATAAAATTTTAGCCTAAGGTTTTAGTTGTATTAATAAATACAATTAAGACTTAGGATAAAAATTTAGGCTAACTTTAAAATATAACAAAGTACTCCCACATTCAATTAGTCCATGTGAATAATAGAACACACTAGGTGGGGTTTCGGGATATAAAGGACCTAACATGAAATATTAGACTAAAGTGTTGGTCATGTTGATAAACATGATTATAACCTTAGGATAATATTTGAATTAAGTCTAAAACATGATAAAATCTTCCCATGCAAATTTGATCTCGCATAAATTTTAATCTAATTCAAAAAAACCTAGGCTAAAACATATTAGACTAAGGTTTTTTACATGATTTAAACATAGATTCAATTAGAAAATTGAGATAAAAGGTTAATATTTAAGAATCAATTGAGATCACAATTTTTAACTAAATAAGGGTTAATTTGGCATTTAAATCATAAAACCCTAGGCACTATTATTCCATTAAACCTATAACATAGAACACAAGGATCATGTTAGCAACATCAGATAGAGATGATATGTTGACATTCCAATGAAAGTTGAAGCAAACAAGATATTCAATAATGCAATATTGATCAATTGGAATGTCAATTCATAACATAATTTAAAAAATTGAAAAAGGGTCCTCATTTTTCAGAAATGGGGGTATGTTGACCTCAATAAATGGCAACTTCAAGGGGAAACATTACAAAATATTAAAACTCAGATACTCTTGGTTTGAACTAATAACCAGACTACTTATTCCACTTGATTAAGTAACATCATTAAGATCAATTTATAATTAAAACAAGTTTTAAAAATTCATAATTAGGCTCAAACATCATAACTTAGTCATGGTGTGTGTGTGTGCTTTAATTCGTTAACTGATTGCCATGGGGTTTAGAGAACAACTTCAAACTTCATGACCTTAATCATTAACATTGGCTTATAGCACATTTAGATATTCATTAAAGATCATGATTTATGAAAAGAAAGGCTTGGGCATTACTCTGCTGTCAACCAAGCATCCATAGCCCTAACAGAGATACATTTAGATCCACTCAAGGTCTTGTTCTACTTCCAACCAAGCATCCATAGCCTTGATGGAGTTTACCTAAATCACATTTGCTAAAAAATCATTCAAATTTTCAATAAAGTTCTTATTTTTATATTTTTTCAAGTATATTTAACTTCAAAACAAAGGTTGGGAACCATAATTAGCTAGGTTTTAGGATTTTGTCAAATGTTTGATCTTCAAATAATCATCCTTGGTCATTAACTTCTTCTTAGGTAATTATGTTATTTAAGTGTTAACATGACTTTGTCCTAATAATTAAAACTTTCACTCAGCATGTGCAATACTTATTAGAACCAAACCTAGATTAGAACAAGGTGTAATATTTTAAAGAACAATTAACCTAGATATCAATCCTTACCAGTTTCTCAAAACTATAACATCAAGCTCAAATTTTTAGAATCCATGATCAGCCAAAGGTTAAGAGTCATACCTACATTCTTAATTTGTTGACCTTTGATCAATTACATGCATTGGAGCTTGAATATTATCTTAAAAAGACTTATTGAAAGTAGGGAACAAAATAAAGGAGATAAAACACACAACAAGAAAACAAACAAATATATACAAGCACTATGTATAAATAAGGAACAAAAAAGGAAACTAACTTAGTCCTACATACACTAAATCTAAATAGTCATACAAGTTACTCCATGTAGACTTGAGGTGGTATAATAGAGAATTAGTGCTTGAGATATTGCCCATTTGTTGGAAAAGTAAAATCTACTCCCCGCAAGTATTTGAGCTTGAAGGTGTTATCTCACAATGTCTCAGCAATATGATAAGGGCCAATCCACAAGGGAGTGAATTTTCCATGTTTTCCCTTTGGTTCAAATGCTTTGTCCTAGAGGAGAACTAGGTCTCCCTAACTGAACACCTTAATCTTGGAACATTTGTCAAATCATATTTTAACTATGGTTTGATGTGTGTTGAAGTTGGTAAAAGCTTCTTCCCTTGCATCCTCCATTTGAATGATGTAAAGTAACCTAGAATTTGCAAATTATCTATCCTCTTCCTTGTACTCTTGCATGGAATTGTAGGTTGGTAGTTTGAGAGTAATGGGAAATATAGGTTCTTGACCATATACTAACAAAAATGGTGATGCCTTCAGGGCTTTATTTACTCTAGTTCTATCTATCTAAAGGGCATATTTGAGTAATTTATGTCGTGTACTCAATTTTTTAGCTGCATATTTTTTGATGGCTTTCATCAAATTTTTGTTAGTTAATTCTGACACTCCATTACATTGAAGATAATGGTTTGATGAAAACTTGAGAATTATGTTGTATCAAATGTTGAGTCTGGAGCCCTTTGGGGCTATCACATGACCATAGGAATAAATTTTGGGGCCTAAAGAGCTCCAAATATGTGGGGAGCATAGTTTTCCCTACTCCACCTTTTGTGAAATGTTTCTCCACATGTGAGTGGAATACTCTTTATTTTTATCTAATTTATATGTTTCCATGTTTTATTAAATTGGTTGTTAGATGCCTTTTTCCATGTTGACTTTCTTTTTTTGAGGGAGCTAGTTATTTTTGGAAAAGGAAATACCTTCCTTGTTGCAAGAAGATGGTTGTGATCAAATGTTGTTTGAAAATGTGCCCTTGAAAGGTGGAGACCCTTAGTATGGTGTGTTCCTTCATGGGAGAACTTTTGGACAAGCTTGATGAGGTGGAAGTGAGTTGTATTGAGTGGATGATGATTATCTTGGATAATCATGATGCATTTTCTCCTCCTTTCATGGATTTTCCTTCATATTATATATATATATGTTGTGGTGTGGCCTTTAGAGGTTGATGTGTGAATTTACACAAATGGTTTATTTATAAGGTATGCCTTTGAGGATCAGAGTCAAAGTGTAGGTGTTCATTATAGGGTGTGGTTTAACAAATTGTGAGATACAACATTGTACAAGTATAGGTGAGAGTGTAGTTTTTTTGTGCAACACTTTCTATAAGAGATTTTTCTATCTCTACGAGATTTCATTGTAATCTTGTTTTAGATTACTGATTTATTTGAGAACTTTCATTAGTGGATGTATCTCACATTGGGTGAACAACGCTAGATTTGTGTTATTATTATATTGCTCTCATTTATGCTTTCACATTAATAGTGAATTAAAGAATGTTTCTATGATGCATTTTATTGCATAGCTTTAGATCTGGTTTATGGTAATATTAGATCTGTATTTAAGTGTTTTATTCCTAATAACTGGTATCAAAGCCATTGGTTGTATGTTTTAATGAAGTGGTAAATCATATGAAAGGATATTAACTTGAGTGGGAGCTATGGGAGAAGATCTCAAATTTAGAGTTGAGAAGTTTTATTGTAAGCATTTTGGTTTATAGAAAATGTAGATGGAGGATTACCTATATTAGAAGGAGCTACATCTCCCTTTGGAGGGGAAGTAGAACAACTTTAAAGTATGAGTGATATGGATTGGTCATTGCTTGATAGGAAGACATTGGGAGCCATTCGGTTATACCTTGCATCCTCTAATGCATTTAATATTTATGATGAGAAAACCAACAAAATATCTCATGGATAAACTTGGAAAGTTATATGACAAACCTTTAGCTTCTAATAATATTTTTCTTATGATTATATTGTTTAACATGAAAATGTCTAAGAATAGTTTAATAGCTAATCATCTTAATGATTTTAATATGGTTGTAAGTATTCTCACTTTAGTTAGAATCAAGTTTGATGATGAAGTTAGATTTTTGCTATTATTATGTTCTTTACCTGATAGTTGGGATAGTTTGGTTATAGCTATGAGTAATGCAGTCCCTGCCAAGGGAAGCTTGAATTTTGAGGATGTTGTAGGTGTGATTCTTAGCAAGGAGATGTGAAGGAAAAGCAATGTTGAATCATATTTAGGTAATACTTTATTTGTTGATACTAGAGGGAGGAAAAAGGACAAGAGCAAAGGCAATCATGGAAAGTCAAAAGGTAGATCTAAATCCAAGATGCTATGATGGCATTTTGAGAAGAGTGTAAACTCAAAGAAGGATTGTTGGTCACTTTGGGATAAGAATGGAAACAAGGAGGAAATAAATGAGGTAAATGTGACAACAGGTAAATCATGTCAGGATGTCTTAATCCTTTCTATAGATATTTTTTTTGAGTATTGGGTTTTAGATTTAGGGGCTTCTTTTCATGTCACCCCACATAGGCATTATTTTACTGATTATGTTCAAGATAATTTAGGAAATGCATATCTTGGTGATGATTAACCATGTGAGATAGTAGGAAAATGTTATGTTTAAGTTAAGATGCAGAATGGGAACACATGGATCCTTAAGGATGTTAGACATGTGCCTATGTTGAGACAAAATTTGGTTTTAGTTAGGCAATTGGGCAATGAAAGATGTTTAGTATTATTTACTATAGATTCTTGTAAATTTACCAAAGGTGATCTTGTGATCTTGAGAGGTAAGAAAGTTGGTACTTTATATTTGACTATAGTGTTGATTCTTTTGATTTAGTTGTTATAGATGGAAATACAACTATGTGGCCCTATAGGCTCAGTCATATGATCCTTAAGGTCATGGAGATCTTAAAAGATAAGTTTACTAGATTGAAAGATCTAGATATAGACTTTTATGAGAATTGTGTGTATGGAAAACAAAAGTGGGTTAAGTTCTTGAAGGTTAGACCCACAAAGAAAGATCACAAATTAGATCTGGTATACTCAGATGTATGGGGACCAACTCAGGTATCTTCTATTGGTGGATCCAATTATTATGTTACTTTTATAGATGATGTAACTAGAAAATTTTGGGTTTATTGCATTAAAAATAAAAATGATGTATTTAACACTTTTAAGAAGTGGAAAGCCTTGGTTGAGAATGAAACAGGTCTCAAATTGAAATGTCTTAAATTAGATAATGGAGATGAGTATTTTAATAATGCTTTCTTTGATTATTATTCTAATAATATAATATATAGGCAAAGGATAGTTCTAAGAACTCCATAGTAGAATGGGGTATCTTAAAGGATGAATAGAACAATAATGGAACATGCTAGGAGAATGAGGTTACATGCAAAGTTACCTTTATAGTTTTGGGTAAGAGCAGTTAGTATGGCAGTATATCTGATTAACAGAGGACCTTATATGCCTTTTGATGGAGGCATTCTTAAACAAGCTTGGTCTGGTAAGAATGTTGATTATTTTTTTCTTAGAGTCTTTAGATGTGAAGATTTTTCTCTAATAAAAAAAGAGGATAGGAATAAGTTAGAGGCTAAATCAGAAAAATGCACATTTGTTGGTTATGATGAGGATGACATTGGTTTCTATTTATGGAGCATTAAAGATAGGAAAATATTTGGTTTAGATATGTAGTCTTTAATGAAAAAGTCATGCATAAGGATCAGTTGTAGGAACAAGATTAGAAACATAAAGAGTACATAGTATTGGATGACATTACAGATGGTAAAGTATCCAAGGATTTAGTTTAGGAACCTTCTACATAAGGACCCCAAACTCTTATGGTAAGAAGATAACCTAAATGTTTTTCTCCTTCTTTGAATTATTTATTACTCACTGACAATGGAGAACCAAAGTGTTACGAGGAAGCAATACAAGTAGATGCCAGGTTGAGATGGGAACAAGCCATGGATGAAGAGCATAGATATCTCATGGAGAACCAAACATGGGATTTAGTTAGGCTACCCAAGGGTAAGAGTGCATTTTCAAACAAGTGGATCTTCAGGATCAAAGCAGAGGATGAAGGGAGACAGAGGTATAAGGCCAAGATGGTGGTCAAGGGGTTTACACAAAAAATAGGTATTGATTTTGATGAGATTTTCTCTCCTATTATAAAAATGACTTATATTATGACTATTCTTGGTTTACTTGTAGTTGAGGATTTGAAATTATAATAATTAGATGTGAAAACTACTTTTCTTCATGGTGATTTGGATGAAGAGTTGTATATGAAGTAGCCACAGGGTTATGAGGTCAAAGGAAAGGAAAACTATGTGTGAAGACTAAATAAAAGCTTGTATGGCTTGAAACAAGATCCATGACAATGGTACAAGAAATTTAATTGTTTTATGTTGGAATAAGAATATCAAAGGTGTCATTCTAACCATTTCATGTACATCAAACATTTTGATGATGGTTCCTTTATTATTTTATGCTTGTATGTTAATGACATGTTAGTTGCAGAAAAGAACATACAACATATTCATATGCTCAAGAAATAGATTAGTGACTCTTTTTCTATGAAGGATTTGGGTGTTACAAAGAAAATCCTTGGTATGAGGATTTTTTATGATAGGAAAGAGAGGAAGATGGTTTTATCCCAATCAAAGTATGTGAAGAAAGTCTTGGAAAGGTTTAGTATGTTGGATGCTAAATTTGTTGGTACTCCTTTGGTATGCCAATTTAGATTATCAAAGGAGCAGTCTCCTAAGATGGAAGCTAAAAATATTAGGATGTCCAAGGTACCTTACTCATCAATAGTTGGTATCTTGATGTATGCCATTGTTTGTAATAGGCCAGATATTGCCCAAGTTGTGGGAGTTATGAACATGTTTATGAGTGATCCAGGTTATGATCATTGGTAGGCAATGAAATGGATTCTTTGGATTTGAGAGGAACCATGTATGTTACACTATGTTATGGTGGATCAAATACCACTTTATGTGATTATGTGGACTTGGATATGGTAGGGAATATTGATAGCAGGAGGAGTATAATAGGATATATATTTACTATTGGAGATATAGTGGTTAGTTATATTTTCAAGATACATAAGGTTGTGGCTTTATCAACCATAGAGCGAGTATGTTTCTATCATAGAGGCTAACAAGGAGATGATTTGGTTATAGGAGTTGTTTCAAGATTTGAGGCATGAGCAGGAAGTTGGGAGACTACACAGTGATAGTCAAAGTGTTATTCATTTAGCAAAGAACTCTACTTTCCACTCAAGTATGAAGCACATTCAGTTACGTTATCACTTCATCAGGATAACTTTGGAGGAAAACTTGGTGAATCTAGAGAAGATTCATACTAGCCAAAATCCTATGGATATGATGACCAAGGTGGTCACATTGGACAAGTTGAGACTATGTTCAAATTTGGTTGGCCTTAGTGGTCATGGAGCAGTGATAGATTCTGTTCAGAAAAAATAGTCTCCAAGTGGGAGATTGTTGAGTGTGGAGCCCTTTGGGGCTATCACATGACCATAATAATAAATTTTGGGGCCTAAAGAGCTCCAAGGATGTGGAGAACATAATTTTACCTACTCCACCTTTTATGGAACCTTTCTCCACATATGAGTGGAATATTATTTATTTTTATCTAATTTCTATGTTTTCATGTTTTATGGAATTGGTTGTTAGATGCCTTTTCCCATGTTGACTTCCTTGTTTTGACGGATCTAGTTGTTTTTTGGAAAAGAGAATACCTTCCTTGTTGTAAAGAGATGGTTGTGATCACATGTTGTTGGAAAATGTGCCCTTGAAAGGTGAAGACCCTTAGTATGGTGTGTTCTTTCATGGGAGAGATTTTGGATGAGCTTGATGAGGTAGAAGTGATTTGTCTTGAGTGGATGATTCTTATCTCAGATAATCATGATGCATTTGCTCTTCCTTTCATGGATTTTTCTTCATATTCTATATATATAGGGTGTGGTGTCGCCTTTAGAGGTTGATGTGTGGATTTATATAGATGGTTTATTTGTAGGGTGGATTTGAGGATCAGAGTCAAAGTGTAGGTGTTCATTATATGGTGTGGTTTAGCAACTTGTGAGATACAACATTGTGCAACTGTAGGTAAAAGTGCAGTTTTCTATGTAGTACTTTCTACATAATATTTTTATATCTCTATGAGAGTTCATTGTAATCTTGTTTTAGATTACTGATTTATTTGAGAACTTTCATTGGTGGATGTAGCCCACATTGGGTGAACCACATTAGATTTGTTTTATTATTATCTTTCTCTCATTTGTGCTTTCATATTAAAGGTGAATTAAGGAATGTTTCTATGATGCATTTTATTGCATAACTTTAGATCTAGTTTATGGTAATAGTAGATATAGATTTAAGTGTTTTATTCCTAAAAATATGCCCACTCAGTAATTTCAATGGATATAAAGGTAGATCCATTATCACAAATAAGAGATACTAGTGATCCAAATATTATTCAAATGTTTTCTTCTAAGAACTTAATCACATCTTCAGTCTTGCATTACTTGGTTACCATTTTTTAATGTCCATTTTATGCAGTAATCAATAGTAGTGATCACATATTTATGTCCTTATAAATATTTGGGGTTAATTACCCCCACAAAGTCTTATCCCTATTGAGCAAAAGGTTTATAAATCATAATTAGCTTCAATGGCATGGCTGCTTTTGGTTATTTAGTGTTGAATATCTGACATTGATGACATTATCTTACATGTTTGTGAGCATCCTTAAATATTTTAGGCTAATAATAACTATCCCTAAGGATATTATGAGATAGTTTCCTTCTAGAGGGGTTTCCACTTCCTAGCTTTTCATGAAAGGTACTCAAGATATTTGATGCTTCTTTTTTAGAAACACATCTTAAGTATATACCTTCATAATTTTTTCTAAAATATACTCCATCTTTGTTCAATAAATGTGTTGCCTTGAGCCTCAAATCTCTCCTTTTCTCTCTACTCAATCCTGCAGGATAATAACCATTGATTAAAAGTTGAATAATTGAATCATATCAATCATTGGGTTGGAAACATTGTTGCTCGACCTGCATGACACTTAACTTGGGATTGGTGTTAGCAATTAATTGAATCATTCATTGAAATCTTACCAATTTGACACTTCTTATCTCAATATCATACTTTTGGAGTATGGACATCCATTTACCTCTTTTCTCTCCCAATTCACATTGGCTAAAAATAAGTTTAGTGGAAAGATCTTGTAATATGGCATGCACTTTATTCCTAAGAATATAGTGTTTAAGCTTATTAAATGCCTTAAATAGAGCACATGTTTTATTGTCAATTAGAGAATATATCAACTCAAAAAACTTAAAATTAGTGCTCATGAATGTAATAGGATGATCACATCCATCTATTTTTTGAGTTAGAATAGCTGCAATTGTATGATCAAAAACAAAAGAATATAGATAAAAATCCTTAGTGAAATCAAGACTTATCAACACTGGTGCTTGCACTATTATTTACTTAATGTATTTAAAGGATTTCTTGGTTTCTTCATTACACACAACCTTGGCATCCTTATTCAACATGTCATTAAGTGGCCTCATAATTCTAGAAAAACCATAAATAAACTTTCTCACAAAGTTGATTTTTCCAAAGAAAGATTTTAGTTATTTTCTACTGTTGGGGGGTTCTATCTTAGATATGGCATCTATTCTATCAAGGTCTATAGAAATCCCCTCTTTAGTTATAACATTTCCTAATAACTTCCCTTATGTAACACAAAAATACTTTTCTTTGGACTGAGAGAAATTCCATACTTCCTACAATGTTTAAATACCTGTTGCAAGTGCATAATGTGGTCTTCCCTATTTTTAAAAAAAATAGTAAGATCATCCTTACATATGATAATGCACTTACCTATAAGACCGGGGAAAGCGTGGTCCATAAATATTTAAAAAGTTGCTCCTACATTTATTAGTCTAAGGGGCATTCTTTTATAGGAAAAAGTGCCCAACTTAGTAGTGAATGTAGTCTTCAATCTATCCTCCTTGTTACAAGCACTTGGTTATACCCTAAAAAACCATCAAGAAAAGACATCATAGTAGAACCACTAACAATTTGAATGACTTGGTCAAGGGAAGGTAAAGGATAATTATCCTTTTCAGAAGCCCTATTCAAATTTCTAAATTCTATACACAATTTAATTTATCCATTCTTCTTTCTAATCAGTACTAAGTTAGATATCCAGGTAGAATGTCTAATAGGAAATACTATATTTGCATCCAATAGCTTCTTGACCTCTTTGTAGATCAATGGTTCTAAGATAGGGTTAACAAGTCTTTGATTTTGCCTAAAAGGTTTATAGGCATCTTTCAATGGGATGGTATGTGTAATTACTCTAGGATCAAAGATATTTAAGTCTTCATAGAACCATGCTATAATGTCCTTGTACTTGGTCAGCAACTCTTTAGCTTTTCTTAATTATTCATTTGTGTAGGTTGTACTAATATTTACTAGTTGGGGTTGACCTTGAGTCCTAGGTCAACTACATTATAATATTTCCCATTAACCTTGGGAATTTTGATAGTTTTAGCTAGTTTGTCTATGTCAAATAGTCTTTCTAAGGCAAACATTCCTTTGGGAATTTTGTTGTCACTTAATTTCACAATATTGTCATCAATGTTGTTTTCATCAAGAGAATTTTCATTAACCTCATCAATAATGTGAGACTCAAATACTCCCAAATTATTCATGAAGTCTAGGATCTACTAATCATCATTGAATACTTGCAAATGGTTAATATTATCAAAAACCGAGGGATATGAAACCAACTCAATGCTAAGGTCTCCTAGTTCAGAGTCTTGATTTGGCATATGATTGGTTGTAGCTAAGTCTATTTCATCAGTAAGCTTATTCTCTTCCCTCTAAATTAAAGAAATGTTAAAAGCATCAAAGTACTCTATCAAGTCCCATACTCTAAATTTATATTTCTTAAGATGAGATAATTTTCACTGGTATTTACTTCTAACTTGATTAACTACTAGTTCAGAGTCACCATACACTAACATTTATTTGACCTTGTGCTTGATGGAAAATTGTAATCCTAAGATTAAAGCTTCATACTCTACAAATTTGTTAGTACATGAAAACTAAAGTCTTTAAGAAGTGTTAAATTCTTTTCCAATGGGATTGATTAGAATAATTCCTACTCTATATCTAGATTTACATCTACCACCATCAAGGTATAATTAACACATTTTAGGCATAACATGAGTATTTTTAGAGTCACATACCTTGGAATTGTCAATAGTGTAAACTCTTAACTCAGAATTGACCATGTTGACCCTTTCATTTGTAACATTGTATTTAGTGATCATGTGTTTCATTTTTGGGTCCCTTTCAATTCAAATCTAATTTGGAACTCCCTTCCATGGAAGCCACATATGTGAATAGTCAATGGACACGTATCCATTTAATGACTTGATACAATCCCTACTAAGCAACATTCCATAAGCATCATGAATGTCCACTACTTGGATGTCTATAAATTATTGTATCCTTAGCTCAACAACAAACTACATGTGAACATTCAAAAATTATCCAATTACTTTAACCCTTGATTTGTCTAATTGAGTAACTACCCTATCAGACTTAATTGGAGTTAAACCAATTTTTTCACACATACCTTCATGCATGATATTTGTAGATGCACCTAAATCTAAGAAATAGCTATGCAAATTCGTACCAAAATTTTTGACTGTTAGCAAGAAAGGTGGGACATCTACCTTGTTCTTGTACATAACAACATTGGCATTTGTAGAATTTTGAGATTTACTAGGATTCTTAGATAGAGATTCAAGTAACAAGTCTCTTTGCTTATTATTTTGAGTCAACTCATGTAAAGTGATATTATCCTTAATCTTTTTCATGTCCTCAACTATATTATATCCACTCCTAATAGAAGTACTAGATCTATCAACATTGTGCTTAGAGGTACTTCCCTTTGGAGGCTCTATATTATTGTCTACTATGGGATTAAGAGGTGTGTCAAATTTATTTAGTGGATTTGAAGTTGTCAAAGGTTACTTCTGCTCTTTACTCCTCAGAGGATAAGTCTTCTTTAGGTATTACTTAAAATCATGAACCTATTTTTGAGTATCCTTAGGCTTATTCTCCTCTTGAAATGGGGAATAAAAAGTTTCCACCATGAGAGTTGTATCAACAGATTTAGATGACTTTGAAGATTCAAATGTACCTATAGTATTATCTCTATTAATTCCACCTTTATGTGTATCTAACTCATCCTAAAATAATTCAAAATCATTACAAAATTTAATACAATTTAACTCACCATGCTTTGAAGTATTTTGAACCCTATAAAATTTAGTTAGAGATACATCACAAATATTTATTTCAAGATTGTTCTTGTTAGTAGATGACTCATTGTTATTATTTTTTCTACCATTATGAAATTGGTTGTTAGGTCTATTGAACCACTAGTAAGATTAATTTCTATTGGAGTTTTCCCCAATATTGCTTACTTGTTTTTGTAGCTAAAATAAATCAGTGCTTAGCTTTTGAACCATCTTCAGTATGGATTCATTCTCATTCTTAGGTGAATTTGAGTTATGAACTTGAGTATTGTTATTAGTTTTTGGCACTAAATATCTTTGATCTTATGAATGAAATTTATTTTTGGTATTATTCAAGAATCCCAAGTTTTAGTCAGGATGAGCATGACTCAAAGGTAGATGGTTTAACACTGGTGTCTGATTTAAATTAGGCACATTTTCATTAGAATTTGGAATGACATTCAATGTAGAGAAATTAGAATTAACATTGTAAATAGCATATGCAAGTTGACCTTGAGACTGCATTTGATCATTGACTGTTACAGCTTCAACGTAGGCCAAGGCTAAAGTGTCTATAACTCCAATAGACCTTTTAAGAAACATAAAACTCATGGGATCCAAATCATCCTTGTAAATTTATAAAGCTAAAGCTTCATTAGTTCTATAAGGATATATGTTTTTGATAAACATCTTCTGGAATCTAGCATTAAAGGATTTAATGGTCTCACTCGAGTCTCTTTTCATAGTGGTGAATTGATGATAAAGAATACAAGGACTGATGATTTTTCCAAATTGATCAATGAAAATATGGTTAAAATCATTTTAATTGGTGATTTAATTCTCAGAAAGGTTGAGAAATAACTCATATGCAGCATCCTTAAAAGTAAAAGAAAACAATCTACATGCAACATCTTCATGAACTACATTCAACAGTCTTAAAGCAACTTTGAAACTTTTGATATGTTCTTCAGCTATAATAATACCATTAGGACTCAAAGATGGAAAATATTTTTAAAGGTTCCTAGGTAAGTCATGTACCTGAATAGTCACATTGATGGAAGATCTACCTAACCAAGCCATACATTGATAGGGATTGAACACATGAGCACCACAAATAGGTGAAGTAGGTTAGGATTTGGAAACCCTTCACTTACCTTTATCTATTCTTGCTTTATTATGAACTTATAATGAAAGGAGAGGTAATCTTGATTTAGACCATGACCTAGTCCTGATTCTTGGCAGCTCCATCTTGTAAAACTTGAATCCTATTCAAAATATGGCATATAAACCTTATCTTTTCAAATAAAAATGATTAGATTTACATTTTAAGCAAATTTTACACAAATTTATACAAATAAAAACTATCTTTAATTGAATTAGCTCAAAGATGTGTCTAAACTAATGAATATGAATAATATTTACACTTCTAAGTTCAAGTAAACATAAATTTGCAAAGAATCAATCAATCTTTGAACAAAATTGTTATTACTAACCTCAAATGCAAAAGATTTACAAAACTTAAGCTACTTTTGTAATAATTTATCATGAATCTTCATAGAATGTCAATCTTCAACTAAATGAGCCTAAAGATTGGTCTAAAACCATGAATATCAATGATCTTTACAATTGAGATAAGAACAACACAAATATGTAAATAATTCATTGATCTTTGAACAAAATTCACTAAAATTATCAAAGGCACTATAAATTCATAAATATTTGGCTAAGGCCCTCCTTCTAGAACTAGTGGAATGGGTTCCTATTGATGCCTAAAAGTGTATCATAGGTGGTTCAAATTATTTGAAAAAAACACTTCTCATTTTTGGATTCAAAAAATCCATTGCATGAGTTGGAGGTTGTGATATTCTTGATATCTATGGTTGAATAGTGACAAAGCAAATGAACTATTTCACAAAATTTATAATGTAAATGTTTGGTTGTTGGGAGCAACCATGGCCTAATAGCTTACTTGTGAAAATGAGATTAATCTCAACTAAGTGAAGTTAATTATGATCAAAATCTAAGTCTAAAATTTAAGCTAATATGTATATTCACAATTAGGACTAAACTAAAGTGAATTGATAAAAAATGAGCAAAAAAGAAGGGTAGGGTAGAGAAGAAAGATGTTGTTGATCCTCAATCTAGACATTATAACAAAGTTTAAATTTCATCTAAACATACACTTAAACCAATATATGACATGAAATAGCTTAAGCTCAAATCCTATCACACATTAGGCAAACATCTAAGGATAGTTGAAACAATGCAAATAAGAACCAGATTAAATTTAAAGATTGACTCCTACAAGCAAATTGCATTGGCACATCTACAAGAAAATCAAGGAAAATAAAATGAATCTAAAATCCTTCAATCAATATAGCATAGACATAAATTTACAACTCTGCATTTAAAGGTACACATCAAGAATCCATAAAAACCATTCAAATCTTAGACCAGTTAATTGAGAGAGCAACCATAATAACAACCACACAAATAAATATTGGACAATCATTTTAGAATTATTTGCTTGTATTAATTACTCCAAATTTGCACCAAGTTATCTTACTCCAAAACTCCCTCCTTTTTACAAATGATAATACCCATTTTATAGAAGACTAAGGAGGTATGTCAATCAATCATGTTAAATGACAATTATATAAGTGTTTACGAAAATTTTCCTTCTACAATGTTCTATAATTAATGACACTTTCTAAAGGAATAACCCATAAGCTATGCAATTTACAATATTGCACATGCTTTTACAAAAGAATATTCCATTTTCAAAATAATATACATGTCAAGTTACAAAAGGAATATACTTAAGCCAACAAAATCTACTATTGGATCTTTATTCTGTAGTGTTGCTCATCAATTAGCTTAAGGTTGACAATAGGCTCCATGAAAATCTCACTTTCTTGATCTCTCAGGCCTTTGAGGTCCTTATATACCCTATTTAATTCTTCATTAATGCTCCTAACATCTCCCATCTTATCTTTAGTTGATAAAATCATGTCTATAATCCTTTTGTTATCTACCCCAGTCTTGCTTTGGCTTTGGTTCCTTACCTATTGCATGAATTGAGTAGCTCTAAGCTTAAATTCACCATCTATTATTAAACCAATTAGGTTGAGTGTGATGGGATATTTGATTAAGCTCCCCAATATGTGTATCATCCTATTTCATAACTATTAGAGATCATTAGAGATATATCCCACATTTGTGGACCATTTTATTAATTCCTTGATCTTGTCTACCAATATTTGCATATCCATATTCAAATGGACTAGGTTGACTGTTCTAAATTTAGGAATTTGATCCTCAATCAAAACATTTATCAAATCTTTAACCTTGTGGCTTGAAGCCACCCATTGGCCAACTTGGCCTATAGCCAAAGTACCATGTTTGTTTACCAAGTCTTGCTTGGACTTTACTATCTTCAAGGCACTGAATAGATCATACATGGTTGTTTCAAACTGCTTGACCATGTCCTCTAGCAATGACAAGATAGACTATTCTTCTAAATTCTTGTTCTTCTATTTTAGGCCCTCGATATCAACTTGTAGTTATGTTTTATGTGCTTAGGCTAATTCAAGAACATCTTCCTAAAAAATAGGGTCTTCACTAGGCCTTTTATCTTTGCTTCTGAGTTAAACTAGTCAATGGCTCCACGTTTTTATACATAATTTCTTCACCTTTTGTCATGACCCTTTTCTCTATCACTCTTTTTAGACCAAGAGTCTCTAAATAAAACTTGACTCCAGCTGTAAATTGGGTCACCTATGGGATAGGGACCTCCATTTGTGATAGAGCTACTGAATCACTTGGTGTGGCTAGTGTTCTTGCTTCCTCTTCCTATAGGTCAATGATCCATGACTTTAGCTTTTGATACACATGAATGTTAATATCTTTCATCATAGCCAAAGTATGATGCATCGTAGGCATTTTATCCAATCTAGGTTCATAAAAGAACCATTCTAGAATTAGTGGATCATACAATAAGTTTTCTTCACTAAATAGATTGATCACTTAAAGGAGTAGTGATAGTGACATTAGGTCTCTTTGTCTTTGAGACAATGGATATCTCAGCTTTTATTTTTAGAGGGGTGTCAACCACCAAGTCTAATTCCAATTTTTTCCCTTTCTCTTCCTCAACCCTTGTCTCTTCCTCATTTGACTTTATATCATATGCCATGAGTATCATCTTTAATGCATCCTCAACAGTCTCATTGGGGTCTAATGTTATCATATGAACTTCTTCTTGATGTAATTCATGTTCTAATGCTTTAGGAGGTTCATAAGTTGATGAGATAGAAGCTATATTATGTGGCCTTATCTCTTTAGGCCTATAATCTACTTAAACCTCTACTTGTACACTAATTGATGGAGACCTAGAGGATTCACCACTGATCAAATGATATTGACTAGGTCCCAATTACCATCTATCATCCACTTTTTGATTTCTCTCTAGTCTTGACTTAGGCCTCAGGTTGTGTTCCTTCAACCTTCTGGTGACTTCAAAGTAAGATGATTTCTTAGTGTAAATAAAATCAAAGGCACCAAGATCATGTTTATAGGCCACATTCAACATTATTTTATGTTTCAAATGTTCCTTAACTTTTCTATAGGGATCCCACTATCTAAGTTCAACGATATGTATATTTAAAAAAGATATTTGATTTGAAGCTACCTCAATGTGGTCCCACCATTTGAAGGTTGTATTGACAATATTCATAGGAAGGCTTTGAAGGAGTCCTTTTCTTTTGGTCTTGCATAGACCATCAATGCCATGAAATAGTTGGTATGTAATTTCTTGCTTGACTAACTTGTCGGGAACATGGACAAGTAACTTGAGAGGGAAATTTTGGGTTTCCTCAATCCTGATGACTGTACAATCTAGATACAACCATATATCTCCAATTACTTCTATATATTTCTTAATTAGAGGGCTAAATATCATCATTGAGATACTGGTTATAGCTTTAGTCAAGGCTAGATAGACACATTCACAAATAAATTGAATGTGATCCCTATAAATATAGATGTGAAACTTATAGTGATATTGGGAAACTATTTGTGTTCTATTTAAGGACCATTCCTTTCGATTTGTAATCTTTGTTGTTTCACACATGGCATCTAAGAGGTAAGACATCATGAAAAACTCATTCTTATTTTTATGCCTAATTGTGTATACTTGTATGTTAAAAAAGATGTTAATTATCTCACCTAGTGGGGGGACTATCATTTTTTCAACAATAAAGTAAACTATGGGTACCCATAATGGATCTACATAAGCTATGGTTGCACCCCCACATAACATGTTTAACATTGTCATCATCATCCTAATTTTAGGTCTAAGTTGACTGATAGGTATGTTCTTATTAAGGTCTGAAAAGACTTGGTTCCAAAAATATAACAACATGGCAAGGGTGTTCATCAAATTGTTTTCTTTAGCCCAAGAATTAATAGAGGCTAGGTCAATTAGGTTTTGGGAAAATTATAATAGGACTCAAATGCAATAGAAAAAATGTTAGCCACCTTCCTCTAACTATCTTCATTGATTAACATGCCTTTATCTATCTTAGCATCTTTAAAAATGGGAGTAAGAATGTCAATGTAGTGGAGTACCTCTAGCTTTTCAACTACATGATGCAGACTAGTCATCTAGATTATAATGATGTCATCATATAGCCTCTTTACTAGGAGATTCTTCTCCTCTTCCTTGGTGATAATTGGTTGGTTCTCAATATTTCAAAATAATTTTGACTAATTATTATCTCTTGTGTTCAAGGTAGTAGCAAAGAACTTGGAATGCTTACAAACACAACCTTCAGCATCTGTTATTAAATATAACTTGGCATCTTCTTTTGAAACATGCTTGTGGGTCATCATTGATTGAATTATGCAATTATAGATAATAATATATCTCTTCTAGGTTTAATTATAGTGAACACAGAGGCAATTAGGGTAATCCATACACTTAGGGATTTTTTGGAGGTTTATGCAGAGCTTCAATGGTGGCAATTAAGTTCAAACTATGAGCTTTATGCCTTAGATTTTGCTTGGATCATGTATTTAAACCTTTCATGTTTACTGGTCCATAATATATTTCAATTTGAATTGTCTTACTCATGTGGCATCACCATGTTGAACTATTCATTTATTTTTCAAATGTGACTATTTATACTTTTGGGACATGTGTCACCATATAGTGCAATCCTAAGGCTTGATCAATTCACATCATTGATATACTAAGAAGTCTTCTTAGACTTGACTCTATCAAAGGCTATTGATCTTCTAAAAATGTGCCACTTGGTAGATCCATAGGCTCTCTATTCACATTCAAAACACACTTCATCTCTTAAAGACTTTGCACCATGTCTCAATCTCTTGTTAGATTTAGGCCCACTAAATTATCAAATATTTATTTGTCATAGATCTTGATTTGAGAGGTTGAACGCCATTGGTTGATCTTTATTTCATTCATCATGATTATGACACACATCGCTATCATATTCATTCTAGGTTCTTTGAAAAGTCTACTTTCATCTCACATAATTGAATCTCATTTGCACAGATCAAGACATTTTATTGATCCCTATCCACTTAATCCTATTCTTTGTAAATTTAGCTAAACATAGACCATTAATTTTGGGCTAAGTCACTAAGATTGTGCTACTTAGCACTCTTGAGTTCCTCCAAAAGACCTTGATCTATTGACTTTATCTCGTGCCATTAGATCATGGTTGTATGTATCAACATGCTCTATTGATCTCAATATGGGAGGTTAAACATGATTGATTGCTCACCATTCAATCCATTATGGCTGTGACACTTGTCACTACCACATTTTATCTCAAGATCTTTGACAATTTAACCCAAGCAGCTGCTTGCATACCATCAATCTTCCCTTTGAGCTCTAAGATCCTACCATGTGGCATCCTCATGTTGATTCATTCCTATGGGTAATGAAAATAAATTGAGGGCTCGGGTAATATAAAGAGACTTAGGATAAAATTTTAGCCTAAGGTTTTAGTTGTATTAATAAATACAATTAGGACTTAGGATAAAAATTTAGGCTAAGTTTAAAATGCAAGAAAGTACTCCCATGTTTAATTAGTCCATGTGAACAATAGTGGGGTTTCAGGATATAAAGGACCTAACATGAAATTTTAGACTAAATTTTTAGTCATGTTGATAAACATGATTAGAACCTTAGGATAAGAATTTAAATTAATTCTAAGACATGATAAAATGTTCCTGCACAAATTTGATCTGAGACATTTGAACCTAATTCAAAAAGACCTAGGTTAAAAGATATTAGACTAAGGTTTTTTACATGATTTAAACATAGATTCAATTAGACAATTAAGACCAAAAGTTAATATGTAAGAATTAATTGATATCACATTATTTAACCAACTAAGGGTTAATTTGTCATTTAAAGCATAAAATGATATGCACTATTCTTCCATTAAATGTGCAACATAAAACACAAGGATCATGTTATTAACATTAGATAAAGATGATATTCTAACATGACAATGAAAGCTAAAGCAAATAAGATATTTAATAATTCAATTTTGATCAATTGGAATGTCAATTCATAACGCAATTTTCAAAATTGAACAAGGGTCCTCATTTTTAAAAAATGGGGGCATGTTGACCTCAAAAGTTCCCAAAATGAAATTATTTGATCTTCTTTTCCATAGACTAGTTAGTGAAGGGAGCTTTGATTATGGTGCAGTCTTATATGATGCTCTTCTATCCCTTTTAAAACTATTCAAAGATTTTTTGATTTATAAAATTGAGAAAAATGCATTATTTTCATAATTTTGGTGATGGTGCTTGGACAGGGATTAGAATACATGTACTACTCAAATGTTGGGTGCACTAATAGCAACAACACCTATCAGTGCCACTGTAAGTCCAATATGGAGTATTGAAGAGTCTATCGGACATGACCTATTATTTATTTAATAAATTTTGAAATACACCATGCCTGATAGACTCTTTAAATATTGTCTTTAACCTTACAATGACACTAAGAGGTATTTTGATGTTTATTATTTGTATATATGGAAATAGGTATCATTTTTAGAGTTTGATTATGGTAAAATCCCTACAATTTTTCATTTCACCATAACATTTTGAAATAAAACTTTGTATTACTATTTTAATGTTTTTGGATTCATAAGAGAAATATACAAGCAAAAAATTTATTTGAATGCAATATTATAATGTTCAAATTTTAGAAATGTAATATAGTATTTTGACAATATATATCATTTAAGCATGTGAAATAAATATAATAAGTATTAAGTAACTAAGAGATAAAGAGATCATATATCATTTGGTGTTTTGTTCTAGGAGGTGATAGCGATCAAAAATCATCACAGGGTTCTTCTAAATATTTTAACCTTGTTCACTATATATTCTGACTATTTTTATCTACTAAATGGTTGTGTCGATCAAGGATAGTAATGTTGACACTAGTGTCTGCCTCTGATGTAGGTATCCAATTAAGGATATGTATTTGAATGGTTCTAAATCTATATCCATCACATATTATGACTTGTATAATTATTTTACATCACTGAATGTGTCTTCTTATTCACCTGATCTAGATAATAAGGAAAAACCTAGTTATTTTACATTGTACCTCTTGTAACCTGGTGAAAATGGGTTAGTAACATGAGTCAAGTTAGCCCTAGAAACATTGTTTGTTGATAAGTGTTACCTACATAGCAAATACTCCAAAGAGGGCCTCATAATTGCATGTACTTCTCTCTCCTACACATGTGTGTAGAATTATAATAGTGTGAATATATGTTATTTCTTATAGTAACCCATGGTACAAGTGATAGAATATTATATTTGACCTTTTGAATGCTTTAGATATTTGATTCAATGCAGTAGTGAAATTTGATAGCTTGAAATAAATAGTACTCTTCAGTTAGATAGTTGCCTAATTAATTTGATAAGTGTGTTGATTAGAATATAGCCTTTATATATAGAGGAAACTTTTGATTTTGAATTAGAACTTAGTGACATGTTCAAAACTGATCATAAGATGGGAAAATAGAGCTAACAAAATGGTCATAAAGTGAAAGATATAGAAAAGGATAAAAAAATTAATCTCAGACAATTGCATCGAAATTGGACACTAATGTCGATGCTAGTGTCCAAGATAGATGCAAGTGTCTAGGGGATAAAAAATATATAAAAAATAGGAATAATAAGTATAGATCCCTGACATACATTGTATGAAGATAAACAAACATAACATACAAGCCCAAGGGGTAGGTAAATCAAGTGAAATAAGATGGAATCGAAGATGTCTATAGAGACCACATCTCTAGATGTTTAATTCTCAATGAAAATGTATATACATATAAGGATACTATAAATATGTCTAATTATACCAAAATGGGTGTCTACATTTCCTCCCTTTAATCTAGTAATACAATAAAAACTGGAATTACTAGTTTAAAGGAAAATAAAATACATATTGTAGTGTGGACAACACACCTTATCTTCACTTGATTTTTTCTTAAATATTTCATCTAAACATTACCTGAAACTAAGAATATGCCATAAAGTAATCAACATATATAATTTGTACATAATCAATAATAAAATGTAGCATAAATAAAGAGCATGGATATAATACACTTTTGTATGTGTCACATAGTAAATGGTTTTGGAGTGTTAAAAATTGGAGAAGTCGACAGGGGGATTGCAACCTCATCCATCTTCTATAAAATAAGATGAGTGAGCCTACAAGTGGTCAAGTGTGTTGCACCATGGTGTTTTTTTTTAGAGTAGGGATAGTTGGGAAGTGATCATTCCCACAACTTAGAATAGGAAGAGTGGTGCTTCAGCCATTGAGAGTATCATTTCTCAACCATCATAACTTGAGTACAAAATATATGTATATGTATAGATCAGTATAAGGTGAGTGATGTAATCAAGATCACCAAAAAAATTGGTGAGACTAGATGATTTAATCCCACCAATCACACCAAAAAGAACCAATCACTATAGATGGGTAAGGTTTAATACAATCCATAAAAGTTTAACTAGGGTATCAGTGCGTAAAAGTCTGTGATGTGGTAACAATTCATAAAAGAGTTTTATAATCTAAAATTTATTTTGAAATATTAGGTACACATTGCATAACATATGCACCTTATATATGTCTCTTGCTGAAACTATATATAATAAATTGTACCAATGTATATAAGTTTTCCACAACTGTGAATTTGAACCATATACTATGTATTTTTTCCAATTTGGAAATTGTATAAGTGCGAAGAACATGTTTTCAAAGCATGCCCCCACTATGTATGGATAAATATAAAAATTAAAATAATTATTATTATGGAGGACATGTTTCCAAAAACATGACCCTACTATAATTTAGATGCACTGAATAATGAATAAGTGTAGAGACCATGCTTTCAAATCATGCCCCCACTGAATCTAGAGAATGTGTAAACGTAGTCAATTATGTAGAAAATGTTTATAAACATGCCCATATTAATATTTCCCCCATTTTGGGAGGAGGTTATATAATGTTTTTTGGTTGTCTTGTCACAAAAGGAAAATTGGTAATGTGATCGATATAATTTACTTGATATTATTTTGAAAGTATTGTGAACAATAATTTGTAACATTATTTTTGTTAGTATTTGGAATCTATGAAAATATATGTGTAGAAATTTTTTTGATGATCATTGAAATTTTTTTAAAATGTAAAAATTTGGTATACTATGAAAGATCTCATTATCTAAATCTCAACGTAACTTGCGGTTTCAAATTTGAATAACTGAGCTCAAGATATGCACATTTGAAGTTTGTACATAAGTGGTATATTAGGTGTGTTTTAATAGAAATTTGAAATCATTTGCATTTTGAAATTTTGTAAAATTTGAGATATGAGTTGGATAATAACCATGCCATGTGGATTATCCCATCACACAATGTGATTTTATGTGCTCCACAATGCCTTAGCTGGTTAGGATTTTTCTAAGCTGGTAAGTAGGTTTGATTGCGATTTCATTGGTAATATGCAATTTTTGATTTTTTTTCATTTTGTGTGATTTTGGGATTTTTCATGGGTTTATAGACACTTGTGTCAACATCTTATATTCTTGTGCTAGTAACATGATGTTAGTGTCTAGTGTCAAACATAAGTATCTGATGTTTCTATTCGACATGGATGTTAACATCTAACGCTTCTATCTAA
This sequence comes from Torreya grandis, assembly GCA_037957365.1. Classification (NCBI taxonomy): domain Eukaryota; kingdom Viridiplantae; phylum Streptophyta; class Pinopsida; order Cupressales; family Taxaceae; genus Torreya; species Torreya grandis. Next base: position 1,046,611 of record JARHVA010000761.1, on the reverse strand, counting down.
TGTAGATGTTAGCATCCAATGCTACTATCCTATTATTTTTGTATTTATTTAGCTATGATTTCTATATTTTTGCATTAATATATATTTTATAATGAGTTTTTATAATTATATTATAGATTAGATAAGGATATATATATTCAAGAGTTTTGGCATGAGTGATATTATTCTACTTTAGCTGAGCTAGATCTAGATGTGGCTGACTAGGTTGTTACTGATCAGGTGGGGTTAGAGAACATGGCCTGTTTATGATAGATACCATATGATATCCACCTCCTAATAGCCCTAGTTGAGAGGTAGAACCCATATACATATACATTTTGTCTTTTGACAGGTGAGATGACATTCACTTTAGAGGATCTGTATCAGATTTTTCAAATTCCAATTAGATTTGAGAGATTGCATGTTGCTAAAGATGGTATTACAAGATATATTCAATGTTTCCATGTTTATTTCACTGGTCAGAGGGCTCTCAATGTAGAGTTGAGTAGTATGATTCATTTTGATAGTATTATTAGAGGTGATGTTCTGCCATTATGGAAATTTAGTTGTGTTTTATTTGCATCATTTGTGGTTGTGGAGGGTGGTACAATTAATATTTCATATCAATTGTACCATTTGGTTCAACATATTGAGATGGATCAAACTAGATATTCATGGGGGTGAACTATACTAGCCCATTTATACAATGAAATTTACAGGGTTGCATTGGAGAGTAATGGTGGAGGTATTGGAGTTGTGACATTATTACATGTTTGGGCCTATGAGCATATTATAGTAGTATAACCAATTAGTGGTCCCCTACTGGATGGGATCATCCATAGATGTTTGTAGAGTGGTGGGTATTTATTTTTGGGAGGTTACATACGATGATGGATTACCATGTGAATTTGGATAAGTTATTTCTAGATCATATTTTATGGCATCCTTACAAGACTTTTTTAGATGGATGATCGATGGACATGAGTTGCAAAGAGTCTATATTAGTATGTGGTTGGTTGATCAATTTTTAGTGTTTATGAGTTTTTTAGTATTATCAGGTTTTATGGTAGTTTGGTATAGAGCAGGAAGTTCCCTTAACACCCTATCCATGACATCAAACAACACATAGTGGGCATAGGCCCCATGATAGTTGGCACATATGACTATAGATCTAATCCCACATCTAGTTGATGAGTGAGATCCCATGGTTCCCCTATATGTATGAGATGATACATGATGTACAAATGGTTGTGTAGTGGTGGGATGGATCCTAGTGGCCACTATTATTTCTTATTATAGTTTACCCTAGGTGTCATTCCTATAGCATAGGGTGGTGTAAAAGGATAAATAAGTGGTGAGCAGGTGACAATATTCCTATGGGACCAACACTGATGGATGAGGTGGCCATTAGGTAGACATGTGAGTACCATAGGTTGTAAGTTTGTAATTTGATTTGGTTATAGTAGTAATTAAATTATTTTATTTTATAAATGTAACTATCTGTTATTGCATCTTTGATATATGCAGGTAATCAGGAGTGGGCGATGATGGTAGATCAGGGAATACAGGCCCTCACATGTAGCATACATATGGATGTTTCTAGATATGGATTTATTTAGAGGGTTGTTGATGTTTTAGGTGACCATGAATCATTATTTGATCCTATGGAAAGATTTATGGTAGCATACCATACCACAACCACTAAGCACATGGATCTGCATGCTAATTGGATAGGCATGACATCCCACAATTGAGTATCATTGAGATTATATAGACTATGCTTGATAGTTATGACACTTTACAATGGGAGCATGGGGATATAGTGTGGTATCTAGGTTATTTTTAGGAGAGAGTATGTGTGTTATCACGTACATGTGGGCCCTAGATAGATTCTAGTACATCTATATTGATAGGTATTAGATTCATGGATATTGATAGCGATGATGAGTACAAACCTAGAGATATGCCCCAACATTTGATTGATGTGTTTATTATATATATATATATATATATATATATATATAACATTACTCACATGGTTTATTTGGTTTTAAACGGATTTGTACTATTTAATTCTTTGTTGGTAATCTTATAATTTTTAATTGCATTTATTTCCATGGTGTATGTTAGGATTTGGTAATTTGTGTAACATATACGTTCATTTTTAAATGCATGTATTATATTATCAATAATTAAATTATTGCATACAGTGAAATCTAGATTGAAATAAGAAAGTGTGACTATAATGATCATGTGGTAATGGGACTGTTGATTGTGCTTCTGTAATCATCTTTGAAGTATCTATATAAATGTCCCATGAATTTGTGTGTATTTATTTAGGTACCCATATTTATTGTGTAGATTTATCTTCTCCTTGGTCTCTTTATGATTGACCTAATCAACCAATGGTTCCTTAGTAGGATCAGTGTGGGAGAGATCATTCCTGGGAGAGAGTACACTGGGAGAAGGACTTATACTAGTGGTCATGTTTTGTGAAGGTCGATGGACCATAGATTGACCTTGTTAGATGAGCCTCTAGGAGAAGTATGTGGAATATATCTAGATATGTCTTTTTGATATGCAATGTTTCATGATTAGATAACTGTGTAATATTTTTCTCAAGAGAAAAACAATCATTATCTTGATGTCCATTAATACCATGATAAGTGCAAAAGCATTGTCCTTTTGCCTTCTCAAATCAGTGAGGTGGATAATATGAATTAGGAAGGAGTGTGATCATCTATTTATCCAACAAAGTTCACAATATGTCATTTTTTCTATATTGGTACCAATAAAACTGAAGAGGCTACCATTTCATAGAAGTATATGGTCTTATTATGGGAGATATTGTGTAAGCATGTTCTTTCCCTTTGTTCAACACCTTTACTGTTTGGATTTTTACATATGTTATTGGTTATGTATAAGGTGTTTGAATTGGTTTATGATCTTTTGGGACTTGTCTATTTATCTTGAAAACATGGATTTTATTATGCATTATTTTTGGTGAGGAGATTGGCAACTTGGTTTGAGTATTCGTGAGATCACGTGCATATTTGTGCACATCCCAATATAATGTCTCAAATGAATCAAAAGGCTTATGCAATGATATTTCTCTAAGTGGATAAATAAGACTTATACTAAATATAATTTTTACTTCTAAATTTTAAGGTATATAATTTGAAGAACACAAAACATCCTTAGATCGAATGACATAGTCCTATCTAGATTCATTTTCTATTTATGTCAATGTTTGTAAGTGTTCTAATGGTAATTTAGGTAAGGTATAATGATGAAAATGTGATAGAAACACATCTTCTAGTATTTTAAAAGTTTATAATGAAACATTTGGAAGACTATAGAACGGATCAAGAGCCCCTTATGTTAAGCTATAATGAAAATCTTTTAAGGACAAGCTTCCATTTTGGGCCCAATGTTCAAAGGAATGTATGTATTTTTGAAAATGAATAGCAGGGTCCCATTGACCATTAAAGGAAGAAAGCTCAGGCATGATAAAGTGTGAAGAATAAGGATGTTCAAATACATGCCTAATAATAGGTTGCTTGGTTAATATATTCCTCAAGAATAGCCTCATGAGAAGAACTTTACAATTTAAGTGTTTTGACTTGTTGCAAATCTCCCATGGTAGCCATGATAGATAACATATCATAAGAAGAGGTTGAAGTTTTTTTCGAGTGGTTGTAAATTACCATATACATGGAACACAAGAATAATTGGATATGTTTCACTATCAAGGGGTAAATTATTACATGTTTTTATTTCATATTGCAAAGAGGTATTTATGATTAAAGAGGTGAATATCTCATGTTGGATTGCATGGAGGTTGGTACTAGTGTCATTAAAAATCTCTTGACATTGAATAGGAGTAGGGGAAAGAGTTTCACTTGTAATTATTTGATCTTCTGTATTGGAAATCTCAAAGGAGGGAAGGGAAGAAACATTTTATAGTTCATTTGTAACATCATGAGGATAAAAAATGCAATTTTCACTTTCAATTTTACTTTATAAAGGAGGGAGAGAAGATGCAAAGCTAGTTTTGATCCTCTTTGTCTTACATGGCTTGATATTTGCAAATGATACATGAAATATACTTGGGAACTTAATTGTGTCCTCAAAAAATGTGTGTTTTGTAAGTATTTCCTTATGATGGTTATATGCACTCTCATGTTTTTATTCAAGTGATGCAATGGGAGATGTAGGATATGTATTTTGTTTATCACAAATTAGAGGAGAGGAACACATTTGACTATGTGAAATTGAATCCTCCAAAGAGGAAATATAATTTTCAACATTAATATTAGTTGGAGAAGAAGGTACACACTTGATTTCATCAACATGTTCACCATGAGAGGTAGGGAAGGAACATGCAATGTCTTAGACATTTGCATTATTGGAAGGGGAGGAAGGGCACTCACTTTGTGAAGTAACTAAAGAAGGTTTGCATGAAATATTTTGATTTTAAACATTATGGATACTATCAATTTGTGTATCTATAACATATTCATCATCATAAAGTTAAGGAATAGGAACAATGTCATAAACAAGAGGAATGTCATCACAATCATACCCAAAATTAGAAAGATCATAATCACTACCTTTATCATTGATATTTGCATTTGTATCATTGGTTTTTTCATTATCATAATTTAAAAAAAAAGAGGATTTATCCTATTTTTTGTGTTCTTATAGGTATTAATATGCAATACATTGATCATTAGGTGGATTAAATTAATCATCAAAATGGAGATTCCATGCATCACATTCTGCTAGTGATGTCGTAAGGTTTGTAATGTTTAAAACAACTATGAAGCATACAACCATCAGGGCCAATGTAGAGATGTAACTAAGCATTGCTAAGCTATGCCCATTTAAGTAAGATATAAATTAGATCTAAAAATAAAATGTATAAATCTGAAATGAATTTTTTAAATAAGGAAAAAACCCTAATATGTAAACTAGGGTTTTGGTTTAATAAACATAGGATAGGTTAACAAAATGTTTTAATGCTTTTTTATTCATAAGATAAATATACAAGAAATAAATTTGTTTGAATGCAATATTGTAATGTTTAGATTTTAATAATGTAAGACAATATTTTGAAAATATATCTCATTTAAGCATGTGTAATAAATACGAGTACTAAATAACTACGAGATAAATAGAGCATATCTTATTTGATGTTTTGTTCAATAAGGTGACAGTGATTAGGAAGGTTGTTCTAAATATCTTGACCTTGTTCACTCTATATTATGAATATTTTTGTCTACTATACAATTATGTCAATCAATGATAATAATGTTGACACTAGTGTAAACCTCTGACATACGTGTCCAGTCAAGGATATGCACAAGAATGGTTTCAAATTTATATCAATCTTACACTGTGACCTATATAATTTTTTTACATCATTGGATGTGTCTTCTTGTGTACTTTATCTATATAATAAGAAAAACCCTAGTTTCTTTGCATTGTACCTCTTGTAACCTAGTATAAAGGGGTTAATAATATGAGTTTAGTTATCCCTAGCAATCCCATTTGTTGTTAAGTGTTGCCTACATAGACAATACTCCAAAGAGGGCCTTAGACTGGCATGTAAGTCTCACTCATATGTATGTGTGTGGAATTATAAGAATATATTATAGTGGTAGGGTTCCTCTCTCTTGTAGTAACTGCTTTCTTTCTCACCTTCTAATGATGCATTAGTATTTCATCTCCCAAATTAAAATCATCTCTTTATCCAACAATTCCCATATATTTCTTTCATACCTTTCATCTTCAATCCCTGTAACCAAATGAAGATAATGCAATATGTAATTGTTCATGTAGACATAGTGTCCATGTTCCCTAAATGAAATTACTCACTCTTATTTTCTAGGGAGTGGTTGGTTAAAGTAACTCTGATTATGATGTCATCTTCTATAATGTTCATGTATCCCATAGAAAACTAGTCAAAGATCATTTAATTTATAAAATGGATTAAAATTCATTGTTTTCACAAATTTTTACACGATGCTAGGATAAAGACTTGAACACATTTACTACTCAAAAATTTGGGTGTGCTACTAGAAACAACACTTATCAGTTCCATTGTAAGGTCGAAAATGAGTATTTAAAGAGTCTATTGAAAGTGACCTATTATTTATGTATATTTTTTTAAATAGCTTTTGCTTGAAATACTATTTAAATAATATCTATTAGCCTTACAATGGCAGAAAGAGGTGTTGTTTCTAGTTATTATTTTTATATAAGGAAAAAATTCCATGTTTGGAGCTAGGTTCTAGTAAGACCCCTAAGATTTTTTCATTGAACCACAACATTTTTGAATAAAGTTTTGTATTACTTATGAGGGACCAATAAATATGGCATGTAAAAAATATCAAGGGTATGTATGATATGGCCAGATTTTTATCTAGATGAGAAAGATAATATATATTTACTTGGTATATGTTTTTGTTTATGTTGTTTCTTATCAGGTAATTATTTTACTTGGAGATTTGATACAATATACATGTCTCTTTCATTAGGATGAATTATGAGTAGGATTTGGGTTTGTAAACTACCATCTCCTTATATTTTCAATGAATTAGGGGTAGGATTTGAGTTTGTAAAATATAATCTACTTATATTTTCAATATTATTTCCACAGGTTCTCACTTTTAAAACATATGTCTAGATACAATTATGTTTAATCCAATTTTAGTCTATTTGTCCTCGCCCGCCTAGATATAACTGAATCCTTCATGCCAACCCATTCTCCATTCATATTTCCATATTCATCACCAACCTTGCAGAAGCATTGTAATTAATTGATTTACTTTAGTCTTGAGGATAAATGATTCTATTTTTTTATGTTAATAGCCTAGATGAGTCCTCTCTAATTTATTAAAAATGAATATTTTATAAATTCTATTAGGTTAGAATAACTATTAGTAATACCACAGGTTAATACCTTCTAATTCCAAAAGTTCTTGTTTCCCTCATATCAAGTTTCAAGACCTGAAAGTGTCTCATTTCAATATGTGCAAGAATTTGAAGGTTCATATCTTACTATGGCAAGGTTCCTCTGGTACTAGTGTCATTAAAAATATCTTGACATTGAATAGGATTGGGGAAAAGAGTTTCAATTTTAATTATTTGCTCTTTTGTATCAGAAATCTCAAAGGAGGTAAGGGAAGAAACATTTTCTAGTTCATTTATAACATCATGAGGAGAAAAAAATGCAATGTTCACTTTCAGTTTTACTTTATAAAGGAGGAAGAGAAGATGCAATGCTAGTTTTGATCCTCTTTATCTTACATGGCTTGATATTTACAAACGATACATGAAATATATTTGGGAACTTATTTTGTCCTCAAAAAATGTGTGTTTTTTAAGTACTTCCTTATGATGGTTATATGCACTCTCATGTTTTTATTCAATTTAGACAATGGGAGATGTAGGACATGTATTTTGTTCATCACACATTAGAGGGGAAGAAGAAATTTTACTATGTGCATTTAAATCCTCCAAAGGGGGAATATAATTTTCAACATTAGTATTAGTTGGAGAATAAGGCACACACTTGATTTCATCAACATGTTCACCATGAGAAATAGGGGAGAAACATGCAATGTCTTCAACATTTGCATGATTAGAATGGGAGAAAGGGCACAAACTTTTTGAAGTAACTAAAGAAGGTATGCATGCAATATTTTTATTTTGAACATTTTGAATGCTATCAATTTGTGTATCTAGTACCTCTTCATCATTGTATAAAAAATGAATAGGAACAATGTCATAAACAAGATGGATGTCATCACAATCATACCCAAAATTAGAAATATCATAATCACTACCTTTATCATTGATATTTGCATTTGTATCATTGGTTTTTTTCATTATCATAATTGTAAGAAAAAGGGGCTTTATCCCATTTTTGGTGTTCTTCTAGGTATTCATGTGCAATACATTAATCATTAGGTGGATTAAATTAATCATCAAAATGGATATTCCATGCATGGCATTCTGTTAGTGATGCCATAAGGTTTGAAATGTTTAAGACAACTATGACACATACAACTACTAGGGCCAAAGAAGAGATGTAACTAAGCATTCCTAAGCAATGCCCATATAAGTAAGAGAGAAATCAAATCTAAAAATAAAATGTAGAAATTTGAAATGAAATTTTTGAATAAGGCAAAAACCCTAATATGTAAACTAGGGTTTTGGTTCAATAAACATAGGATGGGTTCACCAAATGTTTTAATGCTTTTTAATTCATAAGATAAATATACAAGCAATAAATTTGTTTGAATGTAATATTTAATGTTCAAATTTTAACAATGTAATACAATATTTTGACAATATATCTCATTTAAGTAGGTGTAATAAATACAACAAGTACTAAGTAACTAAGAGATAAATAGAGGATATCTTATTTGATGTTTTGTTTAGGAAGGTGGCAGTGATCAGGAATCATCACAAGGTAGTTTAAAATATCTTGACGTTAGTCACTGTATATTTTGACTATTTTTGTCTACTAGACAATTGTGTCAATCAAGGATAATAATGTCGACACTAGTGTAAACCTCTAACATAGGTGTTCAGTCAAGGATAAGAACAAGAATGGTTCCAAATTTGTATCAATCTTGCATTGTGACCTATATAATTGATTTACATCACTGGATGTGTCTCCTTGTACACCTGATCCAGATAATAATAAAAAACCTAGTTTCTTTGAATTGTACCTCTTGTAACCTAGTGAAAAGGGGTTAGTAATATGATTCAAGTTATCCCTAGAAATTCCATTTCTTTTTAAGTGTTACCTACATAGACAATACTCCAAAGAGGGCCTTAAACTCACTTGTAAGTCTCTCTCCTATGCATGTGTGTGGAATTCTAAGAATGTAACTATATGTTCTTTCTCCTAGTAACCCTTGGTATAAGTGATGCAATAGAATATTTGATCTTTCAAATGCTTCAAATATTTGATTCAATGTAGTAATGTAATTTGATTATCTGAAATAAATAGTACTCTTCAATTAGATAGTTGCTTAATCAAATTGTTAAGTGTGTTAATTAGATTGTAGCTTTTGTATATATAAGAGCCTTTTGATTTTGAATTAGAACCTAGTGACAAAAAAAATAATTTACCATAGAATGGGCAAAGAGAGCTGACAAAATGGTCACAAAGTGAAAGATATAGAAAAGGATAAAAAGGTAAACCTAGACAGTTGCATCGAACTTGGACACCAATGTTGACACTAATGTCCAAGATGGATGCAAGTGTACAAGGGCTAAAAACATTAAAAAAAGGAACAACAGGTATGGATCCCTGGTATATATTGGATGAAGATAAACAAACATAACATACAGGCCCAAGGGGTAGGTAAATCAAGTGAAATAAGATGGAACTGAAGAGGTCCATAAGAGATCACGTCACCAGATGTCTAATTCTTTGTGAAAAGGTATATACATATAAGGAGATTATAAATAAGTGTAATTTTACCAAAATGGATGTCTACAATTACTTATGAGAGACCAATAATGATGGCATATAAAAGATAGAAAGGGAATGCATGAAATGGCTAGTTTGATATCTAGATGAGAAAGGCAATGCATATTTGTTGTGGTATCTCTTATTTTTTATGTTGTTTATTATCAAGTAATTTTTTTTACTATATATTTGATTCAATCTACGTGTATCTCTCATTAAGATAATTGAATTTTAGGATTTGATTTTTGTAAACTACTACCTCATATTTTTGACATTATTTCCTTAATTTCTCATTTTAAAAACATATGTCTGGATACAACTATGTTTAATTCATTTGTAATTGATCTTTCCTCACCCATTTAGATCCAATTGAATCCTTCAATCCAACCCATTTAAATTTTCATATTCATTGCCAAACTTAAAAAAGCATAGCCATTAATTGCTCTACTTGAGCCTTGAGGATAAATGCTCCTATTTGTTATTTTAAAATCCTAGATGAGTCCCTTGCAATTTATTTAAAATAAAACATTCCTAGATTTTATTAGATCAACAAAGATATTAATGATACTATAAGTTAATGATTTTTAAATACAATAAGTCTTATTTCCATCATATCCTATTTTAAGACTTGAAATGACCCCATTTGAACATATTCAATATTTTGAAGGCCCATATCTTACTATGGCAGGGTTCCTCTATCTTGTAAGAACTGCTTTGTTGCTCATCTTCTAGTGATGCATTGGTAGTACATATCCTATAATCAAATCATCTTATTGTCCAATATTTTCCTTATGGTGGATTATTTCTTACCTTTCATCTTCAATCCCTCAATTAAAGGAAAACAACATGATGTTCAAGTGTTCATGCAAATTAGTGTCCATGTTACCCAAATGAAATTACTTGTTCTTATTTGTTAGGGACTAGTTAGTGAAAGCAACTCTGATTATGGTGCAATCTTGTATGATGCTCTTATATCCCCTAAAAAATAGTTTAAGATTTTTTGATTAAAAAATGGAGGAAAATGCATCATTTGCAGAATTTCAACCATGAAACTTGGATATAAAATTGAAAACATTTATTGCAAGAAATTTCTAGCATGCTACTAGAAACAACACCTACATGTGCAATTGTAAGGCCCATAGGGAGCATTTAAAGAGTCTCTCAGATGCAACCTATTCTTTAATTTTTTTATAAAATAGGTCATTCTAGTTAGGTGTTATTGCTAGTTATTATATTTTTTTGCAGAAAAGGTGCCATTTTTGGAGCTAGGTTCTGGTGAACTCTAAGATTTTTATTCGAACAAAATCATTTTAAATAAATATTTGTATTAATTATGAGAGACCAAGAATGATGGAATGTAAAAAATAGCAAGGGAATGCATGACATGTCCATACTTTTATTTAGATTAGAAAGTAAATGCATATTCATAGTGGTATCTCTTATTATTTCTGTTACTTCTTATAATGTAGTTTTTTTCTTGGAGATTTGATTCAATCTACATGTCTCTCTCATTAAGATTACACAACGTTAGGATTTGGGTTTTGTAAACTACTATTCCATATGATTTTTTACATTATTCCCACATGTTCTCATTTTCAAAACATATGTCTAGATACAACTTTGTTTAATCCACTTGTAATCTATCTTTCCTCACCCACCTAGTTCCAGTTGAATCCTTCACACCAACCTAGTCTCCAATTAAATTTTTCATATTCATTGCCAACCTTGCAGAATAATAGTCATTAATTCTTATATTTGATCCTTGAGTATAAATGTTTATATATTTTTCTTTTAATGGCCTAGATGAGCCCCTTGCAATTTCCTAAAAAAATAAAGCCTTCTTAATTTTTGCTATGTCAGCATAACTATTAGAGATACCATAGGCTAATGCCTTCTAATTCCAAGAAGTCTCATTTCCATCGTATCCTATATAAAGACTTGAAATCATCCCATTTGAACATGCGCAAGAAGTTGAAGGCCAATATATTATAGTGGTAGGTTTCCTCTCTCTTGTAAGAACTATTTTCTTGCTTGCCTTCTAATGATGCATTAGTAGTTCATCTCCAAAATTAAAAGCATCTCTTTATCCAACAGTTCCCATATTATGACTTCTTTCATACCTTTCATCTTCAATCCCTACAACCAAATGAAGATAATGCAACATGCAAGTGTTCATGTAGACATAGTGTCCATGTTCCCCAAATGAAATTAATCACTCTTATTTTCTAGGGAGTGGTTAGTTAAAGTAACTTTGATTATGATGTAGTCTTCTATAATGTTTATGTATCCCATAGAAAACTAGTAAAATATTGTTTAATTTATAAAATGGAGTAAAATGCATTGTTTTCATAATTTTTTCCATGATGTTAGGATAAAGATTTGAAAACATTTACTACTCAAAAAATTGGGCGTGCTACTAGAAACAACACCTATCAATGCCATTGCAAAGTCGAAACTGAGTATTTAAAGAGTCTATTGCAAGTGACCTACTCTTTATGTAATTTAAAAAAAATAACTTGGGCTTGATAGACTATTTAAATACTATCTATCAGCCTTACAATGGCACCAAGAGGTGTTGTTTCTAGTTATTATTTTTATATATGGAAAAAATTCTATTTTTGGAGCTAGGTTCTGGTAAGACCCCTAATATTGTTTCTTTGAACCACAAACTTTTTTAATAAATATTTATATTACTTATGAGGGACCAAGAAATATGGCATGTAAAAAATAGAAATGGAATGTATGATACGACCAAATTCTTATCTAGATGAGAAATACAATGTATATTTACTTTGGTAAATGTTGTTGTTTATGTTACTTCTTATCAGGTAATTGTTTTTCTTGGAGATTTGATACAATATACATGTCTCTCTCATTAGGATGAATTAGGGGTGGGATTTGGGTTTGTAACTACCATATCCTTATATTTTCAATGAATTAGGGGTAGGATTTAAATTTGTAAACTACAATCTCCTTATATTTTCAACATTATTTCCACAGGTTCTCGCTTTCAAAAAATATGTCTAGATACAATTATGTTTAATCCACTTTTGTCCACCTAGATCTAATTGAATCCTTCATTCCAACTCATTCTCCATTCAAATTTACATATTCATCACCAACCTTGTAGAAACATAATAATTAATTATTTTACTTTAGTCTTTGTTGTAGGCTAGAATTGCACCCTTGTGGGAGAGTTTCTCAAGCTCTCTCACTCACAGCTACAAGCATTGGGACAACCTCAAGCTGTGGGTATCCTATAGTGAGGTTGAACCTCTAAGATTTTTAATGAGGCTAGTTCCTTAGATACTTCACTTCAGCTCTTATTTTCCACACTAAAATCTACTGTTGGCTAAGAAAATGGATAGGAGGATAACATAAAGAGGAAAATCTAAGCTAAGGGAGGTGATGTACCAAAAGAGAAATGATCGACTTCAGTTTGGGAATATAGACAACTACTGATGAACCCAACTAGGACACAGACTATTCTAATTCTACCTCAAGCCATGGGCATGAAAATTTGTGTGAAGGTTGAAGGGGAGCCCTGCATTTTGAAGGATGAAAAGGGATAGGTCTGTGTGAGACATTATGAGTTCATAACACTCCAAAGAGGGATCGACGTCTGGAAACTTCATACAACCTGCACAGAACCAAGAAAAATTGAAGTAAGATGCTTGGAAAATTTACAGATGATTAACAAAAACATACATCCTATAAATAAAATCCAAATATGTACACTTGAATTTAACTAGAATTAGAAATCTTTCCTTATATTGATTCAAAAATGTTTTTTATAAAGCGATTTTGGTAGAGTCACTTCATCGCCAGTCTAGGGATAGTTTTTTGGCTCAATGGCCCCTATCTGTAATTAAAAAAACACTGAGAGAAGAAGGGAACTCATGAGAAACTAGGAGGGAAGCCATAAATTCTTTACAACCACCATCGTTGTCCTTCTTTGACCATAGAGTGAGTCATTTAAGCTCACCTCAATCTTCTCGAGCCCATCCTATATTCAAGTCACCCTTGGGTGGATTTTGAGGGAGATATGTTATGGGTGGTTGGATGTCTTTGCTTAACATAATTGAGTTGATCTCTTCATTAAAAATCAATATACTCCTCTCACCTTCATGTGTCTTATCTGAAGAAGGATGAAGTCTCCATACTTTGAAGCTTAGGCTGAACCATGTTACATTTGATCATGTGGCCATTCATCGAGAGTGAGATCCATATCAAAGGATAAAAACCTTCATTAATTTACACCTACCAACTCTCGCCAATCACTTGGACTCTCTTATGCTCTGATTAGTTATTGGAAGTTACCTCGGATCCTTGACTCGCCTCTTAGATCTTCTTGATGTGGACACCTATGAATTGTCAATCTCCCTACTAGTTAGAAATGATTATGCCACTTGTCCTCAGCTAATTAACCCTTCAGGTTGTTTGACCTTTTAAATTGAACTCATTGTGATTAAAGGTGAGTCACTGGTGTGCTTGGTCCCACTACTTTTTAAGCTTACCCTTGCACTATCTATCTTCAATCGTAGGATCTTGACAAGTGTCAAACTCATGGCGGTCTTGGCAAGTCCTTTTATTTCTTTCAAATGCAAATGACTACTTGATGAGTCCCAAATTTTATGGCTACAATAATGTCATGGGATATTTGAATCCCAACGGCTATTTACTATGGTTAAAGTTGACATTTATGCAATTGTCATTGATTTCTTTAGATGCTTTCCTGTGGGCTTATTTCTTTCGGACCTCTTGCTTGCAGCTTTATCCCTTGTATTTTCCTTCAGATGAAATTTTAAAGGAAATATATCTTTGGGCTTTGAATCTTGCCTCATCTCCCATGGGCAAATTGTCTACAGGAATTGTCTCTTCATCTTTTTCGAAAGGAAAAGACCCTTTGGAGAAAGTGCCCTTTGACGTTTGTAAATGGTCCCTTTTTTAAGGGAAGGTACCCTTAGGTTTTTAAAGTGTCCCTTCAGAATTTTGATAATGAACTTTCCTAAAGGGAAAGAGCCCTTCAAAAATTTTGAAATGATCCTTCGGCATTTTTACAAATGAACTTTTCTGAAGGGAAAGTGACCCTTTGTAAGAATTGAAATGGTCCACTTTGAAAAAAAAGTGACCCTTCAGCTTTCTTGAAAAGTCCTTTTCTCATGCAAAGAATACCTTCAAGAATTTTTCAATTGACCCTTTTATTGAAGAGTTACCCTTCAGGAAAATTGTCCTGGATAATTTTCTTGAAGGAAAAGGTCTTTTTGTTTTGCTTCGAACATTTTGTCTGAAAGAATTATCCCTTCGAAAAACTTTGTCTCAAATTTTTTTTTTGAAAGAATTCAACACTTAGCCAAAAAGAGTCTCGAAAGAAAAGAAACACTTAGTCTACACAAAGTTTGAAATAAATAACCAGTAAAGACTTTGTTAAATAAAAAGATTTTGTACTCAGCTTTTCCAAGGTCTGTATGTTCCTCTGATGGAGTACGTAGCTTTTCTAATGGAGTCCATGGATCTTCTGATGGAGTCTATATATTTTCTGATGGAGCCCATAGCTTTTTTGAACTCATGCTTAAAATTCTTGAGATGCTTGAATTTCTTGGTTTCACCATGAAAACTGCCCAAGAACCTTTTTCTTTGCTCTCTAGACCTGTCCCTTGGAATTTAACAAAATATGCTTTAAGCAATCTTAAAGTGTTTCAAAAGATTTGTGAGAACTATAAAATCTATCTGGTCTACTCATTTCATCTGAAACATCTATTCATTTACTCATCCATTAGTAACTTGATCCACCTAGGTGTAGCTTGGTATGTGGGACAACATTTTTAGTGATTCACAGGGAAGCATGCCTGTTATGCTTGAGAACCCAGACCAATTTGCCTTGTCTAGTCCATTGGCCATGGAGTCATTAGCCTTTGCAACTGAGCTGGTCTAAAACTAGATACAAGGTTGACCCTTTTTGGAACTTCCTCTGAAGTAACAAGGACAACCAGACTAAAGCAAACTGTGACCAAAGCACTTAAGGAAGGGAAACACACAATGGAAAGGAATGTGCATAAGGCACTTAGAAGAAAACAAGAAAAACTAAACGAAACATATAGAATATATATAATGGCTGAAAATTCTTTTAAAATCAAGGCTTTAGATGAATCCCATTGACTGGAATGGGTAATACCTCTTCGTCTAGTTGGGTGAGCTAGAAAGAATTATGTTGTTTGTATCCATGGATCAAATAAGGGCCACTCCATAAGTTGTCAAACTTAGTATGGTTTCTTGGCTTGGCCCTATTTGAATCCCATTTAAGGACTAGGTCTCCCTCCTTAAAGTTTTTTATTATGTCTCTCTTATGTCCCTCCTTGTTGTTCTCCTGATGATTCTCAATAAATTCTTATTTGTGGACTCAACCATTCCATTTCCTTGAGGATAATAATTGGAAGAGGTGCTAAGGTAGATGCCCATCTTGAGATCCCATTCACTTATTTTTAGACCAAGGAAAGCCAATGCATTATCAAAAATAATAGTTGATGGAACACCAAACCTAGTCATGATGTTGTCATAGATGTCTAGGACTGCACTTTCATTAGCTTCCTTCAATGCAATGGATTCCACCCATCTGGTGAATTATTAAATTATGGTAAGCACCCACTTATGCCCCACACTTGATGGAGGGTTGATCACTCTGACGAAATCAAAATCCCACTGCATGAATGCTTACTCTACCTGAATCAGGCTGAGAGGAAAAGTTACTAATCTTTTCTTAACTATAAAGAGGGCACATTTCTAACACTTTCTCACCCATGCATAAGCATTTTTGAAGATGTTGGGCCAATAATAACCAGCCCTCATTATCTTTGATGCTATAGTCCTAAGTGAAAAATGACCTCCTACATGACCATCATAGACATACTCCAAAAGCTTGGCCACTTGGTCATAATCTATGCACCTTAGGAGCACTCCATTGAGGTCCTTCCTGAATAAAACCCCATCAACCAATGCATAAGGTATGGACTAAATTTTGAAATACCTTCTTTTTACCTTGTCCATACCCAGAGGGCATTCACCTATTAGCAGAAAATGTGCCATATCATGGAGCCAACTCTTATGAAGTAGAGGTGCCTCTACCTGTGAGTTGTCTTGAAACACCAAGGTAACTTCTTTATCCTTTTGAAGATCTTCCACCATGTGTTCACACAAACCTCTACCTCTGACCAACTTGGTTACTTTGATTTCCACATCAAACTCCATGATTTTGGTGATCCAGCTAGCTCTTTTCTTATTTATATCTTTGTTAAGGGGGAAATCCCTAACTCCAGGATGGGGCACCGTGAAATAAATTTTGTTGTTGGAGAGCATTGGTCTGAACTTCTTAAGACTCCTCACTACTGCAAGGATTTACTTCTTTATGAAGGTGTACCTTAATTCATATCCTTCCATCCCTTGACTAAATAAGGTAATTGGATGCTCCATTCCCTCACCATTCTTTTGTGTTAGCATAGCTAACAAGCCATTAACGTTGGCAAAGGTGTACAACATGAAATCCTTGGAGAAATTAAGATTTATGAGCGAGGGTGCTTGGGCAATGTCCTATTTGATGGCCTCAAAAGCATCTATTCCTTCTCTTGACCAAGAAAAAACCTAAATCTTCTTTAACATGGCAGTAATAGGCTTGACCAAGCTTGTAAAACCTAGTATGAACCTTCTTACAAAATTCATTTTTCCAAGGAATCTTTGAACTCCTTTTTTATGCTTGGGGAGGGAGAGAGCTAAGATGGTGTCTACCCTTTTAGTATTAATGGACAACCCTTCCTTTGAAATGATGTGGCCCAATAGCTTGTCTTCATGGATGGTAAACATGCACTTCTTGGGATTCAACAAGATCCCATACTCCCTGCATCTCTCAAAGATCAGCCTCAAGTGGTCCATGTGTTCACTGGCATTCTTGGAGAAAACCATGATGTCATCCAAGTATACCAGCACCATTTGATTTAGTAGCCCTTAGAAATCCATGTCCATGGCTCTTTGTAAAGTTGTGCCACCATTTGATAAACTGAAGGGCATATTTTGGTATGCATGCGTGCCCCATTTGGTGGTGAAGGCAATCTTATACTGATCCTCCTCTTTTACCCATACTTGGTTGTAACCTAAATATCCATCCAATAGAGAAAAGCATTCTGAAACTATAACTATCTGAAGAAGCTGCTCCATGGATGGTAGAGGGTAGTGATCTTTGAAAGAGTCTTTGTTCAAATCTTTGAAGTTAACACACAACCTAATTTCCCCACTCTTCTTTCTTACAGGCACCAAATTGGCTACCCATGATGAGTGTTTGATGGAAAAGATGATCCTAGATTCAATCAAATTGGTTAGCGCTTTCCTCATAAGCCTTTCTATCTTGGGGTTGATGGGCCTTTGCTTTTACTTTACATGCTTAGCATTGGCCTCCAATTCTATAGTATGTTGGGCTAACTTTGGATCAAAACCTTTCAGGTCACCATATTCCCAAGAAAAAATGTTTGTGTATTCTTGTTAAAGTGATATGAAAGTATGCCTCTTAGCCTTACTACTTACCTTCCTGAGCTTGAGAAGCTTATCTTTGAAGATGAAGAGTCTCTCATAGTTTTCTTCATTGGTGGACATTACTGCTTTTTCTTTTTTTACACCATCTCCCTCATGGAAAAGGCCTTCAAGTGTAACCAGTCCCTTAGGAAGTTTGTTAAACCTTAGTTGAACAATTTGATCTTCATATTGATGATGAAACTTACCTTGGTTGGTGGAGGAGAACTTAAATTCCTGTTGTAAGAAACAAGCAATTTATTTGTCACTTTTGAAGACCTGCCAATGGGCTTCATTATCTGGTACTAATGGCCTCTACACCACTTTGACATGTGGCTGAACCCTAGCCTCTTTCAGCTCACTTGGGATGTTTAACTGAGCTCCCATGGCTACCAACCTGTCAGCATATTGGTTCTGATTTCTTGGCACAGTTTAAATGTCAAAGGCTTCAAAATCTTCAATTAGGTCTAACACTCTATTTTTTTAGGACCTCATCAAAGGATTTTTTGTAACATTCAAGCCTCTGACCTCGTTCACTATAAGCTCACTATCTTTGTATGCTTGCAACATTTTAATTCCTCTTTTATTGGCCCATTGGAGACCATGGATCAAGCCTTCATATTCTATTACATTTGAAGAGCAACTAAAATGGAACCTATAGGAAGACAAAAGCTTATTACCTGAAGGGGAAACCAACATTGCCCCTGCACCCACTCCATTTTTGCTCCTTGAACCATCAAATAAAAACTTCCACATACCATTGAGGTCATCTTTAGGTCCAATGAGGGAAGGCATGAGTTGATTTTCTTCATATAGAAAACAGACACCCATGTCTCTTTCTTCAACACCTTCCAAAGGGTTGAGAAATTGATTATCCCTCCATAGCTCATCCAAGAACAAGTTTGGAACCTCCTCAGGATGAGTATTCAATTCTTGACCAATTGTAAACTCATCCTCATCAAGGATAGTACAATTAAGGTTTATGCTATCTGGCTGATGGGGTTCAATATGGAATTGTGCCATGTGTTTAGCCTTGATTGATACTTTAGTCCCATACCTTGTTTTGAAAGCCATGTAGGACCAATTTGTTGCAAGGTAACCCCTAATTTTGGCTATGAATTATCTAAAAAGACACCACAAAGTGATGGGTGACATCAAGGATCAACACATCCTGCATCACTGAAACACTAGGACAAGCATGTAGGGCTAAGCTCAATTCTTTGATGATACTTGATGGCTTTGTGGAAGAATCATCAAGCTACAAGACTCCCTTGGTAGCCAACTCATATTTAAGGTTTAGTTGATCAGCTATAGCCTTTGGCATGACTGAAGTGTAAGCCCCACTATCTACCAAGAAATTGTGTACCAAGGAATCATTGATAATTAATGAAATGTAGAATGGAAGAGCTTTGGCTACACTACTTGGCCTTTCTCCCAAAGGACCTTGGGTTGTATTGGTGAGAACCTTAGTTTCCTTGCTTGGTTGTTTACTTGTAATTGTTGTAACACTTATCTTCGACAAACCTTCTTGAAGGATGTCCACTTGATCGGGCATGGAAAGCATGTCCCACATTGGTACGCTCACATTAGATTTTTTTATTTGTTCAACAATGTTGATTGGTGTACCACTAACCTTTGCCTAAGTTTTGGGAGCTACTACTATTGGCTTGGTCATTAAGGGAGTGGTGATAGGAAGCTCCTTGGATGCTTCTTGGTTGTCACCCATATTCCTTCTTTTGAATCTTGTATTTGTTGAGACTGAGACATGAGCCAGACTAGGGATAGCCTATTAATTGGATGCATAACACTCTTCTTGATCATTGATAACCATTGTAGCTTTCGATTGGTTTGATACCTAATCTGGTCCTTGTTCTTGTGGAGGCTGCTCTGGCTTTGTCATCATGGGGATCTCTATGTTTTGAGCCATAAGAGCTTGATTGTACCCATAAGCAATAACATGTTGTTATTGGTCATTGAAAGCCTAGTTAGAATCATTAGTTGGGATAGTGGATTGCCCAAAATACTAATTCCAAGGCATTGTCCCTTTAGCCTCTTGAGTCATATTGTTTTGAACATGAACCAAGAAATTGGAAGGGCTTGTAGCACTTGGATTATAATTGTGTTGTCTAGCATAGTTAGGCTACCCTTGTCCTTAGAAACTTATTTCTTAGGGTGGCCTATTTACTTTATAAGACTACTATTGAGGCTGATATAGAGCTTGATATGGCTTGTTGTAAGCTTGTTGTCTCTTGACATTGACCACATCATTCCCCAAGGATTGGAGCATGCTCTTCAGTTATAAGTAGTTCTTTTGCTTTTGGGAGTCACTAAATCGACTAGTGGAGGCCTTCTCTTGCTTTGGTGAAGGTATAGCAACAATTGTTGGAGTTAGAAGAATAACATCAAGTGGAGGAACAACTGCAAGAGGTGGTCTGATCTTAGGACAAAGAGGCATTGTGGGTCTAGGAGTAAGCTTGCAACCTGAACCAGGAAATTTTTTGCTTTAATATCCACCTCATAAGCATCTGACAATATGCCCCCTCCCATGGATTGGATCATTACTATTATATCACTATTTAGAGCCTTCAAATAATATAAGAATGCAAAGTTTAGGGATGGTCTAACAACGACTGTAATTTTGTCCCAAGCCTTTTGGAATCTTGTGTTGAAGTCTTGCATAACTTCATGGGGAGCTCTCTTGATTGTGGTCAATTGTTTTACTAGTGACAGATGGTCACTCTTATCTAAAAACCTCTTATATAAGGCTATTCCCAGCTGATCCCATGGTTGAATCAAGTTAGGAACTAGACCTATATACTAATCTAAAGCTTTTCCCTTAAAGGATGTAGTAAATAGCCTAATGGATACATTTTCTATTGTGGCATTATGAATATTTCAAAAATTTGTTATGTTTATGATGTGTTCAGTAGGAGTTACAACTTGGTCTCTTGTGAGATACGAGATGCTTTTGAGGGCTGCTACTGGCATAGGGTCATATTGTGGCAAATTTAAAGGAATTTAGCCACTAAAGCCTACAAAAGCTCTTTGGAAAATCATGGTAGTAAGAGGGGCTAACAAGGATCTTCTTGTGTAGGTATACCTTATGACTGGTTTAGGAAAATGGTGCCCTAGGTATGGATGAGTATGGGCAAACCTTAACCTTCTTACTCAGTTGAAAGGCAATTCAACAAATTCAAAAGGGATACCTCTAGAAGTTGATCTTGTGGTTACCTTTGGCATGAAAAATGGCTACTGCTCTGCTGTTAGATAGTTGGGTGTTCTTTAGAGTCACCAAATACTGAAAGATGAAAACTACCACTACTACAACTTCATCAAACCAACACCAAACTTGACCAATCTTCCTTGGAAATGGAAATGAAAATGGTAGTGGGTTCCGCCGGGCGTGCTAAAAACTATTGTAGGCTAGAATTGCACCCTTGTGGGAGAGTTTTTTAGGCTCTCCCACTCCACAAATACAAGCTTTGGGACAACCTCAGGTTGTGGGTATCTTGTAGTGATGTTGAACCTCTAGAATTTTTAATGAGGCTAGTTCTTTAGATACTTCACTTTAGCTCTTATTTCCCACACTAAAATCTACTACTGAATAAGAAGGGATAAGAGGGTAACATAAAGAGGAAAATCTAAGCTAATGGAGGTGATGCACCAAAAAATAAATGATCCACTTCAGTCTGGGAATCTAGTCAACTACTGATGAACCCAACCAGGATGCAAACTATTATGATTCTGCCTCAAGGCCATGGGCATGAAAATTTATGTGAAGGTCAAAGGGGAGCCCTGCATTTTGAAGGATGAAAATGGATAGGTCTATGTGAGACACTATGAGTCCATAACACTCTAAGGAGGGATCGATGTCTGGACACTTCACACAACCTACACAGAACCAAGGAAAATTGAAGCAAGATGCTTGAAAAAGTTACAGATGATGAATAACAACATACATTATGTAAATAAAATCCAAATATGCACATTTGACTTTAACTAGAATAAAAAATCTTTCCTTATATTGCTTCAAAAGAATTTTTTACAAAGTGATTTTGGTAGAGTCACTTTATCGCGAGTCCAAGGATAGTTTTTTGGCTCAAATGCCCTTATTTATAACATAAAAGGCTGGGAGAAGGGAACTCATGAGAAATTGGGAGGGAATCCATAAATTCCCTACAATCACCACCGTCATCCTTCTTTGACCATGGAGTGAGTCGTTCAAGGTCACCTCAATCTTCTCGAGCCCATCCTGCATTCAAGTCACCCTTGGGTAGATTGTGGGGGAGCCATGTCATGGGTGGATGGATGTCTCCACTTGGCATGACTAAGTTGATCCCTGCATTAAAAATTGGAATACTCCTCTCACCTTTACATGTCTTGTCTGAAGAAGGATGAAGTCTCCATACTTTGAAGCTTAGGTTGAACCATGTTGCATTTGATCATGCAACCATTCATCGAGAGTGAGAGCCATATCAAAGGATAAAACCTTCATTAATTTTCACCTACCAGCTCCCACCAGTCACTTGGGCTTTCATTTGCTCTAATTAGTTGTTGGAAGTTGCCTCAGATCCTTAAATCACCCCATAGATCTTCCTGATGTGGATGCCTATGAATCATCAATTTCCCTGCCAATTGGAAACACTTATGCCACTTTTCCTTGGCTAATTATCCCTTTAGGTTGTTTGACCTTTTGAATTGAACTCATTGTGATTAAAGGTGAGCCACTGGTGTGCTTGGTCCCACTACTTTTTGAGCTTACCCTTACACTGTATATCTTCGATCATGAGATCTTGACACATGTCAAGCTCATGATGATCTTGGCAAGTCCTTTGATTTATTTTGAACGCAAATGACTACTTGACGAGGACCAACTTTGATGGCTACAGGAATGTCATGAGATATTTGAATCCCAATGGCTATTTACTATGGTTGAAGTTGATGTTTGTGCAACTGTCATTGATTTATTTAGATGCTTTCCTACGGGCTTCTTTCTTTCAGACCTCTTACTTATAGCTTTATCCCTTGTATTTTACTTTAGATGAAAGGTTGAAGGAAATATATCTTCAAGATTTGAATCTTGCCTCATCTCCCATGAGAAAATTCTCTATGGGAATTGTCTCTTCATCTTTTCTCAAAGGAAAAGACCCTTCGGAGAAAGTGCCTTTCGGCATTTGGAAATGGTCCCTTTTTGAAGGGAAGGTACCCTTCGGGTTCTTTAAGTGTCCCTTCATAATTTTGATAATGAACTTTCTCGAAGGGAAAGAGCCCTTCAAAAAATTTGAAATGATCCTTCGGCATTTTCGCAAATGAACTTTTTCGAAGGGAAAGTGACCCTTCGGAAAAATTGAAATGGTCCACTTTGAAAAGAAAGTGACCCTTCAAATTTCTTGAAAAGTTCTTTTCTCATGAAAAGAATACCTTCGGGAATTTTGCAAAGGACCCTTTTATTGAAGAGTTACCCTTCGAGAAAACTATCTCGGACAATTTTCCTAAAGGAAAAGGTCTTTTCGTTTTGCTTCAAACATTTTGTCCAAAAGAATTATCCCTTCGGAAAACTTTGTCTCGGACAATTTTTTTGAAAGAATTCAACACTTAGCCAAAAAGAGTCTCGAAAGAAAAGAAACACTTAGTTTGTTAGGATCCTACTCCTTAAGAGCAAAATTGATTACCTTTGTATAAGCAACTAAACACGGAATTAAACCAGAAGTAATATGTAACTAGAATTCAAAAACAACACAGAATATGAGAGACAATACAATCTGTATTAACACTCTTCCAGAAGGAAATACAATGAAGAAATCACACTCTTCCCACACCTCTTGGGCGTACAGTAATTCTCCCTCAAGAGCTCTCTCTCAATCAATTACAACCACAACTCAACACTGAGTTGTTCCCTCCACCAGTAAGTGACAATCAACTCAACCATTGTTGCCTACTTCCAGTCCACCAAGTACTCCAAGTACTCCAAGTAGATCTCCTTGATCTTGCACAGCTACAGATCTAACTGATCTTACTTACCATGTAGATCTCTCTGATCTTGCTACCTGCAGATCAATTGATCTTACACACCTTGAGACAACCAACCCAATTGTTGTTCTTGCCTTCAAGTTGAGGATCTAATCCTTTAGTCCTTGATTAAAATACAGCCCCATGGGTCTATTAAATAGATCCCAAAACAAACAATAATTAGAAATGCAGACTCAAGACTAAAATTAGTCTTTACATGCAAATTGATTGTCTGTCTAAAATTAGACCAGTTCTGGAAACACACAGGTTGCCGACATCGATTCGTGTCTGACCGATGTCGGTCGACCCCTAACCGATGCCAGTTACTCTGTACACTGAATATGACCGATGTCAGTTGGCCTGACCAATGTCAGTTATTGTAACACTCAGCAACCTCCACATTTGCATCAGTGAAGCTTTTAGCTCCACAACTTAACAATCTCCCACTTAGAGATAAATAACTGCATCTGTACCTGTACCTGTACCTGTACATCATCTAATTTTATTTCCTGGCTTGTATCTCTCTTCAAATTCAATCTTGAAGACTAACAAAAGTTGAATGAAGATTCAACTTCTTTGTTCTCGACTTTGTTAACATATCTGCAAGGTTCTTATCCTTGCTAGCCACCGTGACTGCAACAACCTTCTGCAACTCTAAAATCTAGCTAACCACCATTCCACCAACAAGGAACACATATCCTGTGGTGCTTCTCCTGTCATCCAAGTAACCTGCCATATCTGAATCTACATACCCATGTAGAGAAGTGCTTGACCCTGCATAACATGAATACCTGTTGTTGGTCCCTCTCAGATACCTAACAATCCACTGAACTGCTTTCCAGTGCTCCTTTCCTGGATTGGCCATAAACTTGCTGACAACTCTCACTGCTTGGGAAATATCAAGTCTAGTACTCATGTACTCAACCTCATCATGTGATTTATGACACTGTTCTGTGAACTGTCCAACCATAGGTGTGCTAACTGGTTCTGCATCCTGCATATTGAACCTCTCCACTACCTTATTCACATAATCCTCTGGAGACAAAATCAACATGTGACTTTCCCTGTCTCTAGAAATACTCATGCCAATAATTTTCTTTGCTGCACCTAAATCCTTCATGGCAAATATGTGAGCTAATTTTACCTTTAGCTCAGCAATTCCCTGCATGTGTGACCCTGCAACAAGCATATACACTACAAACAGTAACAGGATAATGTAGCTAATATTATCCAACCTGGTAAAATAAACACAATGGTCACATTGACATTGACTAAAGCCATGCTTTGTCATACACCTATCAAACCTTAAACACCATTGTCCTGCAGCTTGCTCAAGACCATATAACCTGGTCTTCTGTCTCACCTGTCCATTCTCTCTTTTCTTTAACCTGTGAATCCATTCGTCTTTCAGTGCTTTCATCCTGGCTGGCAACTCTACCAAATCTCACGTTTGGTTCTCTTCCAAGGAATCAATTTCCTCATTCATGCCATGCTCCCACTGTTTCCTGGATTCTACCTACATTGCCTCTTCAAAACTTCCTGGTTTTCCACCATCAGTGAGCAACAAGTAGTATAAAGAAGGGGAATAACGAATTTGAGGCTTACTTACCCTTTCATTCCTCCTCATGGGCATTTGAGACTCCTTGACAGCTTGTTGTCTGCCCAAATTTCGTTCTAATAGTGACCGATCCCAGTCATCTCTCAGTCTGCATCTGACAGACGTTGGTTCCATGCGACCGACCTAACCGACGTCAGTTTCCACCTGCCCGACATCACCGAATTTGGTCTGCACCTGACCGACGTCGATTCTTACCTGTTCGATGTCAGTTTTCACCTGATCGACATCGATAACTGTGTTTTCTTATGAGTGATGATTTTTATCCACGAGCTCATTTTGGATCATAAACTTGTCCAAATCAACACTGCCCTGCGCAAAATTACTTAGCCTCTTGAGCTGATCTCTGTGCATCATCTTCTCCTTGAAAACCAAGGCTTTCCATGTCTTGAAAGTATCAAGAACATCCATTCCCTTCTCACTCATGTGACCAAGCCTACATAGCCACATCTTTGCATCTACATCTGAAGTAGATAAAACAGAAGGAGAATCAATAATACAAGTAGATAGATAAAGTGTACCTACTTTTTTTACCTCTAGTTAATACAAGTGCACCCTTGGAAACTTTCCAAGATTCCACTGTGAGAGTTACTGTGCAACCCTCATCACCCAACTTTCCTACAGAAATCAAATTCTGCTTCAGGACTGGGACATGTATGACATCCTTCAACACCCATATGTTGCCAGTCTGCAATTTCAGCTGCACTTTCCCTTTGCCAACCATTTGACAAGGCTTACCATCCCTTAAATAAATTTTTCCAAAGTCTCCATGGACATAATCACGAAAAAATTCTCTATTTGGGGTTGCATGAAAAGAAGCACCAGAATCTAAAACTCATGATTCTACCTGACTATCCAAAGAAAATATGAGAGCATGCTATGCAACAATACCTACATCTTTTGCTTCTTCATTACCTTCATGATGATATTCTTTCAACCAACAATCTTTCTTTGCATGTCCTTTCTTTCCACAATTCGAGCAAATTATACTGCCATACCTGGATTTGGATCCACTGCTTATTTTTGACCTTGATTTCCCTTGCTTGCCCTTCTCTCTTTGCCATCCCCTGCTTTCAACACTTAAATCATTACCTGATGTCTCACATGTGCTTTTCCTACGAAGTTCTTCATTCAAGATTACACTAACATCATCAACTTTCAAGATATTTGAAGCAGACGCAGTATTACTTATTGCCATTACCAAGCTATGCCAGCTTTTCGATAAAGAGCATAAGATTAAGAGAGACTTAATTTCATCATCAAAAACTATTTTGACTGAATTTAACTGGTTTACCAAACCATTGAAATCACTAAGATGACTATATACCGATCCACCTTCCAGCATTTGCAAATTAAATAATTGCTTCATAAGAAATACCTTATTCGAAGCTAAGGGTTTTTCATATAAATTTGCCAAAGATTCCATTAACTCTACTATTGTCCTTGCCTGAGATAAGTTGGAAACCATAGAAGCTGCCAAGGTCAGCCTTATAGCTCCTAGAGCCTTTCTGTCAAGAACCTTCCATTCTTCATCTTGCATACATGTGGGCTTACATGAAACCCCACCCAACGATAAGTACAGATCTTTCTGATACAGATAATCTTCTATCTGCATCCTCCATAATTGATAATTCTTGCCATTGAATTTCTCCATTTTTAGCTTACTTTCTTCTGTCATTGCTTTACTCCCACTCGAACAGAAACCCCTGTGAGTGACCTGTAATCAACAAACACTAACCTGCTCCGAACCAGGCTCTGATACCACTTGTTAGGATCCTACTCCTTAAGAGCACAATTGATTACCTTTGTATAATCAACTAAACACGGAATTAAACCAGAAGTAATATGTAACTAGAATTCAGAAACAACACAGAATATGAGAGACAATACAATCTGTATTAACACTCTTCCAGAAGAAAATACAATGAAGAAATAACACTCTTCCCACACCTCTTAGGCGTACAGTAATTCTCCCTCAAGAGCTCTCTCTCTCTCAATCAATTACAACCACAACTCAACACTGAGTTGTTCCCTCCACCAGTAAGTGACAATCAACTCAACCATTGTTGCCTACTTCCAGTCCACCAAGTACTCCAAGTACTCCAAGTAGATCTCCTTGATCTTGCACACCTGTAGATCTAACTGATATTACTTACCATGTAGATCTCCCTAATCTTGCTACCTATAGATCAACTGATCTTACACACCTTGAGACAACCAACCCAATTATTGTTCTTGCCTTCAAGTTGAGGATCTAATCCTTTAGTCCTTGATTACAATACAGCCCCATGGTTCTATTAAATAGATCCCAAAACAAACAATAATTAGAAACACAGACTCAAGACTAAAATTAGTCTTTACATGCAAACTGACTGTCCGTCTGAAATTAGACCAGTTTTGGAAACACACAGGTTGCCGACGTCGGTTCCTGTCTGACCGATGTCGACCGACCCCTAACCGATGCCGGTTGCTCTGTACACTGAATATGACCGACGTCGGTTGGCTTGACCGACGTTGGTTACTGTAACACTCAGCAACCTCCACATTTGCATCAGTGAAGCTTTTAGCTCCACAACTTAACATAGTCCACACAAAATCCGAAAGAAAAAACCAGTAAAGACTTTGTTGAATAAAAAGATTTTGCACTCAGTTTTTCCAAGGTCCGTATGTTCCGTTAATGGAGACCATAGATTTTTTGATGGACTCTGTAGATTTTCTGATGGAGTTTTTAGCTTTTCTGAACTCATGCTTGAAATGCTTGGTTTCACCACGAAAACTGCCCAAGAACCTTTTTCTTTGCTCTGCAGACCTATCCCTTAGAATTTGACAAAATATGCTTTAAGCAATCTTAAAGTGTTTCAAAATCTTTGTGAGAACTGTAAGATTTATCTGGTCCACTCATTTCATCCGGAACATCTGTGCATTTGCTCATCCATTATCAACTTGATCCACCTGGGTGCAACTTAGTATGTGGGCCAAACTTTGGCCAACAGTCTTGAGGATAAATGTCTCTATTTTTTTCTTTTAATAGCCTAGATGAGTCCCCTATAATTTATTGTAAATAAATATTTCATAAATTCTATTAGGTCAACATAACTATTAGTAATACCATAGGTTAATGCCTTGTAAGTCCAAGAGTTCTTGTTTCCCTCATATCATGTTTCAAGGCTTGAAAGTGTCCCATTTGAACATGTGCGAGAATTTGAAGACCCATATCTTACTATAGTAGGGTTCCTCTGTTTTAAAAGAATTGTTTTATTCCTCACCTTCTTGTGATTCATTGGTAGTGCATATCTCAGATTCAAAGCATCTCTCTATCCAATAGTTCCCATATGATGGCTTCTTTTGTACCTTTCACCTTCAATCCCTACAACCAAAGGAAGACAACTCAACATGCATGTGTCCATACAAGCATAGTGTCCATGTTTCCCAAATGGAATTAGTTATTCTTCTTTACAAGTGACTAGTTAATGAAGGCAACTCTAATTATGGTGCAATCTTGCATGATGCTTTTATATCCCCTAGAAAACTACTCGAATATTTTGATTAATAAAATGGAGGAAAATGCATAATTTTCATAATTTTTATTTGGTGTGACCTATTATTTGTTTATTTATTTTTATTAAATAGGTTGTCCTTGATAGATTCTTTAAATACTATCTACTGGCTTTACAATGGTGCTAAGAGGTGCTATTGCTAGTTATTGTATTTATATATGGAAAAAGGTACCATTTTTAGGTCCATAATATTTTTCATTGAACCAAAATATTTTTATATAACCCTTTCTATTACTTTGAGAGACCAAGAATGATGGCATGTAAAAAATGGCAAAGGAATGGATGGCATGGCCATATTGCTATCTCGATGAGAAAGACAATGCATATTTTTTGTGGTAACTCTTCTTGTTTATGTTGCTTCTTATCAACTATTTTTTCTTTCTTGGAGATTTGATTCAATCTACATGTCTCACTCATTAAGATGACTCAACGATAGGATTTTGGTTTTATAAACTAACACCTTCTTAGATTTTTGACATTATTTCAATGGTTCTCATTTTCAAAACATATGTCTATATACAACTATGTTTAATCCACTTGTAATCTATCTTTCCTTGCTCACCTAGGTCCAATTGAATCCTTCACACCAAATCAGTCTCCATTCATATTTTCATATTCATCACTAACCTTGTAGAAGTATAGTCTTTAATTGCCCCACTTGAGTCTTGAGGAGAAACATCTCTATTTTTTTTTAAAATAATTTAGCCGATTCCCTTGTAGTTTCTTGAAAACATAACATTCCTAAATTTTGTTAGGTCAACCTAATGACTAGCGATACCATAGATTTATGCCTTCTAATTCTAGGAAGTCTTATTTCCCTTGTATCCTATTTCAAGACTTGAAAGCACCCTATTTAAACAAGTGCACTAATTTGAAGGTCCATATCTTATTATGATAGCGTTCCACTGTATTGTAATACCTTGTTGCTCATCCTCTGATTGAAGAAAAAGGGCAATACAACCCTAGCTTAGGCAAACAATATCAAAAGGGAGTATACCCTTAATCCGGTTCTATTATTTTTCACATAAATTTTGAGTCCTTAAACAACCCACTATCTTTTTATGTAACAAAAATTGGAAAAACATATGACAAAACTTTTTTATTTTCTTTTCACCTTAAATATAAACACTTTAAAAATATAGAAATAAAATAAAAATTAAAAAAAATTTAAAAAAATATCCATCAAACATGCATTTTCGGAATATTCATTTCGCCCAACAAAAATAAAAAAAATGAAAAGCCAATTACATTAAAGATTAATTTTACAGGCAACAATAATAATAAACATAGAGAAAAGGAATATGAACTCCAAGCCTTACAATGTGCTCCCAACAAAAAAAGATGACTCCACTAACAATTCTCTTCCTAACAAGCTCTTCAAAGGTCTCCAAACTTGACCTTTTTCCAGCCACAAATTTCCAAGGCAATAAAGAAGGAATGAAACCAAAAATAGAAGAATCGCCAACTCTCTTCCTATTTTGTCACCAACAAATCTGAATTTAAATAATTATTTCACCTATTATAAATTCCGGAAATCATTCCCATTATTGCTTTTTTAAAATTTTCTCTAATTCCTCATACTCTCATTAAATATATACTTAACAACTTCCTATGTGAAGACTATGTAGGACTTGGAGGAGGAAGAAACATGACACTTCCATATGCAGGCAACAAACACATGTACGTACAACAATGGCTTCAAGCTACTTCTTTTCAGGAGCATTAGCTCACCCATCAATCTACCATGCCTCTCATTGCTCAAACGCCATGTCTAGAATTATAACTATAACAATAATCGAAGCTTATCTTTGTCAACAATTTTCGGCCACAAGTAGCAACAAGAATTTTATATAACACATTCTTAATCATTTTATTTCAGCGTTGACTATTTTTCTAACACAAGTTCATCACTGTTTTTATATTTACCCATGTTTTTTATCTAATTGAGATCCATTCTACTGTAACTCATTCACATAAATAATTCAATCAGTGATGCTTTTTATCTTGAAGACATCCAATATGCTTTTGCTCTTCAATCCCTGGCTCCAGAAGGCACCCATGAATTCTTCAAACCTATATCCTCTGTACAAAGCAGGATGGTCCTTATCCACCATGGATTCTGCAGGAGCAATGAAGGCATCCATTGAAGGCCCATAGAAGGTAGGAATAGACATACGTACAGTGGATGTGTTAGTTACAGCGTGGTGCTCAGCACTCTTGAATCTTCCATTGCTCACAACCTAATCAAAACCCACTAAGATAAATTCAGAAATCAATCCCTCAAAAAATATTTACAGATGGAAACTCTGAATATACTTCAAATAACTATTTTATTCAGTAAAAACCTGTAATTGATCTGCCAAATTCACCACAAAGGCATTGGGTATGGGTTCTACTGAAACCCATTTATCATCTTTGAGCACTTGCAGGCCGCTGACATCTCCTTGCATTAGAATAGTGATACCACCTGGATCTGAATGCGGTGGTAAGCCAAAGGTAAGATCTGGATTTGGGCATGAAGGGTAGTAATTAATGAGTGTGTTAGAAAATCCCTCCAATTAAGGACTTTGTCTTTAGTTACGTTGAAGCTTGTAGAAACCCTGACTGCCTTGGTTAAAGGGTCCTCTGCATAGAGGCAGGCCCTGTCTTCTACAGGCATCTCAAAGAACTCTTTGGCAATATCCATCATGCTTTTCATCACAGATTCTTCCACGCCATGGTTTACAATCTATATGTTTAAGGATGCATATAACTATTACTGAAATAAGACAGACCCAGATAAGATTGGAAAAAGGTTAAAAAAGTAGAAGAAACTACCTAGAAGAAGCCATAGTGTTGGCATGCACTTCTGATCTGATTGACCACCGTATTTCGATGAGCACCGTCCAAATCGTTGAGATCTATCACAGGGATGGTCTGTGAATAAAAGACCTCAGACAGGTGGGGACGTTCGTGGGGAGGAAATACGTATTTCTCCTTCACCTCAAGATGGTTGACTCCATTGGACATCAGTTTCTCAACAAAATCCACATGGCTGTCAACATGAACTGTAGATGACATCTTGTAAGCGCAAAAGACTTCAATCAATAAACTTCTTTTTTTTTTTTTTTTTTAAGAAGAATTGGGATTGTATGGGATTGACTAAGGCCTTTGGTTGGATGAAATAGGCCTTTGGGTTGTTGTTCATAAAGGCGAAGACAATCTTATGCATCAAGTACATAACTAAAAATACACAAATATAAAAAATTTGCTGATTGCAGATACAATAACAGATCTGAATTTAGATAATTGCAGTCAGATTTTGTCATACCTTTGACTGCGCTGAATGCAGCACGGAAGACAGAGCCCACAAAAGGTCCTTATCCAGGTCGTTAGCCGGCTGGGGGATTTATAGAGCGCACAGGTGGTTAATGTAGATGCTCTGTCTCCAATATTTGGATAATCTCTCCCCCATTATTCACCTGAATTTTTTTGGGAAGGAATTTAATTGCATGTTTACTCAACACCTGCTTGCGACGGGGCTGGAAAAAAAAATTTGCGGGCTTGTAATTGCAGCTGCCCCCGAACGCTACCCGGGGCATTACTGCAGCACACTAGACATTAACGGAAGTTTCAGCAATTACGGAGATAAACGCATGTATGGGACCGCCTGTTCCGGAAATCCGGCGCAGTTGCAGTCCTCATAAGACCACCCTGTAAAAGTGGGTCTCCCTTCCCGTCAATTCACAATAACGTAAAATCAAATATGAGCCGGTCAAGTATAATGAAACTCGTGACGGAATCGAAGAAAGTCGCTTTCACGATATAATTGTTAAACGCAGGAAACAAACGTGAAGCGGCCCGCACTCTGAGAAAGAAAGACGACCACAGCACATATACATTTTTTTTAAAAAAAATCGGTAACGAGAAAGAAGACGATCATAGTACATATACATTTTTTTCTTTTTTTTGATTTGGGGAACTTTTTAGACTCATGAGAAGTAGTGTCATTTGAGGAGTCAACTACCAATGATAAGGGAGACTCGAATAGGGAACTTCATGGATAAAGCCCACTTTCCTTATAGTTTGATCACCTCCACAAAAACCACAGTACATATACATTATATATATGTCATGTTTAGGAATGGAGATAAACACATATTTGGACTCTATTGAAAGTGCATAGGGGCTTTCTGAGTCTGTTGAAATCCTTGACTGAAATGGAAGTTTCGCTTGAGTTGAAACAACTGAGATAAAAAGAATGGTGGCAGTGTTGCTCTTGCGCTGAGTTAAAAAAAAAAAAAGAACAGAGCTTGATATGGCAACAACGTTAATGGTGTTGGACGAAAATGCTGCTTTGGGACGTTCGAACCCTGGACGTGGTGATAACAAGCATTGCGTGAAGGCAAAGATGGTGTGGCGTAGAAGAAGCAACTACAGGGAGATACGGCAATGGCGGCGACCACTGCATCTACGAATAATCGTATGGCATATGTATGACCATATGGATACGGAAGGCCGCCTGGGGTGTATTCTTTTCTCAAGCATCATCATCATCAATCTAGACAATTGTTTGCATGTGCATCCAATAAAAATATGTTTGGTTTGCAGCAGGTCGCTTGTTGAATCACGGGAGAAGCATTTTAAACCCTGACCCTGTGGCTCAATTAGTGCCTTCTTATGCTTCATTACTTCAGAAATATGGGTTTTGCAACATGGAGGATCATCTGCCTTTCATGGCCACTGGAGGGGTTAATAGTAACAATAATACTAATAATAATCATCTTGCCAGTATGTTTGGAGATTTTGAGGAGGACAACAGGTTCAAAGGCTTAACGTCACGTAATATTTATCTCTATGGCGGTCGTCCCTTGCTAAACGTCCATAACATGAGCAATCTTCATTCCCATAATTTCAAGACATAAAACAAAAGCCAAACAAGACACTGGAAGATCATTATGTAAGATTTACAGAGAGCATAAACAAATCATCAAATGATAATTTATGCAAGAAAAATAGAGACACATAAAATCATAAGTGAAAACAACATAAAGTATTTAACGTGGTTCGGTAATATGCCTATGTCCACTGAAAGCAGGAGAAAACTTTTTATTAACCACAACACTGATTTTGCATTACAAACAGTCCAATATTTAATGGATTGTGCAACCGACTAACTGAGTATGCTAAATTGCCCTGACATATAGTTTACATTGGAACTAATTTTATTTTCATTGGAACTTTTAGAAGCGAGACAATAACAGTTTTTTATGAGACTTCACATCCCAACAATCTCCCATTTGAAGTCCCAAAAAATACTGTGAAAAATCTTGCTTCAAGAAAACCCCTGCTTTCCAAGGCCTATTGTCATAGGCTTACCAATCCAAGAGAATCTATACAAAACTCCAGTGTCTCGTTTAAAACAACCTTTGTAAATGCATTTGCAGGATTCAAATTCATATGTATCTTTTCCAACTTGAGCTTACCATCTTCAAGGACACTTCAAATATAGTGATATCAAAGTTCTATGTGCTTCATTCGTGAATGAAATGCTGCATTTTTGGCAAGTGAATGGCACTTTTACTATCACTATACAATACGAATTCCTTCTGTCTATTACCCAATTCAGAAAGTAACCTCTGCAACCACAACAACTCCTTTGCTCCTTCTATCATTGCAACATACTCTGCTTCAGTAGTTGAAAGAGCCACTACTTTTTGCAACTTGGAAATCCAACTAACTGCTACTCCTGCTAATGTGAACACATATCCTGTTGTAGATCGTCTTCGATCTAAATCTCCAGCCATATCTGAATCAACATATCCATGCAATTGTGCATCTTCACCTCTAAACCTCAAAACATGGTTTGAAGTGCCTTTAAGATATCTCATAATCCATTTCATTGATTACCAATGAATTTTTCTTGGATTACTCATGTATCTACTGACCACTCCCACTGCTTGGGCAATATCTGGTCTTGTATAGACCATATCATACATTAAACTCATAACTACAGATGAATATGGCACTGTTGCCATGTATTCTTTTTCTTCAAGTGTCTTGAGACACATCTTAGAAGATAATTTGAAATGCTTTGCTAGGGGTGTGTTGACTGCCATGGCATCCTTCATGCTAAACCTTTCTAGTACTTTTCCAATGTATTTCCCCTGTGACAATGTAAGTTCCTTTTTCTTCTTATCTTTGATAATTTTCATTCCAAGGATTTGCTTTGCAACACCTAAATCTTTCATTGAAAATTTCTTAGATAATTGTTGTTTCAACCTGTTAACAACAACCATGCTAGATCCTGCAAGTAGCATATCGTCAACACAATAACAACGATACAAATTCTCCATTATCAAAAGACCTAGAATAAACACAATGGTCAGATTCACATCTAAAAAAGTTTTGCTCAGACATGAAAGAATCAAATTTCAGATACCATTGTCTAGGAGCTTGTTTCAACCCATATAAACTGTGATTTAGTTTGCAAACTAGTGCTTCTTTACCTTTTTCTTCAAAACCTTCTGGTTGCTTCATGTACAACTCTTCTTCCAAGTCACCATGAAGAAACACTGTCTTGACATCACGTTGTTCCAACTCTAGATCATGAACAGCTACTAAATCCAACACTACTCTAATAGAGGTCATTTTCACAACTGGTGAAAATATCTCTGTAAAATCAATGCTCTTTTGTTGAGTATATCCCTTGACCACCAATTTGGCTTTAAATCTTTTCTTCCCACCTACTTCTTCCTTCAACCTATACACCCACTTGTTTTGCAACACTTTCTTGTTGGGTGGAAGGGTAACTAAACCCCATGTGTGATTTCCCCTAAGAGATTCCATCTCATCTCTCATGACATCCATCCATTTATTGCTATCTTTATCTACACATGCTTCTTCAAACGTTGTACGTTCAAATTCATCAGAAAGTAATAAATACTGAATAAAAACTTTATACTTGGTTGAAGGCCTACGCTCTTTAGTGGATCTTCTAACTAGAGGAATCAATTCTTGTGAAGTACTACCTGGATGATCATGTTCTTCATCATCTTGGAAATCTTGTGGTTGATCATGTGTTTGAATTTGCACTGGTGGTTGTGGCTGGTTTACAATCACCTTTCGATTAAACACATCACTACCATTCATGATATCTTCTAAAGGAATATACTCCTTAGGTGATGTGCCTTCTTCTTGTAAACTCGGCATTACCTTTTCATTAAATATCACATCTCTACTTCGTGTGACATGCTTAGTAACTGGATCCCACAACCTGTAACCATATGTTTCTTCTCCATATCCAATGAATATACACTTTTTATATTTCATGTCAAGCTTAGTTCGTTTTTCTTTTGGAATATGAACAAAAGCTTCACATCCAAACACACGCAAATGATTTCTTACCTAGCCATTTTCTTTTGGAATTCCAAATTCAAGCCGAGTGGATGGTGCTTTGTTAATTAGGTACACTGATATATTTACTACTTCTGCTCAAAACTCTTTTCCTATTCCTGCATTTGAGAGCATGCTACGTGCTCGTTCCATAATGGTTTTATTTAATCTTTCTGCAACACCGTTCTCTTGTGGTGTAAGAGGAACAATCTTGATTCTCTGAATACCAATCTCTGCACAGTATTGATCAAAAAAATTCGAACAATACTCACCTCCATTGTTAGTTTTAAAACTTTTAATCTTATAATTAGTTTGGTTTTCAACAAGTGCTTTGAAGGTTTTAAATATACCAAACACTTCAGACTTCTTTTTCATCATATAAACCCAAACCTTCCTAGTGCAATCATCCAAAAAAGTAACAAAATAAATGGATCCTCCAATAGATGCTACCTTTGTGGGGTCGAAGAGATCTGAATGCACTAGCTCTAATGGTCGTGTCTTCATCTTGTGTTCCTTTTTAGAGAATCTTGTCCTCTTTTGCTTGCCGTAGATGCAATGCTCACAGAACTCCATATCCACTACTTTCAAACCTGGAAGTTGGTCCTTCAAAATCTCAAGACCCTTCTAGCTCATGTGTCCGAGCCTTTTATGCCAAAGTTCTATTGCGCTATCTGCTACTGCCACTGTAGCTCCCACTTCAATCTGAACCTCTAGTACATACAATGTACCAGATTTGCTTCCTCTTGCTATGACCAATTCTCCTTTTGTTACCTTCCATGCTCCTGCTCCAAACGTAACATTATATCCAAGAGCATCTAATTGCCCAGTTGAAATCAGGTTTCTTCTGAGTTGAGGAACATGTCTCATATCTTTCAGCAACCAACTATTACTGTTCTTCATCTTCAATAGAACATCTCATTTTCCAGTGATACTGCAAGGTTCATCATCGCCAAGATAAACCTTACCAAAATTCTGTGCTTGGTAATTTCTAAAACAATCTCTTGAAGACGTTGTATGAAACCATGCCCCTGAGTCAAGTATCCAAGCCTCTGCAGCAACATCACTTGAAGATAAAATAAGAGCATCAACATCTTCTTCAGAAGTTGTATTTACCTCATTATCTTTAGATTGATTTTCAACCTTCTTTTTGTTCTGGAAGGTCCAACAATTTTTCTTCATGTGGCCCTCCTTAACGCAATGCCAACATATGCTTTTTTTCTCTCTGGATTGGGATCTCTTAGTAGACCTTGATCTTTTCCTTTGGTTATCCTTGCCTTGTTGTTGTGTTCTCCCTTTGCTGCCAGCTACTAAAGCAACACCTGATGAATTACTTTGATTTTTTCTTCTCATATCCTCACTGAGAAGAACTCCTACAACATCATCAAATTTTAGCACGCCCTTTGGGTTAGATGCCGAGTTACTAACAACGATAACAACTCCTTCCCAGCTATCAAGGAATGAACATACTAACAAGATAGCCTTTATCTCGTCCTCTACTGTAATGTTTACTGAAGACAACTGACTGGCCAAAGTATTAAACTCATTTAGGTGATTTGTGACAGAATCATCTTCTTGCATTTTTAAATTATACAATTTCTTCATTAAAAATACCTTGTTCGATGCAAAAGGTCTCTCATACAACTCTGATAGATGATCCCAAAGTCCTTTTGCTATCATTTGTGTTGATACATTGAACAAAACATTACTGGATAATGAAAGAATGATTGTAGCCATAGCCTTCTGATCTATCCCAATCTTCATCTGTCATGTTGGTTGGCTTTTTAATTTTTCCTTCCAACGTAGTTGAAAGGTCCTTCTGAACGAGGAGAGCTTTGAGTTGCAATTTCCACATTCCAAAGTTTTGGCCTGAGAATTTTTCAATTCTCCATTTGTTTGTCTCCTCCATTTCTTGTGATTCTTGTTATACTAAGTTCTTATACAGATTGCAATAACCAGATGACTGAAAAACAATCACAATCTCCTAAAAAACAAACTCCTTTGGACTTCTCCAAAAGGAACTCAAGAAGTTATAATTCTCATTCTATATTTTCTACTTCACTCTAACACATATAATGAGAAAAGAAAAAAATGATTTTTAGCATGAGAACCAACCTGATCTCTAGAACCAGTGACCTCTGCTGGCATCTATAATAATGGCTGATCTCTTCCAAAAAAGATCCAGACTCAGATACTGGCTTTTACCATAGCTTCATTAGGTAGTGCAAAGCACAGGAGAAAGATCCAGACAAAGCAAAACAGACTTCTGAGATCTCTTTCACGACTGGCAAGGATCTGACTTTTGGTGTCACCTTGTTCTTCTCAATAGCATGCTTCAGATCTGCTCGTGATCTTCCACGATCTTCCAACACACCTGTGCTCCCTCCTATGCTGGCTAGACTTCTGCTGATTTTCTGTCACCTACAGATTTTCTTATAGCTCTGATACCAGTTGTAAGATTTACAGAGAGCATAAACAGATCATCAAATGACAATTTCTGCAAGAAAAATAGAGACACAAAAAATCATAAGTGAAAACAGCATAAAGTATTTAACGTGGTTCGGCAATATTCCTACGTCCACCGAAAGCAGAAGAGAACTTTTTACTAACCACAACACTGATTTTGCATTACACACAGTCCAATATATTATGGATTCTGCAACCGACTAACTGAGTATGCTAAGTTGTCATGACGTATTTCCAGGCTTGCATTACGGGGCATCACCTAAATATAGTCTACATTGGAACTGAATTTGTTTTCATTGGAACTTTTAGAAGCGAGACAGTAACAGTTTTTTACGGGACTTCACATTCCAACATACTGATTACTCAGAATGGTTTGATGAGTACCAGAATGATTTTTTTAAGAGAGACCTAAAATATTGGGTACCGATTCATTAATGGATTCCGATTTCACGTTTAAAAGGAGCTGAGGTTCATGTAGTTTGCTAGTTTAGAAGTAGCATTTTAGATGGCATTAACGGAAGAAGAAGAATTGCATTTCGTACAGAGAATGTATAAGTGATCTTTGTATAGAAAAGCTTATTTATTACTCCGCTAACTAGCTACAACAGTTTTGGGTGCCATTTTAAGGCTGATAGGGTATAAAAATCGACCAGCTGATCATAATTTGGTCTTATTTTTTTAATAGGCAGTTCCAATAGGTTTGTATAATTTATGGGCTTGAAAATGGTACCAAGAAGTGTTGTAACTAATGGCTTGCACATGTTTTGGAGAGATGTAGTAGTATTTTTGATTGAAAAGTTTTTCTAATTATATTAATAAGATAATATGATATAGAGATTATTTGTATAAAAAGTGAGTAGAAGAAGTCATATTTGGAGAGTCACATCTACCTAGGTCAAGCTATTACATCATCAACTTAATAAAATTTGAAGTACTTTTCAACCAAATAAAGTGAAGAACCAAAGAATGACTCTATAAAAAAAGAGCTACATAATACAAAACACATTAAGCAGTGAGAACAATGATGAAAAATGAGGATTTGGGTTTGTAAACTACCATCTCCATTTTCAATGAATTAGGGGTAGGAATTGAGTTTGAAGATTACAACTTCCTGATATTTTCAACATTATTTCCACAAATTCTCACTTTCAAAAAATATGTCTAGATACAATTATATTTAATCCACTTGTAATCTATCTTTCCTTGCCCACCTAGATCTAATTGAATCCTTCATGCCAACCCATTCTCCATTCAATTTTCCATATTTATCACCAACCTTGCAAAATCATAGTAATTAATTATTTTATTTGAACCTTGAGGATAAATGTTCATATTTTTTTCTTTTAATAGCCTAGATGAGTCCCCTAGAATTTATTGAAAATAAAGATTAAATAAATTCTATTAGGTCATCATAACTATTAGAAATACCATAGGTTAGTGGATTTTAATTCCAAGAGTTCGTGTTTCCCTCATATCATGTTTCAAGCCTTGAAAGTGTCTCATTTGAACATGTGCGAGAATTTGAAGGCCCATATCTTATTGCAGCAGGGTTCCTCTGTTTTGAAAGAATTGTTTTATTCCTCACTTTCTTGTGATGCATTGGCAATGCATATCCCAAATTCAAAGCATCTCTCTATCTAATAGTTCCCATACAATGGATCCTTTCCTACCTTTCACCTTCAATCCCTACAACCAAAAGAAGACAACTCAACATGCAAGTGTTCATACAAGCATAGTGTCCATGTTCCCCAAATGGAATTAGTTGCTCTTCTTTACTAGAGACTAGTTAGTGAAGGCAATTTTGATTATGGTGCAATCTTGCATGATGCTCCTATATCCCCTAGAAAACTACTCAAAGATTTTGATTTATAAAATGGAGGAAAATGCATCATTTTCATATTTGGGTGACCTATTATTTGAAAAATCAAGTTGTCCTTGATAGATTCTTTATATAATATCTATCGGCTTTACAATGGTGCTAAGAGGTGCTATTGCTAGTTATTATTTTTATATATGGAAAAAGGTGCCATTTTTGGAGCTAGGATATGGTAAACTCCATAATATTTTTCATTGAACCAAAACATTTTAATATAACCTTTTGTGTTACTTTGAGAGACCAAGAATGATGGCATGTAAAAAATAGCAAGGGAATGGATGGCATGGCCATATTGTTGTCTGGGTGAGAAAGACAATGCATATTTATTGCGGTAACCCTTCTTGTTTATGTTGCTTCTTATCAACTATTCAATCTACATGTCTCACTCATTAAGATGATTCAATGATAAGATTTGGGTTTTATAAACTAACACCACCTTAGATTTTCAACATTAATTCAGTGGTTCTCATTTTCAAAACATATGTCTATATACAACTACGTT
Organism: Torreya grandis; assembly: GCA_037957365.1. NCBI lineage: Eukaryota > Viridiplantae > Streptophyta > Pinopsida > Cupressales > Taxaceae > Torreya > Torreya grandis. The sequence goes on along the minus strand of JARHVA010000761.1, from coordinate 1,005,190 downwards.
TAATCCACTTGTAATCTATCTTTCCTTGCCCACCAAGCTCCAATTGAATCCTTCACACCAACTCGGTCTCTATTCAAATTTTCATATTCATCAACAACCTTGTAGAAGCATAGTCTTTAATTGCTCTACTTGAGCCTTGAGGAGAAACATCTCTAAATTTTTTATTTTAATATTTTAGTCAATTCCCTTGTGGTTTCTTGAAAACATAGCAATCCTAAATTTTGTTAGATCAATCTAATGATTAGCGATACTATAGTTTTATGCCTCCTAATTCTAGGACGTCTTGTTTCCTTTGTATCCTATTTCAAGACTTGAAAGCACCCTATTTGAATAAGTGCAATGATTTGAAGGCCCATATCTTATTATCGCAGGGTTCCACTATATTATAATACCTTGTTACTCATCCTCTGATTGAAAAAAAAAGGTAATACAACCCCAGCTTAGGCAAACAGTATCAAAAGGGAGTATCCCCTTAATCCAGTTCTATTATTTTTCACATAAATTTCTATCCTTGGACAGCCCACTAATTTTTTATGCAATAAAAAATGGAGAAACATGTGATGAAACTTTTTGATTTTCTTTTCATTTTAAATATAAACTTCTAAAAAAATTAGAAATGGAGATCAAGCAAAGTTCTATCCATCAAACATACATTTTAAGAATATTCGTTCAACCAAAAAAATAAAGAAATGAAAAGCCAATTGCATTAAAGATTAATTTTGGTTCAACCAAAAAAAAAATAAAGAAATGAAAAGCCAATTGCATTAAAGATTAATTTTGAAAGCAACAATAGTAATGGATGTGAAGAAGAGGAATATGGACTCCAAGCCTTATGATGTGCTCCCAACAAAGAAAGATGACTCCACTAACAATTCTCTTCCCAACAAGCTCTTAGGTCTCCAAACTTGACCTCTTTACTAGCGACAAATTTCCCAGGCAATAAAGAAGGAATGAATTAAAAAATGAAAGAATCGCCAACTCTCTTCCTATTTTTTCACCAACAAATCTGAATTTAAAGAATTATTTCACCTATTATAATTTCCAAAAATCATTCCCATTTTTGATTTTTTTAAATTTTCTCTAATTCCCCATACTCTCATTAAATATATACTTAACAACTTCCTATGTGAAGACTATGTGGGACTTGGAGGAGGAAGAAACATGACACTTCCATATGCAGGCAGCAAACACATGTACGTACAAACAATGGCTTCAAGCTACTTCTTTTCAGGAGCATTAGCTCACCCATCAATCTACCATGCCTCTCATTGCTGAAACCCCATGTCTAGAATTATAACTATAACAATAATTGAAGCTTATCTTTGTCAACAATTTTCGGCCACAAGTAGCAACAAGAATTTTATATAACACATTCTTAATCATTTTATTTCAGCGTTGACTACTTTTCTAACACATGTTCATCACTGATTTTATATTTACCCATGTTTTATCCAATTAGGATCCATTCTACTGTAACTCATTCACATAAATAATTCAATCAGTGATGTTTTTTATCTTGAAGACATCCAATATGCTCTTGCTCTTCAATCCCTGGCTCCAGAAGGCACCCATGAATTCTTCAAACCTATATCCTCTGTACAAAGCAGGATGTTCCTTATCCACCATGGATTCTGCAGGAGCAATGAAGGCATCCATTGAAGGCCCATAGAAGGTAGGAATATACATACGTGCAGTGGATGTGTTAGTTACAGCGCGGTGCTCAGCACTCTTGAATCTTCCATTGCTCACAACCTAATCAAAACCCACTAAGATAAATTCAGAAATCAATCCCTCAAAAAATATTTACAGATGGAAACTCTGAATATACTTCAAATAACTATTGTATTCAGTAAAAACCTGTAATTGATCTGCCAAATTCACCACAAAGGCATTGGGTATGGGTTCTACTGAAACCCATTTATCATCTTTGAGCACTTGCAGGCCGCTGACATCTCCTTGCATTAGAATAGTGATACCACCTGGATCTGAATGCGGTGGTAAGCCAAAGGTAAGATCTGGATTTGGGCATGACGGATAGTAATTTATGAGCAACACCTGACTATGTTTCCCAAAGATTCTATTCAAATAATCACAATCCTGCCCCAGAGCTTCAATAATAGCAGCCAGAAGCCTGAAAATCATTGCTCTCATCTCCTTTAGCATACTCCCTTGCAACCCCTCTGTTAAGATCATACTAATTCTTTAGGTAAATTTTGATGAGCTAAACAGAGAGACAGAAATAAATGTATTAATCTCTGCAAATAACTGGAAGAGATGGACGGGTGGAAAAGCACAACCAGCTTATATTAGACAGGATGAGCGATTTGACCGTATCCAAAGAGCTAAAGATTTGTATTAATACCTGTAGGCTGCAGGTTTTTTAGGCCAAGAGTGGACGACCTCCTCCAGAGGATGACAAGGGTGTCTTAGACAATCTCTCCAATTAAGGACTTTGCCTTTCGTTATGTTGAAGCTTGTAGAAACCCTGACTGCCTTAGTTAAAGGGTCCTCTGCATAGAGACAGGCCCTGTCTTCTACAGGCATTTCAAGGAACTCTTTGGCAATATCCATCATGCTTTTCATCACAGATTCTTCCACGCCATGGTTTACAATCTAGATGTTTAAGGATACATATAACTATTACTGAAATAAAGCAGACCCATATAAGATTCGAAAAAGGTTAAAAAAGTAGAAGAATCTACCTGGAAGAAGCCATAGTGTTGGCATGCACTTCTGATATCCAAATCCTTGAGATCTATCACAGGGATGGTCTGTGAATAAGAGACCTCAGACAGGCGGAGACGTTCGTGGGGAGGAAATACGTATTTCTCCTTCACCTCAAGATGGTTGACTCCATTGGACATCAGTTTCTCAACATGAACTGTAGATGACATCTTGCAAGCGCAAAAGACTTCAATTCAATGGACTTTTTTGAAAGAATTGGAATTGTATGGGATTGACTAAAGGCTTTTGGTTGGATGAAATAGGTTTCTAGGGGGAAGGTCGGTCCTCGAAGCAAGGATGTACCTGAACATATTTGTATGCGTATATAATTTTTTTATATTTAAATAATAAAATTTTTTATTGTGTTTTTTTTTTTTTTTTTTTTTTTTTTAAATTTTGGTTTGCAAGATGTAATATTTATAATATATTGATATATGACAATTAAAAAATTTAATATTTATAATATGTTGATATATGACAATAATAGATGTATTTAAAAATATACTATATTTAAAAGTGAATATATTTTGAAATATTAACAATCACTTATATGTGTTTGAATGAATATTCATTTGTAAATTAAAGTATTTTGAAAAATTAATTCTTATTATTTTTTCATTTTTATAATTAATTTAAACGTTGTTTCCCAAAAACTTACTCCTAATCCTTTCTCCATTTTTATAACTAATTTAACAACTTAAATGTGAGAGTTAGCAAATTTGGCAAAGTCATGGCTTACACGTACATTGTAAGGTGGGACAGGGACTAAATTTGATGGTCATATTATCCTATTTGCCATTTTAAGTTGTAACATACAATCAATTCTTTGGGTAGACCATATAACGTTGACAAGCCAAATATATATATATATATATATATATATATATATATATATATATATATATATATAATGTTTTTTTCATTAAAAATTATACTAATATTTGAAGGGCAATGTTGAACAAATAAGTGTCATCAAAATATTTTATGAGAGGGAATGTCAACTATCAAATGTAGTCCATTGGTGGGATATTAGCTACAGTTCTTCAATTGACTTGAATTGCATACCCAAATCCCCAGACGTTGACATGACATTTTGATTTTATGACCATGTACGTATTCTTATCAAATAACATTGTCAATGTCAGGTCTTGTTTTTTGATATTATAAATAGTGTTTTTGGCTAGAGCAAAAACTAGATGTGGGACACAATAGGGGCCCCATTCCCAGGGTTAGTCAAGAGTAACCAAAAATAGCCATAAGTACGAATAGAAAAACAAGGCCAATGATCTACACCAGACTTGGAAACAAAAGAGATAAAAAGTTGATATTAAAGGAAACAACATGCAAATAAAAGAAATCAATTGAGGAAGTCTATCCACACATTACAAATACGAAGTCACTAGAATTGCAAAAAACCTAAAAACCAAGCAAAGAGAGAAGAACCTATCCACATGTAGAAGCCACTATTATTCCTCTTTAGGAGAGAGGCTCCTTCAACGTCCATGACAATACAACCCCGAATGCACTCACCAAATCCCTCCTAAGGCATTCAACCTCAATGAGACACCTTTTAGTTTCATTGTGAGCCCCAAATTAGGCTTGGTGATGGGGAAAAATGTTGAATCTAAAACAACTGAACATAGAGATTCTAAAGAGAGACTCTCTTCCCAAAAAAATGATCCAAAAGTAAGGTTTTCAACTATACATGTATCTTGCCAAGAGGAACCTAGAGGAACACTAGTCTAGCTATTGATGGGGGAGTATGATGCTGAGCAAAGAATTTTATGTGGTTGTGATAAACAAAATCAACATTGTAGGGGGCATCCTTTTTCCTCCATCTCTTCTATGAACTAACATAGGGCTCTAATGAAGAATAAGCAATTGCTTGATGCATGAGATGATTACACTGGAAGCATCATAAGGGAAGACCTTCATAGTTAAGGAACTAAGTCCAAGATCCATGGGAAGACTCCAACTTAACCAAATGAGATAAAGGCTTGGATAGATCAATTGGAATGTAGACTCTCAAAAACATGCTATCCAAATAATTATCATCGATCCTAACAAAAGAGCCCACCAAATTAACAAGAAGTTTGATATGGTCTAGAAATCTCATGATTTAGGGTTTTGTTAAACCTTTGACTTTGTTACATGTTTTTTTAAAATAAGACGAACATGATTCCCTATGAAGCCCACATTTTTAATTTAATTTAATTTAATTTAGATATTAATGTCCACTAGAGGCCAAGAACGGCCAATAGGACTAAAGAAGATAATAAATGGATTTGTTTAACCCTTTTTGGAAAGAGTTGGGGGGAATAACCTAATCAACTCGAAGCAAGCTATTCTAAAAGTAGACCCATTAAATTATTTAGATTCACAATATTATGATATAGTGTTGAATTATGAAAGTATGCTAAATATAGAAAGTGTCATGCCCAACAAAAATTTGAATGTTTAAACATGAATAAGAGATAATACTTAGCATATTCATTGATGCACAAACATATCTGACTGATACAGATGTGGAAGAAGATAGGCTGATGATCTGCTATGATTCATCAGATTCAATAAATTAGCTCTCTATCTACATGATACTACCATTAAAATATGAACACTAGCATGGACACTTTTATCCTAGTTTCGATGCTCCTATCTGCAATGAAGTACAGATCCTTTTTTGAAAATTCCACCTATCCTTGTTAGGGTTTACTATCACCTTACAAATTATCAACTTAGATCTTGTGCACACATTCTAGATATCAGTATATAGCTCAAAATTCTAACTCCTCTAATTTGGGTATGCCACCTTGAAAAATAGGGGTTAGTGGGCTCAAGTTAAGTCGAGATGACCTTAAAAAGTCCTCTATCAGTGAGCATTGCCTATATAGCCAATACTCTGAAGAGAGCCTCAGACTGATGTATTTCTCTTCCTTATGTGGTCTTGTGTATGAACAATTATGTAATATGTTATATGTGAGTGCATGTAATGATCTAAATTGTAACCTAAAAAATAATGCTCATGGGATACTTTCAGAATGCTTTAGACTTGTAAGAATATTACTCCTATGACTGATTTGGAAACAGGGAATAATAGGGCAATTTTAAAAGCTTGAAAGATGTTTTTGCTTAGTATAATTTATATGTGTGTTTGATTTTTACTTGATGATAATAAATGGTTTTTAACTTGTATTTATACCACACCTTTTGAAATGATCTTACATGAGGGTTAAAATAATATAATAGGCTAACACATATACATCGAAAGATTTACAAATTTAACCATTTGTAAGGTTCATACACTAACATTAGACCTTGGACACTAATGTCGACACTAGTGTCCTACCTTGTATGGTAGTGTATGGGAGAATAGGAAGTTGCTAAAGATCGATAACTGCCAGAGTAGGATATTAATATGGTTGTAAGCAGACTATCGGCTACATGTGATCAGGGTAATCAAAACATTAGGGTCAAATTATATGATAAATATTTATACATAGTGAAATGATGAATGCGAGATTTATGATAACAGAAAGGTTCTCAACTGAAGAGTTGAGGTATGAGTGATATTTGTCAGGTGTACAATACTAGTTTATCATATAAAATCTAGATTTAACTTCTAAACTTGTCCCCCCTTCCCCCTCCCGTCCCCTTTAATCTAATAATGCATAATGATGAGATTAATAGTTTAAAGGAAGAAAATACATACCTTGGTATGTAAAACACACCTTGATTTGACTTGAGCCCTATTTGAATTTTTTGTTTGTGTATTTCCAACAACCAAGAGCATGTTACAGTGTGATTAGTGCGTATAATCTAAAAATTGAATAATTGAAATAAAAGAGAGTAAGGAAGGAGTACACTTATGTTTCGATGTAACCATGTTGCCCCTTAATAGTTTGATTTGGTAATGATGCTTACTTGATAAAGCATTAGAGAGAGAAGTTCAAAATTGAACCTTGGAGATGTGAAGAGGATAATTAGAGAGTAATCATGCCCCCAATCTAGTGCAAGGGTGAGTTGTGCCAAGGTTATTGAGATCACTGAATCTCAATTGCATAACTCAAGTGTATACATAATCTATCTAATCTCGTAGAGCTCAAATGGTGTAACCATATCAACCTTCAAAAGGGAAGTAGTGTCAAAGCCATTGAGTGTGTTGAATCTTGATTTCACTAGTCAAGGGATCCAACTGCTACAAATAGATAAAGCTCAATCAATGCATCTTAGTAAGGTTGGTGCAAATATATATATATATATATATATATATATATATATATATATATATATAATCTAAATATGTATATGTGATTTGGTGCATTTGCATGGAATATGCACCTCTAATGTGTCTCAAATTGAAGTATCTATCAAAATTTAACCTCTACTTTATAAATTGTGTATAATATATATCACAAATCTAAATTTTTTTATCTTAAATATGTAAAATCAGTGCCAAATGCATAATATTTTGACCCAATTATATATATGAATAATGTAAATTGTATCCAATTCTACCAACTCTGTGTATGTGGACTCATGTCTCTATGACATGCCCCAACTGACATTCCCCCCTTTTGAGGTGAGTGAAATGTAATCTGGTAGTCATCTTATCTCAAAAGGATAACATAACCATGCTAAATCTATATCAATCATGTAGTAATGAAGCATATAGAGGCATCATGTCTAAATAGATGTATCAATAAATTTTGTAGAATCCAAATATAACAATCCCTAAGATGCATGATATGAATCATGGAAACATCTAGAAGTAACAAGCACAAACTTAGAAAATAATATAGCAAACACACAAGATCACTCAATGTCATGCAAAAGGGGTCTAAAAATACCATGAATAAGTAGCATGTTCAATTGTTGCACACGCAAAGGAGAGGACATGTTCAAATGTTCACACACCAAAGAAATAACACTTACTATCACTATGGCAAAAAAATAACAAACGTGTTTAAATGTTCCATAATCAAGACCAAGTAACAAACAAGAAGTACACTCACGTAATCCATGTGAGAAGATGGATAAGTGAAAAATAAGTAACTAGCATAAGCATATACTAGCCCCTGCATACATGTGTTAGTAAAATGTCCTATATCATAACATATCTATCACAATGCGTAAGATGTAAGCGTGAGTATAGACATGTTTAAGCGTTAGTATAAAATTTCAACATGATAATGCAAAGTGATCATAAAAAAATTGTTAGGTTGTGGAGCTAAAAGCTTCACTGATGCAGACATGGAGAAGGCCATTGGAGGGGTTGCTGAAGGTTGCTGAGTGTCAGAGCAACCGGCGTCGGTCTGATCAGCCGACGTCGACAGGATAGTGAAGAGAAGCAACCGACGTCGGTCAGGGATCGGCCGGCGTCGGTCACCTCCAAGCAGACAGGGACCGACGTCGGTCGCCTGTGTGGTTCGACTGCGAGCTTATTACGGGCAGTTAGCTAACGAACCAAGTGTTTGCATGAAGAGAGCTATTTTTAGACTGAGAGCTGCGGATCTAATTATTGTAATTAGATGTCTAATCGTTGTTTGGATGAGATCTATATAATAGACTCATGGTTGTATTGGAAAAGTTGTTCTAGTTTGAGTTGAGCAAAGTTTGCTCCTTCTGTGTGTGAAGTGAGTAAGGGTGCTCCTCCTAGTTCCCTATCAGTGCCAAGCTTGGTACTGGTTGGAGAATCATAAGGACTTGGTGAGGCAAGGACAAGGGTTCTTCAGGGTGTAGAGTGATCTACATGGTAAGTAAGATCGTTGATCTGCAGGTGTATGTGTGTGCAAGGTCAAGGTTCACAGGTGAGCAGAACCGTGTTTGATTTGCAGGTGTGCAGGATCATATAGACAGCAACACAACAGGGAGCAGTATCAGGCAGGATCTACTTGGAGTACAGGTGTGTACTCGGATAGAGCAGAGAGGAAGGCAAGGGAGTTCCTTCCATAAGTATGGTCTGTTGAAGTGCAGGTTATTGCAGGTTCATGGGAGATCTACTTGAAGTATATTGAGTACTTGTGGAGCACGTGGAGTGCTTGTGGAGTGCGTGGAGCACTTGTGGTGTGCGTGGAGCACATGAGGTGAACACCAACTCTGTATTTTGAGTTGGGTGTTGGGACCTGAGAGGGAGAGCTTTGGGGAGAAGATTTACTGTTCACTTGAGGTGTGGGAAACCTCTGTAAGGTGGTGGAGAAGAAGTGGCATCTTCTTTATTGTATTCTTTTCTGTATAAAGTGTTAATACAATTTGTGTATTGTCTCTCATATCTTGTGTTATTCTGAATTCTAGTTACTTGGTGAATCTGGTTAATTTCCGCATATTAAGTTGCTTGGTTTGGTAATCAATTGTGTGCTTCTGGTTTATTTCCCAACAAAAATATAACTATTTAACCCTACAATGAATCTAGATTGGTTTTTCTATATTCATAAAGGGGTATATAGAAATGAAATAGCATAAGGGTGATAATCAGATCTATAGTAAGCCAATTAGATGTTAAACTTAGATATAAGTATACATTGAATTTTTTATGCTGAGATAGTCTAAATTTGGAAAGTATAACTATAATAAATATATAAATGACAAAGAAGTGAAGTACTTAGTTTATTCTAATGCAAATGCAATTTTGGATCTAGAACAAGATGAAAGTAGGTGAGAAGTATATTCTAGAAAAAATGTTAGATTATTGATTTGATGCTTCTAGCTCTCTGGATAGTAACATCATACTAGGATGGTTGTATCAATGCTACTTTTTGAGTTTGATGCTAGTGTGTTGTACATAATACCTTCTAAAATAGGATGTGACCAATTGAATGCTTTTGGGTTTTCTTTTACCTTTGCTCTGGTGCTTTAGATCTATGCCATGGATAGTTACTCCTTCTGAAATGATAAAACCTTAGATTTCTATCTTTAATGTGACCTTGGGGGAAAATGGGTCAGTGGGAACATAGTGTTGAGCTGATCTCAATGACCTCACTATCAAAAAATGTTGCCTACATAGATAATACTATAGAAGAGGGCCTTAGACTCATGTAGTTCTCTCTTATATGTTGGCTTGTGTGTGAGTCATACAATATGTGCAAAGAAAGTATAATAGTAACCTAGCTTGTAAATTAGAAAATTGGGCTCTTGGTCTGCTCCTTTGGTAATTCAAACCTATATGTGTGCAGTCCCTATAACTAGTATGGAACCAGGAATAATAAGGACACTTTTGATCAATTGAATGCTCTTTGATCTTTTTCTAGCTATTCCATAGGTGATGAATGAATGAGGGTTGATCTTGTATTTATATCAATCCCTTTGGTGTAATAATTCTTATTAAAGCACTTAGGTCGACCATTAGGATATATTTTATTTTTAAATAAGATAACTTTAGGGCACTAAATACTTGCATCGGGATAGGATAATAATGTCATGTCACACTTTTTAAAAATGAGGAAAAATAGGTGGAAATTCAATTTTTGTTAAATGGATTAAAAAAATTGAACTGAGCTTGAAACCACCAAAATTTTGAAAAATACAAATTTTTTAATTAATTAATTAAAAATTTACGACCAATTTGATTTTTATCTTGAATTGTTTAAAAGTGCATTTGAACCTCCCATGCAAAAAGTTGTTGGCATTCCCTATAATTTGCAAAAAATGTTTAGTTTTCCATGATTTGTGCAAATACACATTACTTTTTCATAAGTTGTGCAAATTATGAAAAAAAATTTAGCTTCCATGCAATTTGCAAAAACTTTTTTAGTTCCCGTACAATTTGCAAAAACTTTTTCAGCTTTCGTGCAATTTGCAAAATCTTTTTTAGCTGTCATGCAATTTGCAAAATCTTTTTCCACTTCTGTGAAATTTAAAAATTTGTTTTGGGGTTTCGTGTAAATTACAATTTTTTTTGGGTTTTCATGTAAATTGTAAATTTGTTTTGGGTTTTCATGCAAATTTAAAAATTGATTTAAAACTTAATGTAAATTACAAAATCTTTTTGATTTTTCCCTTTTTGTGCAATTCTAAATTCTAGTTTCACAAGTTATGCAAATGTAAATCACACTTCCCCAAGTCATGAAAATGCAAATTACATTTCCAAAAGCCATGCAAATAAGCTTTCCACTTTTCCAACCAAGCAATTTACAATTTTCTCTTTCCACTCCTGTGCAACTACTGTGGTTATTTCTCCAAGCCGTGCAAGTGAGACTTATTCTTCCTTGAAGCTTCATGTTCAAAACAAGATTATCAACATGTATATCATGTGTGGTGGTTTCACAGATACTCATGAAGTGTTTGAAAAAATGACACAACAATGTAACTTCTCATGGAATGTGATGATTACAAATTACATAAGACATGGGTGACCTCGCTAGGTTTTGGCACTATTTCATCAAATGTAACGAATAGGTGTCTAATGTGATCACTTCATTTTTGCCAGCATACTCCTAGCTTGTGCTAAAATAAGAGCGTTGGAACATAAAATAGACATCCATGTAAATATAGGCTTTGATAAATGCTTCTAGTCTTTTCATGTAAATGTTAAATATTATTTTGTAATTTCTAGTTGCAATAATTTTGTAAGTGCAAACTCACAAAATGCAATTTTTGCAAATGCACAATGTCACTTTATAAATATCAAACTGTGTAATTTTGATTTACACATTTCAAATGGTGTAAAATCACTAAAGCATTTTTGCACCATTCAAGTGGTGCAATTTTGTAATCTTATTTTTGCACATAGTGCAATTGCATCAATGCGCTTTTTACACCACTTAAGTGGTGCATTTTTGTAAACCCATTTTTGTAGCTTCTAAAATGCAAAAAAGGTGGTTATGTACCATAACCACCTCCTGATGCTATAAATATGAGTGTAAGGATCATTTTAAAGGGACTTTTGGTAGTGAAACTCTGCAAAAAAATTTGAAGGATGAGATTTTATTTTTGACTCAATAAAGATTAGAATAGGGAGATTTTGTAGACCTTGTGTTCAGGATTTATTCATGAGTTATAACTTTTCATATGATTCATGTGTCTTTGTATCTTTACTTTCAATAATCACTACCAAATTGTCAAAAAATGAGAATTGCACATTAAGTATTTCTTTTAGAATCCTCTGGTGTTATTTCTATGAATGTGAAATCTCGATCAGGTTTAAGCAATATTTTAATTGCCTTTTACAGGTAAATATGAGATGGTTGTTTTTGGTCTACCATCAGTATTAGAAAACTATCTCAGAGTATGTTTTGCACTCCTAAGAGTGTAATTATGTCTTTACCACCCATTGAATGGGAGAGATTTCATGCACACAGTGTTTTCCCCTTTTTGAACTATTATGGCAAGTTTCTACATTTAGCTATCCAGAGTAGTCTTTCATTTTTCACAGGGTTATCATAGTATTTGTTGTGTTTAATAGACTATAATAACTTTATTCTCCCTTATTCCTTTCCTTTCTTTATTCTTCACTTCTTTTCCCTCATTTCCTTTCTATCTCCTTTATGTACTTTCAGGTTAAAAGAATGAAACCCTCAATAGAAAACATTTTTTCTATAAATAGTTGCGAATGTCTTTCCCTTGCTTTTCCCTTTTTAGCTTTCAATAAAGGTAGCTTTGCCTGCTAATAGGAGAGAGACTTTGTATTGTGTTTTTGACTAACACAAGGACTCAATTCTCACACTGCTGACTCAAAGTCACCTATTTGTCCCCCTGACAAGTTTTTGAGCCAACAGTTTTTGGCAACTTCATTTGGGTTCAAGGTGATTTATGCACATAATTTTTAGACATTTCAAGGAACCTCCCTTGGGATGGAGGTTACAGACTCCATTGAGAATAAGTATCTAGTGCCTGCATTTTCCTAATTGTAAAAATGGCATTGGTCCATCCCAACTCTAATGATCCCTATGTCCCATGGGGAAAACATTTGGGGCCATTGGCTTTGGCCCAATAAAATGAGTTCCCTTCAGGCTCAAGGAAGAGATTCCCAAATTTCTCTAGATAAACTGGTCAAGATGCAGATAAACATATCCAAGCCTTCATAGTATCTTGTAGAATTTTGGGAGTTTTGTATGAGGATGTTGTTGTGAGACTTTTTGTTGAAACTTTCATTGGACCTGCTATCAAGTGGTTCTAGAAATTAGAAAATGGATGTGTTATAGATTGGGACTCTTTGAATAATAGTTCCCTGGATAGATTTAAATCAAATATGAATGTGTGTGCACTTTTTTCAGACTTATTCCACATTTAAAAGTAAGATGATGAGCAGATGAGAGAGTTCATAACATGTTTTAATAAATTGTTGAGACTGACCTCTCAGGAAAATCAGCCAAGTCTCAACTATCAACTCTACATTTTCATTATTTCTCTTCACCCAGAGATCAATTTCATCTTGATGAGGATCAAGGTAAATGACTTGGTGGCTGCACAACAAGACACCATTGAGATTGAAGATGATTTGATCATGTATGGAATGTTGAATAAAGAGGTTTCACAAGGTGCTATAACTATTGTAAATGATGGCGAAGAAATAGTGAAACTTGATACAATCAAGCGTTTATAATATTCATAGTAGAGAGTTACAAGACAAGTTCCTAATCAAATATGTCAGAAATCTAATAAAGAAAAAGAGAAAGTGATACCTATCACATATGATTGTTTTAGTTTCATAATAATATTTTTTTTTGAATAGTTAGAAGAACTAATAATTGATCATAGAATAGATGAATAATCTAACTTCTCACTTGGCAAAAAAGAGAAATATTTTCCTATTTCACCAAATTGCTTAAACTCCATGGTCCTAGGAGAAAATGGGTTATCTAAAAAATAATGGATAAAACCAAAAATAGAAAGGAGTAATAATGTAGAGTGTGATGTTATACTTTATGAAAGAGAAGATATTATGGAACCAATTTTCAGCAAAGCAGATGATCCCTTCTCTATCAGAATGAACGATTCAATAGTCAAAAATGAAGATTCCTTAGGCTTTTCATTTTTTGGGTTTATCATAGAATAATTATCTACAGGATTAGAATCCAAAGTAGTAAATCTTGAACAAATTAAAAATCATAATCATGCCAAGGTTGAGGTCAAAGAAGACATCAATGCAGAACAAAATGAATGGTAACCAATAATAATTACAAGTGAAATGGAAATTGTCAAGGCAAAGGAAATTGATGAAGATGATGACTCATTCAGTGATGAATTCATTTCTATTGTGGGAAGCGATTCAAAAAATAATATCAGCACCTCATTCATTCCAAAAGATAATCATATTGTGGTTCCAGCTCAAAAATAGATATGTGACACACTTATCTTCAATTTAGATATTGTATCTGTCATAGATGCATTTAAAGTCATCCAAGAAGACATTAAAAAAGATCAATATTTCTCAAGAGTGCTAAGAGAATATGAGATAATTCATAATGATTTCATTTCAAAATAAGAAAACATTATTGATTTTTTTCTTTCATGTCATCCTTGTGTGAATGATAATTGTAAGTTCATCTTCCCCATGTTTAGTCACTGTTGCTAAATGTATTTTGAGTTCATAACTCAAATCCATTATTTCAAAATGATAGGTATTTCTCCTAGCCAGTGAATGGTTTTATATAATCTTCTCATTTTCATCAGCTCCCTATAAATAGTTTTGCTTTCCTAATTTTGGCTTGTTTACTTTTCCCGTTTTTATTTTAGTGTGTGTGTGTGTAGTTTTTCAATAAACATAATAGTTTGTCTATTGCTCCTCCTTCGTGTTTCAGTATTTTTGCCTGCACATATTTATATCAGTGATCTCTACCTAGGAAATGTCATGGGCAATCACATGATTTACAAGAGTGACAGATTGGACATGTTTTTCATCGATCTTTTCAAATGAATAGGTGATAAACGTGAAATTTTTTAGAATAGGTGATGTGGCCTGACAATGCATGCTCATTTCTCATACCATTAATATAGGCAAATTGAATGTCAGTTGGTTGGATCAGGATATACAAATGTGAGATATAAAAGTTTTCAGAAGCCATAAGGTTCATCACTTTTGAGTATATGAAAGAAAGACACTCTCTTTGAATTTTAGTTTGTGTAAAAACACATAACTAAAATGCCCTTGCATACACTATCCTTTTTAGATATGTGAAATCACCTATTGGGTTGAGTACCTAACCCTCAAATTCCTAGGGACACATGATGCATCCCAATTGGTTCTTCTTGATACCTTCTAATTTATTCTAAGCTTTTCAAGTCAAAAATGGTAATCAATTCATCTTTGCATTATGTGATGTGACAACTTTTTGTCAAGTCAGGATGTCATAGGCTCTGACATCTCTGACAGGTTTGAGAGACTCACCTTTATCACTCGTGAGCGCATGGTAGGCACATGATCACATACCTTGAATTTGCCTTAGTTAGTCCCTAATTTCTAACATGTGTCATCAGTCTATTAAATTTTTATTAGCAGTCACCATCTAAACATAACTTCATATTATATGCTTTTATCCTGAGCAGGATGATGTGTCACCCAAGAACACATGTCGCACATTGATCAATTATGCTTGATATCTCCTACTTATTATGAGATTTTCAAGTCACAAGTGGCAATCAATTCATCTTTGCATTATGTGACATGATAGTTTCCTATTAAGTTAGGATATCTTAGGCTCTGACATCTCTGATAGGTCCATGAGACTCACATTTATCACTCTGAATGATGTATTGATCTATCATGAGCCTTGATTTCCTAGTCTCTGACATCTCTGATAGGTCCTCTACAATTCCCTCTCTAACTCTGAATGACATGGTGAGTACCCATTGCACAGATCTTTCCCAAGATCTGACATCTTTGATAGGTACAAGGGAGTCACCTTTCTAATTCTGAATGTTGTAGTGGTTTGCCATTGGCATAGGTTATCCTGGGTTATGAAATCTATGACAGGTCTAAGGGGTTGCTTTGTCTGACTCTAAATCACAATGATCTCTGATTAGACTAGGATTTCCTAGGATCTTACATCTATAATAAGTCTGGGTGAGTGGCTTATCTGAATCTGAATGACACAGTGATCTCCCATTGGGCCATGTTATCTCGATCTCTGACATTTATAATAGGTCTAGGAAACTAGTCTTTTTGACTCTGATTAACATGACAAGTTTCCATTGGGCTAGGATCTTTGAAATTTACAAGACGATGAAGTAACAATGATAAAAAAGAAAAACCATTCATTAAAGCTTACCTATCAGACAAAGAGCACTCCTCGACGAATCTAAATACGTCATTGTAATGCTTGTGCCTAGTTAGACCAGCAAATAAAGTGGTGTCTCAGTACTCATGATGCATGGCATGCACATGACCACATGCCTTAGATTTTCATGTACTAATCTCTGCTTTCTGACATGTTTAATTGATCTATTATTTTTTTATTAACAGTCATATTCTAAACATGGCTTTGCACTGCATGCCTTAATTCTGAGAAGGATGATGTGTCACCCAAGAGCACATGCCACACCTTGATTGATCCTAGTTAACTACTTGTACTTTATTCTAAGCTTTTTGAGTCACAAGGAATAACCATTTTATCTTTTCATTATATGATGTGGTAGTTTGCAATCAAGATAGCATCTCCTAGGCTCTGACAAGTCTGAGAGACTCATATTTTTGATTGTGAATGATGTGTTGATCTCCCATTGAGGTCACCTCTCATAGTTTTTGATACCTTTAAAAGGTCCTAACCACTACCCTATCTGACACCAAATGAAAGGGTGAGTGCCCATTGGGTGTGCTCTCTTGTGTTCTGACATCTCTGAAAGGTGGGGGGAGTTGCCTTTTTATCTCTAAATGATGCAATAATCTACCATTCACCTAGGTTTGCCAGGCCTGTAACATCTCTGACATGTCTCAAAAACTTCCCTCTCTAAATCTAAATGATGTGGAAAATTCCCATTAGGTTAGGTTCTCCTTGGCTATGACATCTATGGCAGGGCCGAGGAATTGGCCTCTCTGACTTTGAATGACAGGGTGATCTACCATTGGGCCACACTCTCCTGGGATCTAACATTTTGGATGGGTAGGAGAGACTAGCTTTTCTTACTCTAATTGATGCAACAAGTTCCCTTGGGCTAGGCTTTGCTAGATTCAAAATATGATGAATTAACAACAAAAAAAAATAAAATCATTCATTAAAGCTTATCTATCAGTCACAGAGCACTTGATTTTACCATGGAGGACAATGAGTTTCTTGATCTGGAAAAAAATGGATTCAAAGAATAATTTTTTGTGAAAATCAATTTGTAGTGTTATCGACATGATATGCTAAAAGTGAACAAATACTAGTTGATGCTTTTTTGAAAAGTTAAAAAAGTCTATTACTGCTTGAGTAAAATCAAAGTCATGTTTATTTTGAAGTTTCTAGCAGGTGTTGTGGCATATTAGGCATAATAGATATTTCTTGTACAAACCCAGTGATTATTTTGAGTCTTTTTTATTGATTTAGTTTCCATACTTTGCTAATTGTTAATAACTTGCTCAAAATTTGATCAACGCACTCTATTCATTATTGCAAAGTTTATGTTTTTTTATCATTTATATTTTTAGTTATAGATTTGAATTGTTTATGCATATTTACCTTTTCTCATTATAATGTTTAAATTTATAATTGCAAATTTTTTTAAGTAGCACATTATGCTTATATGGTACACATTTTAATTTTTTTAGTAGTTAAAATGTGTCTATCTCATTTGTTTGTGCACTATATGGATCTACATAAGAAATAAAATAAGGAAATGACCACTTGGATTTCTATATTGTCATTGGTAATCGTTAATAGACTTTGTTTAGGCTTTTAAGGCTTGTGTACATATTTTTCTGCATTAATAGCATTTGACATCCACTTGATCCAAAAATGAAAATTTAAGTAGGTGCTGAGATTTTATCCTTTTATTTACAAATCTAGAATTAAATTCATAGCTCATGATCCTACACCACCAGATGGATATAACAATAGTGATGTGATGTTTTTCAAAACTATCCAATCAAGTCCAGCTTCCCATTCCATTAATACCAAGCATGTGGTAAGCATGTGGAAATATACCTTAGAGTTTCCTTGGCTAGCCCATGATTTATGACACATGTCACCCCTCTATCAGTTTTTATTATTATTGATGGTCACCATTTAAGCATAGTTTTGTGTTCCATGGCTTTATGCTTTGCGGGATGATGTGCCACCTAGGGACTAGTGGCGTACCCCAATTAGTTTTGGTTAACCACTAGTACTTCATTTTGAGTTTCCAAGTCACAAGTGGCAAATAATTCATTTTTGCATTAAATGGCACTACAGTTTTCCATTAGGCCTAGCTCTCCCAAGCCTGCTAGAGATGTGAACACTTGAGAAAGCTCAACTGAATAGAAGATCATTGGGTTATTGATGATTATAGTTTAAGCGTAGTTCTATGTTCCATGTATTTATGCTTTGTAGTATGATGTGCCCCTAGGGACTACTGGTGAACCCTGATTGGTTATAGTTAACCACTAGTACTTCATTCTGAGCTTTCCAGGTCACAAGTGGTGACTAATTCATTTTCACATTATATGGCACTGCAGTTTCCCATTGGGTCTGGCTCTCTTGGGCTCATTAGAGATGTTAGCACCTGAGAAATATCAAGTGAATAGAGATCTCACTTTTCTAACTATGAAGAACTTGATGATCTTCCATTTAGCTAAGCTTTCCCAGGTGATCACATATCTATTGGGTTTGGGAGATTGTTCTCTAATGATGAATGATGTGGAAAGTCCCCATTGGGTGGTGCTCTCCTAGGCTCTAACATATTTGATAGTTTTTAAGGACTTGTCTTTTTGAATTTGAATGATGCCATGATCTCCCATTGGGCCTAGCTCCATTGGGATCTAACTTCTCTGATAGTTCTGAGAGACTACCCTCTCTGACTCTGAATAGTATATCAAATCTGTTCAAATTCAATCCATGTCAAAAAAACCCTTTGTCAGAGCATTAATCACTAATAAATGAGTGATAACTAAATTCATTAATTTGAAAACTACTAAATCAATAAAAAAATGTCATCATATATGTTATAAATGTCATTGCACATGTTGTAATAACATAACTTAATAAATAAATAAGATTGCTAACGTTGTAGCAAATATTATAATCAACCAATCAATAGATCTTGTCATTGATCATCATAGTTATGCTTCGCTGACGATGTCATGTATTGATATTGACAATCAATTTCATTTTTTCTCTTTCTTTGCCTTCATCTTCACCATATTTTGGCTATAATTCATTCATGTCTATTTATTTCCTTCCCAACATTATTTTTTTTACATAATGTGGCTTTGAAATCTTTGTTCTTATCATATGGTTCTACTCAAAGTTTAATAGAGCCAGTTGTGCAATAAGCTTTGACTCAACCTTTATTTCTATGCTCCTGCTAAAAACCACAAATGACTTTCATTGGTAGAGTCCCACCCCATCATCTATACAACATATTCTGGATTCCTTCTAAGCAAGTTTTTAATTATATCGTTTCTATCATTGGGGAAGAATTTTTCTCCGTGACCAACATGATCAAAGTTAATTCGATGGTTGCTTATGTATTTGTTACCAACATAATGTTCCTTCTCCTTGACAAGGAGAAGGTAAAATCCTTAGTTGAATTCTTTGTTAATCCAGTCTTCAAGGTTGGTTTAGATGAAGCTATAGTAGCCCTAGATGATGATCAGGGAAATCTTCTGCCCTTCTCTGGTAGAGATAAGTTTGGGTTCATGCCAATGGCTGCATTTAGGGACTTGGAGAGGAGATTCTCTCTTCTCCATGATTACATTTACTCCCTAGTTTCTGAGATGAAATCAAATAGGTTATCTAGTTCTTTATTTCCCCCATTGCCTTTAAACAGTGCTTTGTCGCCTCTGCTTGCTATGAAACACATGCATGTTGTTCGCCATTCCTACCAAAGGATTGAATCACTCATATTCTTGGCTAGGTTGGTATTTCATGGAATTTTCCCTTCTCCTCCAAGGATGGTCAGACAAACTCTAACAATAGTTACTATAGCTTCAGATGAACATTTGGTTATAAACAAATGCAAGTCTGAGCAGTTGGACACTCTGTCTGCCTTGGTGGTTCTTGGTTCCAATGTGGCAGTTGCTGATTCGGCTTGTGGGAAGCATCATTTGCTGGCTGGGGATTGTTTCATGCCTATCTCTGCTTTCAAATTTATCGAAATCGTATCAATTGACTATATTTGTGAAAGTCCCTCTTTTTTTGATCTGATACCACTTTTCCTTTCTTTTTTGCGCTCTGGTAATACATTTTAAGTTTTTTTTGTAACTTGACCTATGTTATGACAAGTAAATGAAAATATTTTAGTTAGTGTTTTTTTTGTATATATTCTTATTTATTATCGGACATGAGACCTATAAACCCAATATTTATTTTAAAAAAACATAACTTAATCAATTATTTGCAAATGCAAAAATACAAGGATCAAGATTGATATAATAATATAACAATAAAGAGTTCAGTCAATGATGTGGCAAATTCTTTTTCTCTGTTCTTTTTTCTTGGACTCGTCAATAATACTGCTAACATATTTTACACTTAGAAAATGATCCCATGGAACCATGTTTTAAAAAAAAGGGGCGGGGGGAAGGGGCGCTGGGCGGGGGAGACGGGTTCGTATTTTGAGAAAAATATTCTAAAATTTCCTTTTCCTATGCTTTATCGCTTATTAGCCGCACCATACAATCATTGCTTTGGCTATACGCAAGTACTAAAGTCACTTCATGACGATTATTTACTAGTGTATTTAGAAAAAAATAAAATAAATTTGACTGTATTTATTTAGTTATATATAGTTGGATAGATTTATTTTTATTATGTTATATTGGATTGTATCTTATCTCATTATATATAGAGAGGTTTATTGTATTTATATGTTATCTTTACCTCATTATATATATATATATATATATATATATATATATATATGTTTAATTATTATGTGGATAGACAATCTTTCAATATGGAAGCTTTAAATCAATCTATGTAAAAGACAATAATTAATCAAAGTCATCAATTTATTTGTAATATTTTCTGTACAAAAATCTATTATTCACTTTCCTTTTCTCTAATTAACGTATTCGGCAATAATTTTGTTTTCACAATTTAAAACTATATTAAAATATATATTATATAAAATAATATTTATATAATAATTAAAATTATCTTATTTAATAAATAATATAAATTTATAATACTACCTAGAATATATTATATATTATTAATTATAATATATTCATATTAATTATTATTATAATTTATAATATTTTATACATTAATTATAGACAATTTTATTTATTATGTTTCGTTATTGTCTGCATAAAATTATAATAAATGTCATCAAAACTATTTATATGTATATCTTCCCAAAAGAATAAAAAATATGTATATCTTCCCAAAAGAAGAAAGGAAAAAGAAAGAGGAAGATATTGTATTTTGTAATGACCGATCCATCATCTTGGTTAAAACAACAATTTTCACATCATATGAAAGGATTTTCAAGGTTATGTTTCAAAGTTATACTTATTTTATAATGTTAGATAATAAAACTCGAGGTTTTTATGGGAAATCAACTTGGTGCACGAGACACACCATGGGTAACGATATGGGGTGATAGAGAATGATAAGGAGTGATTGATAGGTAACAATATGGGGTGATTGATATGGTTCTGATTCCACTTAATTTATGATTGAATATTTAATGCGTGTTAGTTTAAGATATGGGTTGAATGGTAGAGAACGATTGGATTGGATGTACACGTATATTTAGATTATAAAATATGATTGGTTACAAGTATTAAATGGTCTATATTATCATTTTTTAATTTTTAAGTTATTTTTTGTACAATGGTTTATACATTTCGATTTTTTTCATCAATTTTTACATAAAAATTAATAATATTTTTGATACTATTGTGAACATTATTTTGTACTTTAAAATTATCTCTTTTTTTTTCTAATGTGTGAATTAGTGTGGTATAGAAACATGCTTGTGATTAAAACAATCTTGTGTTATGAGTAACTAGATCCTAAATATGTATTCCAACATAGGACTTAAATATTATAGTTAATTATATAAAAATCAATATATGATAAAATATTTTGTTCATGTCTATTGGAAGTAATTAAATCACCTAAAATAAAGTTTACTGGTATACCAAAGAGTATTAAGAGGGGTAAGGGGCATTTAAATATTTTTGGAAGTGATAGGTATTGAGCCAGGGGTGGAGCCAAATGTTAGGCATAGACTAATAGTGACTACCTCATATATACAATTTATAAAATGAGGAAACATGACTATTATCATTTTCATAGGGTTGTGATGCCATTTTACTAGATTGATTTGTGTCGTGGTTGAGCCCTAAAGTATGAGATGATCAGGGAGGAAACATGTAGAATGTAAGATGGTCAAAAGAGGATAAATGTAAAGAGTGAGAAAACCATGAAAGGATATAGACAAATTATGAGGGAAATTATGGATTAGAATAAATACTGAAGCTTTTTTTGGTAGGAAACCCTACAATGTGCCTCTTCCACCAATATCCCCTAACATTTTATTTGACATAGATTTGGGACTACGATGGCTTATGGAGTAGATGGTTAAATTTAATCGATCACTAAGATTTCACAAACACTTTAGCTCATGTTGTGAATCAATAGAATTTCACAAATACCTAAATATTTCTAACTAGGGGATTTGCATGGAATCACAAGAGGCCCCTTCTTTACTCTTTTGATTATCCCTCATATTGTTGATCTCATGGTCTCGTTAGACATTTTATTATCTATTTGGCATGTAACGCTGGAACTTATTATTATATTCATTTAAGCAATTATTGTTTATAATGATTATGATGAGATGCAAACTATGCTATAGCTTTTGGTTCTATCTTATTACATAAGACTTGTTGATGATTTGATTACTTTGAAACAAAAAAGTGGTAGTATTATCATGCTAGTAGATGATGTTTGGATTATGTACTATGTGATTGGCATATCATGATTATTCTTTCTTAACAATGTTGACTATATTAATAACAAGGAACTATGGATTGGTTGACCATCTTGTGATATTATGATGTAAATAAATGTTTGTACTTTTATGACTATTATATAATGTTATTGAGTGTGTTTTTTTTTACTTTAAATCTACATGAGTTTTGGACGTAATGATGGGTGTAACGAGTGTGCATGATATAT
This sequence comes from Torreya grandis, assembly GCA_037957365.1. NCBI lineage: Eukaryota > Viridiplantae > Streptophyta > Pinopsida > Cupressales > Taxaceae > Torreya > Torreya grandis. Next base: position 982,223 of record JARHVA010000761.1, on the reverse strand, counting down.
GGATGGTTAAATGAATGCTAGGATGAGGGGTTATAATAAGCCACATTGTTGCCACATCTATGTACTCTTAAATTTTCTTGACCCTTAATTTCACACTTGTTCCTTAGAGATATTCGACCTAGTTTACCTATATATCCCCACCTAAAATAATTATTTTATTCATGTTTCTAAAACATCTTATACGTTTAGGAAATGTTATCATGTGATTTATTTCAACAAAACACAAAAGTGTTTGACCATTGCAAATGGATGTGATTATGAGATTATGGATTGACAATACATTTCTTATTTGAAATAGTTAGATTTTAAGGAAAATAATAAAAAATGGGAAGTGTAGAGGGAAAGTTATGAAATCTTGACATGTGTTTAGGGCGTGGCATTGAATGGGTCATGTGTGGATGTGTTTTGGAAGCCTAGATTAATTCCTAACTTGCTTATAACTCTTTAGAAGGGTGCTAGAAGTTTCTAGAGGTTCAAGAAGAGGAACAGAATGCCAAATGAAGGGACGCATGTCCATTTATAATTGGTAAGGGCTTGTAAGCCTTTATATACAAATAAATTGAGAGTATTTCTTTATTTTGGGAAATGAAGATAATGAGCTAGAGATGTAAGCTAGGGAAAATGGAGGATCTAAGGTAGTAGATTAATTTATGAAGTTTCTATATCACATTATTTTAGTTTTAGATTTTAAAATGAGTTTTCTTTCTTAATTTCAATGTTTTAATTTATGATGTTAAGGCCTATTTTGTAATAAAATTACTATACTATAGAAGTAGAATCACATAAATAGCTTACAATATGATTGGTAAAATAATCAAGCATACGACTAAGACACTTCAAGGGGAAAACCTACACAACCTTGCACTAAGAATAAAATTCATAATATGACGATAAAATACTAGCCACTACCTTCTATATATAACTTAATTAAGTAATGGGCACACCCTTGGCTAACCCTAATAATAATATAAAGCTATACAAATGATCATAAAAATTAATCAAATTTAATTATAGCCATAATTAGGCCTCACAGATCCTAATACATGTTATAAGTTAAGGGCATAGCATTTCCCTCCCCTTGAAACCAATGGTGTCCTCAATGTCGATGAATTATTGGGTGATTTTACATGAATACTTCATCCTCCCATGTCGCACCATCATTGGATGGATTTTTCCTCTTGATTAGAAACTCTATAATCACCCCCATCTAAAACCTCTGAGTGCATATTTGAATTATACCTTAGGTTCTAAAATGATTTTTTCATCCTCATCTAGCTTTGGTAGCTTTGCCTGGGTTAAAACTCTTTGTTCAATGACCTTTTTCAAGCAAGAAACACAAAATGCAAGATGTATTTTCACTAAGTGAAGTAACTTTTAAGTTTGTTTGTTACATTGCCAATATTTTGTATGACTTGATAAGGGGCATAATACTTAGGTGAAAGCTTTTTGTCTTTCTTCAATTGTTTCAAGGGCATTTTATTATATGGCTACAAACACACAAAAACCCAATCTCTAACTTCAATTATTTTTCATTGTAGTGCTGGTTAGCTTCATGCTTCATGTTGTTCTTTGCCATTTCCAAGCTCTCTCTGAGACTAGAGAGTATCTCTTATTAGTGTTGAATGTCTTATTTTACTACTTGAACCTTTTATTGGACCCTAAAAGATGAAGTGATGGATGGTGGATGGTACCCATATAGCATTAAAAAAGGAGACATTTTGGATGAGATGGTGGATGGTACCCATATAGCATCAAAGAAGGAGACATTTTGGATGAGATATATAAAGAAACGTTATGCCACCATTTTGATAGTGTTAGTCATTGACCCCATCTCTCCCGTTTATCTGAAGCAAAACAATAGGATAACCCTCCATGTACTTTTTTATTACATCAATTTTAACTCCGATTGGGGATGATAAGATGAGCTAAGAGCCAACTAGGTACCAAAATATGAGAATAAATCAATACAAAAATTACTAGTAAATACGGGATCCGATCACTTACTATGATATTTGGGATCCCATGGAGCTTCTAAACTGTATCCATAAATTATATTGCTATTATAATTGTTATAAACATATGTACTAATGCACAAAAATGGGCATATTTGGTGAGTCTATCCAATAAAATCTTGACACAAAATTTCCCTTTAGAATAGATAAAGGATGAATTAACCCTAGGGTATTTATTGTCTCTCCTTTGTTTTAATAACACACCATACATTTTACCATAATTTTTTTGTACTTCCCCCTTAGCCCTTCCTAAAATAAATCCTACTTCACTTCATTATAAGTTTTCAAGAATCATGAATGCCCACCTACTGGATAAGCATGAAGTTCCATACACACCCTATGCTTAAGGGTTGATTTTTTGCGTAGGTGCAACTTGTCTTGTACTATAGACCAGTCCCATTCCAAATAATTTATCTGACACACTTAGATCTTATTGTAGCTTTTGAATAAGATCATTTGTAACTACATCATTCTACCACTCTAAGGGTTGATTTTTTGCTTAGGTAAAACCTATATTTGAACTAGAGAGCATTCCCCTTACAAATAATTTATCTGACACACTCAGATCTTGTTGTAGCTTTTGAATAAGATCCTTTGTAATTGCATCATTCTTCCACTTTGATCTTGATTCATCCACCCATTCAGCTTCTAATATGGACATGGAACACAACATTACCTTTGTGGAATCATCCTTCATAGATAGTGCATCAACCATGAAATTATATTTTCCTTTATTGTATATAATATTAAATTCATATCCCAACATCTAAGTGACCTATTTTTGTTCTTCTTATAATGAAAACCATTGTTCCAAGAAGTATTTTAGATTGTCATGATCTGTCTTCACTTTAAAGTCTCTTCCCATCAGATATGGTCACCATTGTTTTACTGTGTGAAGGATGGATATCATTTCCTTCACATAAATAGGATTTATAAAATTATTATATTTGAGTTTGTAACTCTTAAATTCAATGGGTCATCCTTGCATAAGTATGGCTCTATGCCAACCTCAAAGCATCACATTACACAATGAATGTTTTGAATAAACATGGATTATAAATCACTGGGGTGGTGCGCATGGATCCCTTTAGCTTATAAAATTCTTGGGTGTTTGCCTCATTCCAATATGATTCCTTATTCAATAAGGTTGTGAGTGGTGTTGTTATACTTAAAAAAAATATAGTAACTAGTGAGCCCTGAGAATACTTAGAGGGATTTTAAGGTTTTAGTCACTTTCTATTTTACCATAGCCTTGATATTATGAGAATCCACCTCAACACCTTCATGTGAAACTATTTGGCCCAAACACTAGACCTTTGTGGCTCCAAAAGATAATTTGGAAGGCTTGTCATAAATTTGGTGTTGTTCATGACTATTTAAAACCTAATTCAGATGATGCAAGTGTTCCTCCCATGTTTTTTGTATATTAAAATGTCATCAAATAAAACAAAGACAAATTTATGTATAAATGGCAAAAAAAATATTTCATCAAACTCAAACATGTAGATGTTGCATTAGTGAAGCCAAAAGGCATCACCAGAAATTCATAATGGCCCTCATGGGTTTTGAAAGTTGTCTTATGAGTATCATCATCTCTTATTCATATTTGATGATACCCAAAATGAAGATCAAGTTTTGTAAAATAAATAAAGCCATGTAATTCATCTTGCAAATCATCAATTATAACACTATGAATCTCATCTTTGGTAGTGTATTTATTGAGTTCCATGTAGTCAAGACACATAAACTAGGTGTCATCCTTCTTGTGTACCATCACCATTGGAGAATAATAAGAGATTTGACTATGATGGATAATATCTGCTTCCAACATCCTATACATCTTCTCAATATCACTATTTTGGACATGTGGGTACCTATAAGGATTGAAGTTGGGTGGTTGTAATCATGCCACTAGTTGAATGACATGCTAATGACCATTTTGGGAGGATTTTTTTTCAACATATCTCTGGAAAGCTACTAATGATCCTCCACAATAGCTTATAGATCTGGGAGTGTAGACCCCTTTGGTGGTTTTGCCTCTATCGAAAAAAATTGAGCCATCAACCCATCTACATCATTTTTTAGAATCATTTACCTTTGATGAGAACTCACTAATTGTGGGGACTTTTAATGTAACCCGCATTGTTCAAATTTCCTACCATTTGAATGGAAACACATGAATATCTCTTAGAAATTCATCTCAATCATTCCCAAGGTAGTTAGCCATTGGAGTTCCAACACAATGTCTACTCCACCCAAAAAATGGAAAACATAGGATTAATTTGTCAATATTCTCCCATGGAGAGTTTAATACTATGGGATTTTTTGGAACAATTGACTATGCCACCATCTACAATCACAACTTAACACTTTAGATTTGGATAAATAAAAAAATTCAAACATACAACCAATTCATTATTGATGAAATTGTGAGTACTTCTTGAGTCAATCAAAACTTTCACCTTATATTTTTCTAGAAAACCCATTACCTTAAGGGTTTGTTGATTGTCAATATCTGAAAATTTAGTAAGAAATAGATGGTTAGGTTTTGTCTAATTCTTCCTTTGGCTCATCATCAACTTCCCATGCTAATTCTTCATCCTCTTTTTCTTCACTAGCATTCAATGTAGAACAATTTATTTGTTGCACACTTATGTCCTTGATTGTACTTACTATCATAGCACTTGAAACATAACCCCTTTTCTCTTTTTACTTCAATTTGTTCAACAGTTAATGTACACTAAGGAAATGACTTTGTTGGAATAATCCTATCTCTTATACTTGTGAATCACTGCCTTTTGGTGACTAGTGCCCTCTCCTCCAATCTATGTTCCATTAAAATATCCTCAGATATAGAAATCAAATTAAAAAAGTGAACCTTGTGTTGAATATTATACTTGAGCCCACTAAGAAACAAGCTATTCAAATTTTCATCTGTGATTATCTCCACTCACAAGAATATATTATTGAATTGCTAAATATAATCCCTAATAAGATCTATTTGGCACATTTTTATTAATTGGTTGAAGTAATTTTCCATCACACTATTATGATTGTGCAACTTTAATTCATCAATAAAAATTGACCAATTAACATTGAGACCATTCTTCCTCTTTGGAGCACAAATCCATTGATACCAAATGAATTGCATAGGTTATAAATATAAATATACCATTACCACCTTTTATCAATATGAGATTTGATGTACATCAAAAAAATTATGCATTTGGTTGATCCATGTGACTAGATCCTTCCCATCAAACTTATGCATTTCCACTTTTGACATCATGTTATGTGGTCTTGAATGAGAAATAGCCAAAAGAAGACGCTTGGTTGTATTAGGATTTGAATTGGGTTTGACTAGAAGATACACACTAGTTGGTTTGAGCATTTGTGAATTTCAATTGATTTGACGAATTCAATTATAAATTAAACATTTGATTGAGTCTTTACTCGATCTCATCCAATTGGTGATTGATTTTGTTGACATATCCTTTATTAACCATATTAGACTATATTTTTTTCACAATTTTTTACAATATAGTTAAGCTAGCTACTTTGTAATTTGTTGAATAAAACCTTCGAATTAAAGACCCACTAATTTTCATATCTTACTCTATTCCTCTTTGTTATAAGTTTTTCCTAGGGTTTTGGAACCCTTTCTTCGGCCCCTAATGCATGGCCCTGTCATAGAAAGGCTATAGAATGAAGAATTAACCTAACTTTAACCAAATAATTTTGGACTTAGATCAACCTCAATTACAAAATTTAAAAGACAAATTCTCGTTAGACTTTTATAAAAAATTCTAATAATGTAAAAAAATAGAAAAATCCTAAAATTATAACCTGTAGATAAAATCATAAGCCGTGCGCCGTCATTTTGATTCAGTCATCTTCCATGCATGCATAATTTTCCTTGTAACTCTGCAAATCCATGAGTGTTATTGTTCTCCAGCCAATTTGTTAAATCTGCGTATTTAATTTATCTATGCTTTCTACAACGGTCTTTAATAGTGCCTGTTTTGGCTCCCATGCTGACGCATCCTTAGTCAAGATTGATTCTCCATGACAACATGCAAACGTTATAAATCTATTAACCTATAGCTAAACATTTAGGGAAGTAAATGCAATGCAAACATATGATTAGAAGAGGCGATTGTGTAAATAATTGTGTTCACGTACGAATGTTATTATTGGATTTGGAAGGAGAGTGCATATTTGCATGTGATGACATGACATACATGTATGTTTTCCTCCTTCTATGTATTTCGGGGGGAATATTAGATATTCTATAAATTAGTACGTCATTCGAATATTTATTTATGTTTATATGAATAGATTGTTAAAGACAACTCATTACTGTAGATATGTTTATTGGAGTGTGTTTAATTTTAAATGAGTTATTATAACTCATTTATATAATAGAAATTCAGAAATATTTTTTGTTTATAGTGATAAGACACGACTTTTAAGTTGTAGGATAATAGTAATCAATTTATATGTCACGAAATAAATTTTTATGTGTAATTTTTGACCATTTATTTTAGTCATTTTCAAGATGAAACTTTCACAATTTTAAAATATGAATAAAATTTACAATATGATGTTAAATTATTAACCAATATTTATATATCTTAATTAAATTATGAACAAACTTTACATTGACCTTGTTAATAATATGACACTGTAGAAATGATCATATTACTTAATTAGAGAATATAATAGCTACAAGTCAACCATGCAAATCTAAATATATGTTATAGATTGAAGGCATAACTCTTTGAACATTTATAATGATGGCTTTTTTAATGGGTAACTTGTGGCTTGTTTAGCTTTGTTTCATGTACTTTTATTTAGTTTTGGAGTTATTATTTTACATTGTTTTACTTGATAGTTTTTATTGGTTTCATTTGTAAAAAGATTATATCATTCTGATATCAAAATTTAGTTAGTTTTGTGTGTGTTTTATTTAGGGTTAAAGGTTGTGGATGCATATATAATTGTAGGGAGATATAATCTCCTAATGTATTATATGGAATTGGAATTATAGACATTATATTGTCCATGAGGGGAAATTGAGATATGTCTAATTATGATGGATTTGGTATTATTCTCTTACTTTTAAGGGGTAATTGGGGTTCTCCTATTTGTGAGGACTCATTTATGTTCTCTTATCTAAGATGCATTATAGATGTATATGAAATTCTTGTGAAAAAATATTATGGACTTATTTGAAACCTTGACTTATGTATCTCTGTCCTTCCATTCGATAACCCTAGGGGTTATTACATTAATTTTTAGGTGTTGCAATGTCATTATTTATGTGATTTTTTATGGCTCATGGATGTTAGCTACCTAAAATTTAGCCTACTATCTTAAATCTAGCGGTTATTATGTTTAATATGTCCTTCCCTATACTTGACCTTATTATGATCCTTGACCTAATGATGTAGAGGTTTATAATTGGCTGAACCCCTTGCCTTGGGGATTGACTAGGAATATGAGTCATATGATATCATATAGCTAGGATACAATAACCTTTAACATTCACTGGTTTTTTGGGTATGCTAAAATTATTTTGACATTGTATACACGAACTAGGATGACCTACAACTATCATTTCTCCCAATAAACTAAGACTCGAATAAGGTCAATCAAATAGCTCGCCTACATATACTTGGATGATTGGGTAAGGACCAATGAATTCTATAGATCTAACAGAGGGTAACCTACAACTTAAATGTTAAGAGGAAAAGGTTCCAAAGCCTAATACTATGACACAAAGATATAGATCTCATTAGACCTCAAAAAAGATAAATAGTTCTAACTATGGTTTCAAATATACAAGTAAATTAAATGGTTGTAAAGGGGTACAAAGTAAAGTAAAATATGCATTATAATGGTTGTAAATGGGTAAGGTGCAATGGTCAACCAAATGAGAGTTTATGCAACCTGAAGTAAGTAATGACAAGTATAAGTAATCCCATGTTTACACCAACTTATTCGGTATAGGAAAGCCTAAAACATGGATACACACACATACATTCATAATGAAATAAACAGAATAATATCTAATCTACTAAGTAAATAAAGTGGAGTGTAGGGATAAAAATACTTAGCTTGGGGAGGACTCGTCGATGCTTTAATCTCCCCCTTGGCTCAAGTAGAGCTTTGCAAGATAATCTTGTAGATTGAAGACCTCAAATGGTTGGATAAAGACCTAGATATCCTTAGTTAGGAGCTTCAAATAAATCTGTTGATTCCTAAAACTTTTTCTCAAGGAAAACATCTCTCTATGGGAAGCTTTATAGATGTGAGACTCAAATACGGTCTATAAAGTGATCTCTGGGGTTTTAGAAGCCGAATCTTTAGATCAATTTAGGGATGAAAAGGGTTAAGAAGGAAATGCAAAACAAAATTAAAATAAACTAACTAGGGTGTGTTGGGGCCAACATACCCTTAATTCTTGAAATTGGGGCCCTTGAGATGTCTTAAACCTTGTTATTGTTAATTTGGCCATGATCCTAAGTTTTAGTAGAATTTGAAGATCATCCATTGTGATAAGGTGGAATTTTTTTATAAAAATACCTAGTGTGCTAAATTCTTCCAACATTTCACCTTGTTTTGTAAGAAATGTAGGTTTCATGGAAAATATTGGGTTTTTACTAGGCAAAGGATCCACTAGATTTTTGCTAACAGTTGGTTTACTAAGGCTTAACCTTGATCCTTTCTTTTCAATAAAAAACCTGAGAATAAAATCCTAAGTTTGAAACCCTCAAGTTTGAATTCAAATTTTAGTGGGACTATTTTGGTGAGGATGTTTAAAATAATATTTTAGACCTAATCTTAATTTTATAGTAGGGCTTAGTCGTGTTTATTAACGTTATTAAACATTAATATGAAATTAATATTAAGTATTTGTATATTATTTTAAATATCTTTGCTTATCTTAACCACCCGTGAAGTACCTTGACAAGGTCCCCTTTTAATTTCCTAAGCCAGGCCCCCTTTTAATTAAAATTTAGCCTAGGTATCTATCCTAAGACCCCTTTCATATTTATTAATATGAACGAGGCCTTATAATAAATTCTTCTCCTATGTTTTATTAACCGAAGGTCCTAACTTAAACTTATTTCATCTCGTAGGATCCAATGACCCACGCTTGATTGTGTAACTCGATCTGATAATGCATGACAAAGGAAGATCTAATGATCTATACTTCATCACAGGGTCCAACTAGATGATGTAAGCTGAGCATTGAAAGGTCAAAGCCCCATGAGAACGTCAAGTGGCAACCGCTCACACTAAACTATGTCAACAAGGGTCCTACCTAATTAATGCAACCAATCACATGCAATGCCTCAAATCCTGATCCAATGACCATCGCTCTTCTAATCTAATGAAGCACATTAAGTCCCTGATCCTGGGAAGCTCTATGAGGGTGCCATGTGGCACTTTTGCATTAGACCATAGAGACTTTATGGACTTAAAATTTATTATTCAAACTCACGTCATTTGATGCCTGTGAAGACATCTATGATGATAGTGAGATCATCAAATTTAAGTTAATCCAACATTTTTGCCAAGGCAAGGGGCATGTTTTGATTGTTTTAATGGGCCTTGCATTTATATTTCAAATAAACTCAGAGTAATTTTTAACCTAAGTCTTTAGTCAGACCCTTGGACTAACTTAAACATTATGTATCTTGTAGGATATAATGACCCTCGCATGATCATACCAATTTGATCCAATGGTGTAAAATGTCTGAGCATAACTTGGGGGCTCAAAAGCTTGACATGTGGAGAAATATTAGGGATTAGGGATCAACGGTATGATAACATTTCAGGTGGTGTAATTATTGGACTTAAGACTTATAGTTACCAATGAGATAAAAGAACCAGGTTTGTGATCGATAGTTCACACTGAATCTATAGATCTTGATCCAATAATGTGAAGTATAAAAAGGAATTCAAAGACCAATGATTAGTTTTCCCTTAGACAAATATGAAAATTTCCATGAAAGGAAGCTGAATGGAGGCCACATGGGATCCACATAGGCAAAAGATGGTAAGACTTGGGTTTTGTCCACCTGGAAATGTAAAGGTATAAAAGCAAGTCTCAATCAGATCTTGAGGCATGAACGAGCCTAAATCCTAGTCACCTCTATCATTAAAGATCCCAAAATACCTGAAACTTACATTAAAGGGGAAACTGTGAGTGGTTGAATTATAATCAAAGCTTGTTAATCAAATTTGAGTGCAAAAAAGAATAATCTAGAGTTTTCTATCAAGTCGATGCTAAGCATTTTCAAAGGTTTAAAAAATAATGGTAGTGGGTAGAAAATAATGGTGGGAAGAGGTTGAAATCTACCTATATATGGATCATTTGGGTAGAGTTTTCAAGGATACAGAGTTGGACACCGAGGCATTGAATAATGGGTGCGAGAACTGGTTTGAGCTTTTCTTCACCATCAATGAGATGTAGCCCCTTACCCAAAGTGAAAGAAGAATTGAGGCAATTAACATCAGATAAAAGGACCTGGTAGCCATACAATTGGTTGTTCTCCACCATGTGACTGCCAAACTAGAGGTACTTCATTGTATTGATGTGTTTGATCCTCTTTTTATAGATTTCAGAGTAGATGAGGATTGGATTGTTAGGGATGGCACATCCAAGAGAGTAGATTATGTTTCCCCTATAGCCTTTGAGGGTTACTAGAATTTCTCTTAGTCCCATGTGGATTTACCCATAATTAAGGATTGGACCACCAAAAATGACCTAGATATTATCCTTAGACCTTGGCTTAATCAGGGAAACTATGTTTTTAGAGATTCCCAAGGCAAAATTCCAATTGCCCAATTCAAGGAAGGGATTAGGGTTGTCATGACCTTGCTAAATAGAATCTTTGGGGCTATCACAACTACTTATGTTAACCCCACCTAGGTTTCATATGTATATTTCCTAATAGAGCAACAACTCACCCCTTCCATTGGGGAAATGATAAGTATTCACCTAGGTAGGCAATTCACAGCCATCAAGAGAAAGACCAACAAATAATTTTTCATGATGTCTTACTTACTTGATGCCTTGTTAACCTCCACCAAGTTCCCCCATATCAAAAATTAGTCTCCCAAAAATAGAATTTTAGTTTCTCACTACTACTCCAAACTCTATTTCTTCAAGTATAGAAACCACATGCAATTCATTTGTGATGGCAACTATCCCTCCTTGGTTGAGGCTATCACTGGCTTTACCATGCCTAGGATGCACCCCTCGATCAAGAAATATGTGGAGATGATGGGGGATATATGATACTATCTGGATTACACAGTAATAAGGATTGAGGGAACCATGTCCTCACCTTTTAGATTACCTATCTATGTGCCACCCAAACTTTCCAAGCAAGAAATTACTTTCCAACTCCTCAATGGAATTGATGGAGTGTGCAAAGAAAAGAAGAAGGGCCTCCTCCATCCCTTCCTTATTATAATTTTAAGGACTACACTACAAGATTGAAAGCAAATAGACATTATGTCTAGGCAAAAAGGAGCCTTTATCTTCTAAATGGATGAACTTAGAATGTGAGACCCTAGAGGAACAGTAAAGAAAAAATTACAAGATAATTAGATGTTTAAATAGGTATATGATCATCAGCATGGGGTTTTTGACCACATTTACACTAGGGCAAGCAGTTTTGAGGAGGTGTTGGCAAGATTGAAAGAGTGCAATGCCAAACTAGAGCATAGGTTGATACATGAGTAGAAGCCAATAGAGGACATTTGGAAAATACACCCTCTTTAATATCATTTACTGCCTTCTACCTCAAGAACACCTCAAGGATATTACCAAGTAGAGGTGTCACCATCACAAGCACCCCCTCAGATAGTTTTGCCAACTCCTTAGGACCCTAGTAAGTAGCAATTAGAAGAAAGACTAGGAGAGGGAGCATCATCTTCAGGTCCTCCACAACAACCACCACCTCCGATGGACTTGGTAGACATGATGGATCTTGAGCCATATGAGATAGTAGAGGAAGTTTTCAAAGCTCTTGAGGAGGTTTATGGTTTAGATAAGGAAGAAAAAGATGAAGACCCTACTACCCAAGCATGACAACTTGTAGAGACTCCTAGATAATTGGAGTGGGGTGAGAAGGATAAAGGGAAAAAACATGAGTTAGCCTTAGCCACAACTACCAGCCAAAGAAAGAGGAAGGCTGAGTTGGACCTTATCCCTATCGGTTCTAAAAGGCCAAAACTCTCATTTGTGCATTTACACAAAAAAATAAACTTGTTTAGTGATGAGTTCCCCACCCATGGGCTAGTCATTCCTGATTGGTTCATTTATGAAAAGTTATAAAAGATTCAAGCCATGACCCATTCATGGGCATTGACTCAAAGTGTCAACATTGATGAGGACCTCCAATCCAAGATTGTGGAGATGATGAAACAAGAAGAAAGGAGAATAGTGGAGGCAAAAGGAGCTGATGGTAAGAGAATGGATGCTCTAAGAGAGTCTATTGGCACCAAAATTGAAATCCTAAAAGCCACCTAGCTAACTAAGCCGACCACTATAGTGTACTTCAATCCAGACACCATAGGCTTAGAGAAGATCACCACAAGGAAAGCTATGGTGAGTACAAAAATGTTCACCTTTCAAAAGGTGGAACCTTTCATAGGCCTAACTCCTGTACGAGGACAAGCATTAGGAGAACATCCCATCCATCAAGAGGATGTGGAGAGTCTGGTTGGAGCCCAATTAGCATAGGCATTGGTTGGAATAAGGGGACTAAAGCAACTAATTGCCAACTTAAGGAAGGAAAAATAGGATTTTGAAGCCCAGGCCATCCTCTCTATGCCTGAGGATATGGTCAGGATGTTGAATGAGTCCTTTTTTGACATGTTTGAAGCCTTGAAGGCTATGAAGCTCATAGATGATGGCTTGTTACAATAATCTCAAGAAAATAAAGCCTTGGTCATCCAATGACAAAGTTATAAAGACCATATTGTAGAGCTCATTAATATTTAGGTGAAAAGGCAGATCCTAGGTTTCACAACTATCAACCTGGGATACTTGAGTGTAGTCTTAGGAATTGTGATGGATAAGGTGCAAAATTTGAGAATATGGCATAATGATGTCAAAGAGCTAGTGAAGGAAGATAAATCTTTGGTGGGAAGGATTGAAAAGCTCCTTGAAACTATGCTGACAGAGCCTTCACAACCCACTGCTATTGGGTTAATTAATTATGAAGAGTTCAAATAGAGGGCCAATGCTGCCATCTAGGAAATAAAAGGAAAGAGTCAAGGCTAATATATCAATGAAAACCATAAAGTCTTGGCTACCATCCTCAGTTTAGGGGAACAGATTGTAGAATCTAGGAGTATCAAAGAGGCCATGCAAATAAATGATAAGGAATTCAACAAGCTGGCAGCCCTAGAGGAAGGATGTTCGATCCAACCTGTAGTATATTTGGAATTCATCAATGAGTAACATACTAAGGTTAAGAACATCCTATAACAAAGACAACTAGGAGGCCCACCACTAGCCCAATAGGACATTCTATATATTATAATTTTGCATACATTTTGTAAGATGGAATATTTTATTGTATAAATATATGATAATTTATTAGCATATATAGTTTTAGGTCAATCCAATGTAGAAGGTCATGTGTATAATAGAGTTCTCAAACAAGGATAACTATCCTTAATGAAAACATACGTATCTTGAGAACTGACTAGTACACCCCCTATGTTTTCTATGAATAGGCATTGTTACCATTGTGTAAAGGGAGAGATTTTTGAGCAAAAATTATATACTCGCACCAATTAATACAACTAAGGAATTTTACAAGGATTGTACATCTTGTTGTGTTGATATTTGTTATCTTTTATCTCAATTTTTTGTCTAGATCTTGAATTTAATTGGTTTCTTTAATTCTTGAACTACATTTTCTCATTTACAGGGTTGTTAATTTGTGTTATGCTAGGTTAGTTGAAAAGATCTTGAGTTACTTTGATTTAATTTGTTCTACATCAAAGATGTGCATTATCTATTTAGATGTAGTAACAAAATATTAAAAGTACACTTGTTTCTTACTTGTAAATTTAATTCATCCTCATAAATCAGCCTGGTTTGTAATGAAAATTGAAAATTAGCTATTTTACATTATAAATTGGTTTAGATGTATGTTTAAGGAACTGAAAATTTGTCATAATGTTTGAGGTAAAGACTTGTAATCACATTTGTTTCCTTTATGCCTTACCCTCACCTCTTTTCTCTTTTTTTTTACAAAGATCTTCACTATAGCTTAGATTTCAGCGTTAATATCCATTTAGTTTAGAATAACATCAGGATTTGACTAAGGATTATCAAGAGTGGCAAGGGATGAACCAAGGTGGCTCTCGACCACCAAATAATATAAATATTGTGGAATAGTCTACTTTGCTCTGCTGCTATTTCACCATAGGCATCTTAATTGCCAAATACTTGCAATTCATGATCTGAATTCTTTGGATTCTAAAATGAGAAGTTTTCTTTAAACACTAAGAGCACCTGTGGTACATTTAGAGGCATTAACATGAGAATATATACTAGTGCTCGAAGGAGGGCCATCCTTGCATTAATTAGTCAAAGGGTGTTAATATCTTTGCATCTTTAAGAAAATATTTGCTCCAAAGTGTAAAGATTGTTAGTCTTGGAGGTTCTCAACTCATCTTGGTGCCTTCCTGAGGTAAATTCATAATTATTTAATGAATGAGTTCTTAATTTTGGTAAATATGGATTTAAATTTAAGGATATATGGCATTTAAAATTAGAATAATATATTTTTCAAATATCTAATGATCTCTTACATATTCTGGTTCATCTTGGGCCCAAACTTGTAAATATTAGTTATGGTTGTTGGATAAGATATATTCTTGAGATATCTTAGTTAAATTTGATGTCTTTTGTCATTTATTACATACATATTTATAGGATTATCTCAGTGTTCATGTTTAGTCCATACTCTTGGTAAAGATTAATTTGATACACCATATTTCAAATAGGATCTCAAATCTTCAAGCTGGAATGACCTAAAATTCACACAAGGTCACACTCAAAAACAAGGGAACCTTTACTTGAACTACAAAGTCAATGAAGAACTAGGCATGATAAAGATAGATGAATACTTTCTAAGTCTTTACCCACTTCTCTTATTCAAGGGACCTTTGCATTCAGACCACATCTAGGTGTGGCTTGGTTAGGAAGCTCCCCCATTAATGTACAAAGTATACTCCATGATTTACCACATACTCTTGAGAAGTATTTGCTCATATTTAGTCTTATCAGTATTGTAACTATATAGGAATGTGTTAAGTCCTTAAAGCTGCTTTGGGACTATTAAATGTCATACATGATGATGTAGCATGTAGATTATTTACCTTTACTTTCAAAGATACAACATATGAATGGTTCCTCAATTTTCTTGATGGTTGTATTACCTCTTGGAATGATTTCAACACACTTTTCATTGGTCAATTTGGTAATATTATTAGTCCTTGTGTCATTTATCACCAATTCAACCCATCAAGAGAGATGAAAGTGAGCCTATAAGGTCTTTCAATCCTAGATTCTAGAAAATGTATAGTAGGACTATGAAACCCTACAAACCTAATCATGTTCTAGCCCTACAGATCTAAAAGGATGCAACAGATCCCATGACTTCTATATTCCTAAAGAGATCTATCCTAGTTATGGCTTCATTAGCCCAAGCCTATTCTGAGGTAGTAGTTATCAGTGATCAAATGCAACCACAAGGTCAAATGGCTTAATCCATTCCCAATGTTAACCCATAAATTCTTGTTCTAAACCCTTTTTCCAAAAAATAACCATAACACCCCTACTCGTAATCAACTCCTAGCTTTGAACATTCTCCCCACTAGTTATGCTTATCCTAATCAAAATATATGATTCCTAAATCACCAAGTTTCTAATAGATCTTCTACCAGTGGTCCGAAAGCCTTAATACCAACTCCTGGTTCAAGAAACAATCAAGTCCATAATTATGAGACCCCTAAAAATGAAAATGAATCTATTTTGAAGATGATCTAAAAGCTCATCACTGATTTCTTTTAGTTGCAAAAATAAGTTGGTAGTACTGGTGAAACTTCTGGAAGGAACTTTACTTTTCAAAGGTTCAATAGACCAAGAAATAAGTTTTAGAATGATAGATTCTACAACAACAAGACTAATGAAACCTATGCTAGTAATAAGACCATGGACATCAATCTCATTGACATTGCCTTACCTGACTAATGTAGAGTGCATACCATTGCCAAATATGGTGAGATTGATTGCATTGAATTCTGTAAAGCCTTTGAATCTTTTCAAGAAGAACTAGATAAATTTGAAGTGGTCCCTAATAAAGATAGTACTACAAATGCTTCTGGGTCTAAATCATCAGACCAGGTCCACATGGTAGAAACATTCCAATTCCCTTTTCAAGAAGATAATAATCTTGAGAATATTCTTGAAGAGATTCAAGCATTTCAAAAATTCTTGATGACCTACCCTCTAAGGAACAGGGAGTAGAAGCAACCTTTGACCACTTCAACTCCTCCTAATAACTATGGGACCCCTCTTGACACTACTTCAAGAAATGACCCTGAACCACCCAAAGGAAGTTCTTCCAAATCTAGTGTTGATTCACCAAGAAAGAATGGCTATAACATTATTGAAGACATGAAGAAAATTAAGGTGAATATTACTTTGAATGAGTTAATTCAAATTACTGAACAAAGTGACTTGTTATTAGAGTATTTGTCTAAGAAACTTGAGAATCCACCTAGGGCTGATAGTGCAAATGTAACCATACAAATAACCAAGGAAAAATCTCCCTCATTCCTTCTCACAGTTAATATATTTGTTAAAAACCTTCACAATTATCTTTTGGACTCTGGGGCTTCAACCAATATCATGCCTACAGGAATATGTGAACAACTAGGACTGACTCCAATCAAGTCTGATAGGGTGGTTACCCAATTAGACAAGTCAAGGGTCAAATTCATTAGGGAATTATTAAATGTACACATGTAGTTGGCCAATGAACCCAGAGTGCAATAATTTATTGACATCTAAGTAGTGGACATTCGCAATGCATATGGACTACTTTTAAGTAGAGAATGGACCAAGGCATTAAATGGATATATGTCTATTGATTGTTCACATCTATGGCCACCCTAGAAAGGTGTCTTAAATCAGATAAGGGTGTAAAGGGAGCCAAGAATGAAGCACATGATAACTAACTATAATGCAGTTAATGAGAGTTAATTTCCTTGACTATGACTTGGGAGTCTTCAGCTTAGAGACTATAAAAATGACTAGTTCCCAAGACACTCCTGCTGTACCTAGTTTGTGAAAACTTTATGTTGATGGTGCTAAATTCAAGTCTAGATCTAGAGTTGGTATAGTTTTAATAGATCCTACTGATAAATAATATCATGCATCTTATATACTACAATTCTTATGCACCAATAACCTGGCTGAATATGAAGCTCTCATTTTGGGGTTGTAATTTACTATTAAAAACAAATTTAAAGAGTTACTAGTTTGTGGTGACTCTAAACTTTTAGTCAATCAGGTGAGAAGCAAATACTAGTGCAAGCTTTCATACCTCAAAAGGTATAAATTTATACTTTAGGATCTAATAGAGTCCTTTGATGCATTTAACATTCTCTCTATCCCTAGAGAAGAAAATAAGGTTACTGATGAACTGCCTTTTGCTACAGCCAACCTCATCCCTGACCAAGAGTTTCCTAACTTTAGTATTGAGTTATTACCCTACCCCTCAGTCCCATATAATGTGAACCACTTCCGAGTATTCAATTATGATCAATATATCTTCGAATTCATGACTAATTCAGGAGCTTTTGAAGCTCATATTATTGATGAAATTGATGAAAGCACCCTCAAAAGGGAGTTCAATGGCAATATCATCCTACTGAGTGATAAAAAGATACCTAAAGGGATGGTTTCACTAGAAAGATTGTTTGACCAAGACAAACTCACTAAAAATCCTAAGGTTCCAAAGTTAAGTGGGAAATACTACAATGTGATAAATCTGAGACCCCAAGATTAACCCTAGCAAGTTAATATAGGGAAGGCTTGCATAGAAATGGGAAAAAAGAAGGCTAGAGAGTTTCTCACCAAGTATAAAGACATAATAGCCTGTTCTTATGATGATTTGAAAATCTTTGATCCCAGGGTTATCACCCATACTATACCCCTCAAGGAAAATTACAAACCTTTCAGGTAGAAATAGAGGCCTGTTAACCTTATCCTAGAACCCATGATATATAAAGAAGTCAATAAGCTATTAGATGCAAGGATTGTGTTTCCCATTTGACATTCCACTTGGGTTGCTAATCTGGGTCCAGTCAGAAAAAAGAATGGTGAAATTAGGTTATGCATTGACTTCAGGAACTTGAACAAAGCATCTAAAAAGGACAATTACCCCTTGCCTCTCTGGATCAAGTGATACAAGTTATTTTAGGATCAACCATGATGTCTTTCCTTGATGGTTTTTAAGGTATAACTAAGTGTTAGTTGATAGATATGACAAAATGAAGACAACCTTTACTACTAAGTGGGGAAATTTTGCATACAAGAGGATGCCATTTGGACTTATCAATTTAGGGGATACATTCCAAAGCGCCATGGACCATGATTTCTAGGGTCTGGTTGGCAAATGCATCATAATCTACATGGATGACCTAACAGTATTCTCCAAAAATAGGGAGGATCATTTCACACACCTTCAATAAGTATTTGAGAGATGAAAAAGATATGGTATTTGTCTTAACCCCAAGAAAAACATCTTTTATGTTACCGAAGGGAAGTTGTTAGGTCATGTTATCACTAATGATGGGATCTCTATAGATCCTAAAAGAGTAGAATCCATTTCTAAGATAGAAATTCCAAACATTCGAAAGGAACTAAAGTCATTCTTTGGCAAGATAAAATTTGTGAGGAAATTCATCTCAGAGTTTGCTGAGATTGTTAAACCATTGAATAACATGCTTAAGAAGGATGTCAAAGTTGCTTGGAATGAGAAATCCAAGAAAGCATTTAATTGTATCAAAGAAGCAATTAGTTAATCCCCAATATTGATAAGCCCAAACTTGTCAAATGACTTATAATTGTATTCATTTACTTCTAATCACACCATGGCAGTAGTCCTAACTCAAAAAGTTGATGGGAATGATCACCCAATAACTTTTATGAGTACCAATTTCAAGAATTCTAAACTAAACTATTCATTTATTGATAAACAAGCATATGCACTGGTGAAAATAGTAAAGAAGTTCATGCATTACATCCTTAGGAACACATTACATGTTATCTTACTAGACCCAGCCATAAAGCTCATGCTAAGTCAAAATGAATTGGGTGAGCGTAGAGGCAAGTGGATGTTAGTTCTGCAAGAGTATGATATAGAGATAAAAACTACTAAGTTGGCCTTGTCCAAATGATTTCCAACACCAATCCCAAACTACATATCATGTAGGTTGAACAACATGACTTCCAACCCAATGAGTGGTATGATTCATTGATCCACTTGCTAATTAATGGTGTTTGTCCTTTAGGGATTACAAAGGAACAAAAGAGAGCCCTAAGACTTAAAGCTTCTCACTATCTAATTAAAGATAGAGTATTATATAGAAAAAACTTTGAAGGAGTCTATTTAAGGTGTGTGTCCAAGGAAGAAGCTTCTCAAATCATGAGTACTTTCCATGAAAAGCTAGGCAGTGGAAATCCTTCAGGAAGAACAATAACCCAAAAAATCCTTAGGGATAGTTAATATTGGCCTACTAGTTTCAAATATGCTCACAAACATGTGAGGGAATGTCATTCTTGTCAAATATTTAGCACCAAAGAACCAAAAGCAGCCATGCCTTTACAACTAGTGATGATTGACAAGCCCTTTGCATAATGGGGATTAGATTTCATAGGAGTGATTAACCCCAATTATTCTGAAGGCCACAAATATGTCCTAACTTCTATAGACTATTGCACAAGGTGGACTGAAGCTATATCCACCAAACAATGTAGGATAGAGGAAGTGACCAACTTCCTAGAAGAAAACATTTGTACCAAATTTGGAACCCCAATCTCTTTGGTGTGTGATAATGAATCAACCTTTGTGTCCATAGAGATGACTAAATGGGATTATGTTAATGGCATTTATCTAAAGTTTGCTTCAAAACATCACCCCCAGGTAAATGGAGTTTTTGAATCTACCAATAAGAACCTAATCAAGGCAATCAAAAAATTAGCTGAAGACAAACCTAGGTCTTGGTACAAGCTCCTCAAGTATGCTCTATGGGCATATAGGATTAGAATTAAGCAAGCCCTAAAGGCATCACTATTCCTATTGGTGTATATTTAGGAACCTATCTTTCCTATCACCCTCAAGTTTACCACATTCAGATTTATGCAATAATACATGGAGGAAAGTCAAGAACTTGCAAACTCTAGGTTACTAGATATCATCTAGATGGAAGAAACAAGGGATGAAGCCTTTGCTAACTTCAGCAAGCATCAAACCAAAATCAAGAGGTGGTTTGATAAAATGTCAAAAGTGAAAGTATTTAGACAAGGAGACCTAGTCCTCCTTTGGGACAAAGCATCTGAACCCAAAGGCAATGTATGGATAAATTCACACCTGTGTATGGATTGGCTCATATCAGATTACTGACACACTTGGAAACAATACTTTAAAGCTGAAAGACCTATTAAGGAGTAGAGTTTAACCTTACCCACCAATGGGTAATATCTCAAAAATTACTTTGATGTAGTTTCACCAAGGGTATTCATGGAATCAAATCTATAAGACTGTATAATTTAGAGTAGGTAGGCTAGTTAGTTTCCTTTTTACTCCTCTTTCTTGTCCTGCTTATATATATTTGTTTGCTTTTTTTGTCTTTGGTTGTTTATTGTTGTTGGTTTGATTTTGTTGTGATTTTATATTTTTCCTTGTTCCTTGGCTCTTTTGGTCTTCCCAGATAGTCTAGTGCTCAAAATATCTTATCTCCTTGAAATTTCAAAGATTCACCAATTAGGGTATGAACCCCATGCATATGATGATCACAAAACTAAAATATGAATTGGTGGTATAACATAAGGAAACTAGTAAATGCCAATGAAGATATGCCTTTTTATATGAAAAATTAAACATTATTTGGTTTTGAATATGGTTTTAAGAAGAATTACACTTCTAAAATAAGTTTAATATATTAGGATAAAACCATGTTTGCCTTAATAAGACATCCTTGCTTGGGATAATGGTTATAGACCTAGGTGATTTTCTGAAATCAAACACTATATTACAATACTTAAACCTAGATATGTTAGTTCCCAAACTTGTTGAAAGCATTAAATGTATGTCAAAAAAGAATACAAAAATAAGAATTCAATGTAAAGTTTGAATCTTTTCAAGCATAGGTGATTTGGGTAATCTCCATTAGGGTTATGAATGCCTAGCTGGTAGTGGATGAAGGCCTTGAGTGGAGCCAAAGGCATCTATATTGGGGATATGGATGGTTGGATATAAATAGATCAATTCCAAAGCCTTCTTGAGCTAAAAGAATACCCCCCAATGAATGCCTAAAACAAGCTACTAACTAGTGTAAATGATTAAAGACATGAAACCTGGGAGTTGTTCCCTAAATCTCATGGCAAATAGTAAGTAGAATCAAAGCACACACATAACATGGACTATATCTTAGTAGGTTTAATACTTAATTTTACAGGTATAAATCTTGTTTCAACCATGGGTAGACCTCAAATAATGATATGGATCCAATATGATAAAGGACCTAATTATTGACCTAAACTAGAATCCCTTGGTTCTAACATTTGGCTATGTTTCCCCTGTGAGTTGCCATTTTTGGGGTCAACATACCCTTAATTCTTAAAATTGAGGCCCTTGAGATGTCTTAAATATTTTTATTGTTAATTTGGTCGTGCTCCTAGGTTTTAGTAGAATTTGAAGATCATCCATTGTGATAAGGTGGCATTTTTTATTTAAATCCTAGTGTGCTAAATGCTTCTAACATTTCACCTTATTTTGTAAGAAATGTAGATTTCATGGAAAAAACTAGTTTTTCACCAAGTAAAGGATCCACTAGAGTTCTACTAATAGTTGGTTTGCTAAGGATTAAAGTTGATCCCTTCTTTTCAAAGAAAACCTAAGTTTAAAATCCTAGGTTTGAAACCCTCAAGTTTGAATTCAAATTTTGGTGGGAGTATTTTGGTGAGGATATTTAATATAATATTTTAGACCTAAGCTTAATTTTATATTAGGGACTAGTCATTTTTATTAATGTTACTAAACCTTAATATAAAATTAATATTAGTTCCTTGTATATTCTTTTAAATATCTTCGCTTATCCTAACCACCCTGTGAGGTACCTTGACAAGGCCCCCTTTTAATTTCCTAAGCGAGGCCCCATTTTAATTCAAATTTAGCCTATGTATTTATCCTAAGACCCCCTTCATATTTATTAATATGAACGAGGCATTATAATAAAATCTTATCCTAAATTTTATTAATCAAAGGTCCTAGCTTAAACTTATTGCATCTTGTAGGATCTAATGGCTTGCACTTGATCATGCAACTTAATTTGATGATGCACGATAAAGGAAGATCCAATGATTTGTGCTCATCATGGGGTCCAATACGATGGTGCAAGTTGAGGGTTGAAATTTCAAATACCTATAAGGATTCCAAGTGGTAACCACTCGTACTAAATTATGTTATCAAGGGTCCCACCTAATTAACACAACCAATCACATGTAACACCTTGGCTCTTGATCCAATGGCCATCACACTTCTGATCCAATGAAGCACATTAAGTCTCTAATCTTGGGAAGCTCTATGAGGGTACCACATGACACTTTTGCATTAGACCATAGAGACTTTATGGACTTAAATTTGATGTTTGTGCTCATGTCATTTGATGCCTATGAAGACATCTATGATGGTAGTGACCATCAAATTTAAGTTAATACAATATTTTTGCCTAGGCAGGGGGCATGTTCTGAGTGTTTTAATGGGCCTTGCATTTATATTTCAAATAAAATTAGAGTAATGTTTTTAACCTAAGTCTTTAGTCAAACCCTTAGACTAACTTAAACATTATGTATCTTACAAGATACAATGACCCTCGCATGATCATACCAATTTGATCAAATTGTGCAAATTTTTTGAGCAGAACTTAGGGGAACCAAAAGATAAAAACATGGAGAAATATTGGGGATTAGGGATCAATGACATAACAACATACTGGGTGGCATCATTCTGGGACTTAAGACTTACAACGACCAATGAGATAAAATGACTAGGATTATGATCGATGGTTCACACTGAATATATGGATCTTAATCTAATGGTGTGAAGCAAAAAAAGGAATTGAAAGACCAATGGTTAGTTTTCCCTCAGAAAAATATGAAAACTATCATTAAAGGAAGCCAAATGGAGGCCACATAGGATCCACATAGGCAAAAGATGACAGAACTTGGACTTTGTCCACCTAGAAATACAAAGGTATAAAAACAAGTCTCAATCAGATCTTGAGGCATGAGCAAGCCTAAATACTAGTCACCTTCACCATTAAATCTCCCAAAAGACTTGAAACTTGCATAAAAGGGGAAACTATGAGTGATTGAATTATAATTAAAGCTTGCTAATCAATTTTAAGCATAAACAAGAGCAATCTAGAGGTTTTTATCAAGTTAGTACTAAGCATTTTTGAAGGTTTAAGAAACAATGGTAGTGGGTAGATAACAATGGAAATAAGAGGTTAAACTTTACCTATCTACAAACCATTTGGGTAGAGTTTTTAAGGATATAGAGTTGGACATCAAGGCATTGAATAATGGGTGCAAGAACTGGTCCAAGATTTTCTTCACCATTGATGAGATGCAGCCCCTTACCTAAAGTGAAAGAATAATTGAAGTAATAAACATCAAATACAAGGACTTAGTAGTAGTACAATTGGCTGGTCTCCACCATGCGGTTGCCAAACTAGAGGTACTTCATTGCATTGATGTGCTTGCTCCTTTTTTTTATATATTACAAAGTAGATGAGGACTATATTATTAACGATGACACATCCAAGAGAGTAGCTTATGTTGCCCCTATAGCCTTTGAGGGTTACTATAATCTCCCTCATTCCCATGTGGATTTTCCCATAATTAAATATTGGACCACCAAAAATGACCTAGATATTATCCTTAGACCTTGGCTTAATCAGGGAAACTATGTTTTCAGAGATTTCCAAGGTAGAATTCCTATTACCTAATTCAAGGAAGGGATTAGGGTTGTCATGACCTTACTAAATAGAATCTATAAGGCTGCCACAACTACTTATGTTAACCCCACCTGGGTTTCATATGTATATTTCCTAATAGAGAAAGAACTCACCCCTTCCATTGGGTAAATGATAAGTATTCACCTAGGTAGGCAATTCACATCCATCAAGAGAAAGGCTGACAAATAATTTTTCATGATGTCTTACTTGATTGATGTCTTAATGGCCTCCACCAAGTTCCCCCATATCAATAATTGGTCTCCCAACAAAAGAATCTTAGTTTCTCACCACTACTCCAAACTTCATATCTTCAAGTATAAAAACCACATGCAATTCATTTGTGATGGCATCTATCCCTCCTTAGTTGAGGCTATCACTAGATTTCCCATACCTAGGATGCACCCCATGATCAAGAGATATGTGGAGATGATGGGGGATGTATGGTACTATCTAGACTACATATTAATAAGGATTGAGGGAACCATGTCTTCACCTTTCAGATTACCTATTTATGTGCTACCCAAGCTTTCCAAGCAAGAAATTACTTTCCAACTCCTCAATGGAATTGATGGAGTGTGCAAAGAAAAGAAGAAGGGCCTCCTCCATCCCTTCCCTCTTATAATATAAAGGACCACACTATGATATTAGAAGAAAATATATATTATGTCTGGGCAAACATGATCCTTTATTTTTCAAATGGATGAACTTAGAATGTAGGACCCTAGAGGAACAATAAATAATCATTTGCAAGATATAAAGATGTTCATACATGTATATGAGCATCAACCTAGGGTTTTTGACCATATTTACACCAGGGCAAGTGGTTTTGAGGAGGTGTTGGGAAGATTGAAAGAGTGCAATGCCAAAATAGAGCATAGGTTGATACATAAACATAAGCCAATAGAGGACATTTAGCAAATGCACTCTCTTCAATATCATTTTCTACCTTCTACCTCAAAACCAACTCAAGGATCTTCCCAAGTAGAGGTGTCATCATCAAAATCACCCCCTTAGACAATTTTGCCACCTCCTCAAGACCCTGGTAAGTAACAGTTGGAAGAAAGACCAAGAGAGGGAGCATCATCTTTAGGTCCTCCACAATAACCACCACCTTTGGTGGAGTTGATAGACATGGTGGATTTTGAGCCATATGAGACAGTGGAGGAGGTTTTCAAAGCTCTTAAGGAGGTTTATGGTTTAGATAAATAAGAAATAGATGAAGACCTTGCTACCCAAGCAGGAAAACTTACATAGATTCCTATATAATTGGAGGGGGTGAGAAGGATAAAGGGAAAGAATATGAGCTATCCTTAGCCACAACTACTAGCCAAAGAAAGAGGAAGGCTGAGTTGGCCCTTGTCCCTGTTGGTTCCAAAAGGCCAAAACTCCCATTTATGCATCCAACCTAATAAATAAACTTTTTTAGTGATGAGTTCCCCATCTATGGGCCACTCATCCCTGATTGGTTCATTTATGAGAAGTTGCAAAAGATTTTAGCCATGGCCCATTCATGGGCATTATCTCAAAGTGTCAACATTGATGAGGACCTCTAACCTTGGATTTTAGAGATGATGAAGGAATAAGAATAAAGGAGAATAATGGAGGAAAAAAGAGCTGATGGCAATAGAATGGATGTTTTAGGAGAGTTCAATGGCACCAAAGTTGAAATCCTAGAGTCCACCCATCTAACTGATCCCACCACTATAGTCTACTTCAATCTAGAAACCACAAGCTTAGTGAAGATCACCAAGAGGAATTATATGGTGGGTAAATAAGAGTTTACCTTTCAAAAGGTGGAACCTTTCACAAGCCTAACTCTATTAGGAGGACAAGCATTGGGAGAGCATCCCATCCATCAAGAGGATATGAAGAGTTTGGTTGGATCCCAATCAACACAAGTAATGATTGGAATCATGGGAATGAAGTAATAGATTGCCAACTTAAGGAAGGAAAAATAGGACTTGGAAGCCCAGGCCATCCTCTCTATGCTTGAGGATATGATCAAGATGTTGAATGAGTCCTTTTTTGACATGTTTAAAGCCTTAAAGGCTATAAAGCTTAGAGATGATTCCTTGTAGCAAACTCAAGCAACTAAAGCTTTGGTCATGTAATGGAAAACTTATAAAGACCAGATTGTAGAGATCATTAATATTTAGGTGAAAAGTTAGATCTTAGGTTTCAAAAATATCAGCCTAAGATACTTGAGTGCAGTCTTGGGAATTGTGGTGGACAAGGTGCAAAATTTGAGCATGTGACATAATGATGTCAAGGAGTTGGTGAAGGAAGATGAATCTTTGGTGGGTAGGATTGAAAATCTCCTTGAAACTATGCTAATAGAGCCTTCATAACCCATTACTATTGGGTTAATTGATGATGAAGAGTTCAAACAGAGGGCTAATGCTGCCATCTAGGAAATAAAAGTAAAGAATCAATGCCAATCTGGTAGTGAAAACCACAAAGTCCTTACTACCATCCTCAATTCAGGGGAGTGAATTGTAGAAGATAGGAGTATCAAAGAGGCCATGCAAAGAAATGATAAGGAATTCAACAAACTAGAAACCCTAGAAGAAGTATGTTTGATGTAGCCTATAATAGATTTAGAATTCATTAGTACGCAACATACTAAGGCTAAGAACATCCTATAATAAAGACAGCCAGGAGGCCCACCACCAACCCAATAGGACATTCTATATATTGTAATTTTTCATACATTTTGTAAGATGGAATATTTTATTGTATAAATATATGCTAGTTTGTTAGCATATATAGTTTTAGGCCAGTCCAATGTAGAAGGTCATGTGCACAATAAAATTCTCATACAAAGACAACTGTCCTTAATGAAAACATACATATCTTAAGAACTAACTGGTACACTACCTATGTTTTCTATAAATAGGCAGTGTTACCATTGTGTAAAGGGAGAGATTTTTGAGCAAAAATTGTATACTTGTACCAATTAATATAGCTAAATAATTTTGCAAAGATTGTCCATCTTGTTGTGTTGATAGTTGTTAGGTTTTCTCTCAATTATTTGTCTGTATCTTGAATTTGAATGGTTTCTTTAATTCTTGAACTACATTTTCTCATTTAGAGGGTTACTAATATATGCTATGCTAGGTTAGTTGAAAATATATTGAGTTGCTTCACTTTAATTTATTCTACATTAAAGATGTGCATTAGCTAATTAGATGTAGTAACAAAATATTAAAAGTATATTTGGTTTTTACTTATAAATTCAATTCATCCTAAAAAATTAGCATGGTTTGTAATGAAAATTGTGCATTATCTATTTTAAATTATAAATTGGTTTAGATGTATGTATAGGGAACTGAAACTTTGTCATAATGTTTGAGGTAAAGACTTGCAATCACATTTGTTTCCTTTCTGCCTTACCCTCACCTCTTTTCTCTTTTTTTTACAAAGATCTTCACTATACCTTAGATTTTAGTGTTAATATCCATTTAGTTTAGAATAATATCAACCTTTGACTAAGGATTATCAAGAGTGGCAAGGGATGAACCAAGGTGGCTCCTAACCACTAAATAATATAAATATTTTGGAACAATCTACTTTGATTTACTGCTATTTCACCACAGGCATCCTAATTGCCAAATACCTATAACTCATGCTCTAAATTCTTTGGATTCTAAAATGAGAAGTGTTATTTAAACACTAAGAGCACCTATGGTAAATTTAGAGGCATCAACAAGGTGATGCATCAAGATCTTTAAAGTATTGACCTATAATTGCATAAAATATTTAAATCTTCAACATCACAAACTATTAAAGAAGCATAGTCTATAACACAAACAAGAACCAATACTATAGAAGCACATAAAGGAAACAACAAAAAAAAATAATGTTCCACTTAGTTTGACACAAAACACCACATCCTCTTCGTTATTAGGTTGAGAATAAAATATAAAAGGCTTCGAGGGCACAATATACAATATTCAATCACACCCATAAGGGGCACCTGCTAAGGTCATAGAATGAAAAATGCTAAGTTTTGTTACTTCTATTCTAAAAGTAGACTATTATAAATGGCTACTCTCTGATAATAGAAAAATCAATTATTCATCTACCAACCCTTTACAAAAGAAAAGAGCTCTATTTATATAGGTGCAATGACCTTTTAGGGAAATGACTCCTAGAAATCCTGACACTCATGCTCGTGATGATGCCATTGTAACTAAATGAGGAACTATAGCTCATGAGTGTAGTTGGTCTTCAAAATACTAGATATGGCACAACCTCCTCACCTCATGATCCCCAAGATGCTTATAAGGAACACTGTGGTAATAAGTGTCTGCCTCTAAAACTACCTCTAAAAATCTTGTTAGGAATAGGGCCTTTAATTTAATTAATTATGAGGGTACCACTTATCATTCTCACAAGTAACTAGGACCTTGTTTAGATAGGTATCTCTCTCATGGTCCATCAAAATCTTGATTAGACACATCACCTTTTGATTACTCTCAAAAACCTTATTGACAACTATTAACAACTTTGTATTAAACATACTACTCAAATAGGAGCCACATGTCACTCTTAGAGTAATCTATCTATCTTGGATGCAACCTTGTAAGGATGACACATGTCATTATCTCATGGGATCTCATGAGATTTAGATTGAATGGTCTAGGTGTACCCATCTGCCGATTATGGATTGATCTAAAGGACATATGTGACATCATCTCATAGGCCTAGTGGGGACACACATCATCTCGATGTGCTCTTAGAGGAGTCCTTTAGATTATTAGATAGGAGCGGTATAGGAATGACATGTGTTATTTAGAGGGACAATTTTGGCTCTCAAAATGGGCCTCAAATAATAGTACACCATTGAGTCTTAGATCAGACAGTTTGGGTGCTTCCATGTGTCAATCTTAGAAGGTTCTTATGAGTCTTAGATCTGATGGCTTGGGAGCTTCCACATTGATTTAAGGTGTATTCGAAGGAAGCATGTGGCATCTTAGAAGATGTTTGGGTTATACTTAGACATGCAACATCATCTCATGGATTGTTATATCGTACTGGGATACATGGCGACTTGAATTTGAATAGACTTGCTCATAAGATGAGGAATTTTTACACGTAGCTTATGGATCTGAATTATAATGGCTAGTTCATCTATGAGCTCTCAAGATGATACCACATGGTATATTTTAGGTCTAGTAGATTTGTTCCAAGTGTCATGCATGAAGTGCCTTTCTTTCAACTAATGGTGCAGTTTGAAGTTTTGATAGTAGATATTTGTGCCTTAGATAAACACCATGGTGACACATGGCACACTACAAAATGAGTGTTCCTTTTAAAATTTTATCTATAAGTTAATGTACTTGAAACATGATTACTTATTTTTTTTATAACCATATAGTGGGCCTCGCTCATTAATCCATCAACGAATGACACTCCTATAATCTCTAATAAAAATCAACCTACTTTAGATGAGTGATGGGGTGCCACATGGAGAGTTGGTACTACTCCTGGGTGAACCGATAACTTATTCATAAAAAGTGAGCATCGAGCTGCCATGTGGTAGACATAGAAGGAACCTGGGACTTAGCTAAAAATGAATAAGAGGAACTCAAGGGAAAAGAGGAGGCCAAAAAAATTGTAGAACTCACCGAGGACACCTGTGATGAAAAGTGAACTACTTAAAAACTTCAAAATGTGGATTTATGATCCATAATTCTTGGCAACTTATAGGGGAATCTACCTACGAATGGAAGAACTCAAAATTATAGTTTTATAGACTAATAAAAAAAATACAAAAAGGATGAGGCCCATAAAACTTACAAGTTTTGAAGAGCAGCCTTTAAAGGCATCCACTCTTCCTCCCTTGATTGAGACAAACAACTTGTGCTAACGACACTTATTATTGAAGGGAAAAAATATAAAAAGGGGAACACAACAACGAAGAAAGGGAATCACACTAACAAGAAATAAATTAACTACTATGTATAAGGGATAATTGTTAAATTAGTTGTAGTGTTTTAAGTTGATTCTATTAACTAGAATCCCTAATGCATTCCCTTTTCATCCTCCAACTCAAACATGTTACCCTATTATTTTCCCATGATGTGGAAAGGCCCCCTCCATAGGGGATTGAACTTTACATATGTCCTTTCTTTGTGGCCCTTTGTTTGTTTTGGAGGACCAAGTCTCTTGGCTTAAACCCTAGGTCTGATGATTTCTTATCGAATAATCATTTGAATACTTACTTTCAGGTGACCCTAACATCACTCAATCATTCCCTCATTTATTAGAGGTTGAGTAACTCTACCATCCTAACCTCTATCATTTCATTTTATACTATCTCAACAACTTTCAAAAGTTGTAAAGTAGGAAATTTTGTTAATATGGGTATTACTGCTTCCTTCCCATATACTAATTCATATAGGGATGTCTTTATACTTTTTTTGGGAGTAATTTGATCAGACCATGGATACATATTGAGATGCATATGCCACTCCATTTTTTATTCTATACCCATCCTCTTGATCAACCTAATGAGATTATTATTGGTTGATTCTTCCAACCAATTTACTTGGAGGTAGTAATTGGATGAAGTTTTCAAGAAAATACCATTTTAGAGCACAAATTTAGAGATTTTGGAGCTGAGGAAGGACTTTGAATGATTATAAATGATCATTTTAGGATGTCTAAATTGCAATACTAACTCCTCCAAGAAGTTGAGGATCATGTTTTCAGTTGCCTCTTTCATTGGGGTTGCCTCAGCCCACCTTGTGAAGTAATCAGTGGCTATGAGTATCTATTTGTGGCTTGCACTAGAGATGAGATTGATAATTCCAATGAAATCTAGGCCCCATTATTTAAAAGGTTCATTAACCATGATCAGATTCAATGACATAGCTGAATTCTTTTGCTTCCTTGCAAAGAACTAACATTGCTAGCATTTCTTGATTGCCTGATGGCAATCTACAAACATGGTTGGCCAATAGTATCATGTATGTAAGATCTTGGTCATAGTTGTATTTGTTTAGAAATAGCCATCTAGAGGGGTAAAATTCATATCTTGGAGGATATTTTTGGCTTGGTTGTTATCAATGCATCAGAGGAGCTCCCCATCAAAGTTCCTTTTGAAAAAGATTCCCTATACTAGTGTATACCTGGGTCCCTACAACCTATAAAACATCCTTTTATGTGTGTGGAGACCACCTAGGTACTGGAAAATTTATATGAAATGGGTCCTATCAAAAACCCAAGACTCATTGAACTCATATTGATTCACTAGAACCATTTTTGATATATATTCTTCTTCTATTGGGACATCTATGCATTGGGTAAGGTACTCAAAAATTCCTCTTCCTTGGATTAACTTTGTTGGTCTGACTTCAAAATCATATTATAGGATCTTGGTGATTCAATTGACCCTCTTTTCAATGATATCTCATTCATTATATATTCTCTGATGCTAGGATGCATCACATATACCATTATCTTGCTTCCCACCACTCGATGTATGAACTTTTTAAGACCCTTGATGATGGTGAAAGCTTGTATTTAAATAAAATTGCACTTAACCTCATAAATGCATAAGGTTATTAAATATAAAGCAATCAAGTACTCAATTATCCTTTCTTCTTCCTTTTGAATTAACACAACCGTTAGGATATGTTTGCTCTCATAGACATGCATGATGAAATATTTGGATAAGTCAGTGTTGACTAGCATGGGGGTCATGTATATTACTTTATTAATCTTATTGAATGCTATTATACCTTTGGGGGTCATGTATATTACTTTATTAATCTTATTGAATGCTATTATACCTTTGGGGGTCCATTTGAAAGGTTAATCCTTCTTCAACATCAATGTTATTGGCCTTAATAGCCCTATGAAGTCAGATATGAATTTATTGTTGGCTCACTAATTGTCATTACACCAAAAGATCAACTTATTAGTGCCCGATACAACCACCAGAGTTAATGAATCCATGAGACTCAATTAAGCCATGTAATGAACTTGAGCACCATGCTACATAGAATAAGGAGACCAAGGGAAACACCTTGCAACAATCCCCCCAGTGCAAGTGAGGGATTCAAACTCGACACCTTTGGTTTTGATACCAATTATTGGCCCATCGATTGTAATTGCACCAAAATATTGACCTGTTAATGCTTAATGTAAATGTTAGAGTTAATGAATCCATGTGAGGTGGTTAATCCATGTAACAAACCTAGTCACTCACTGCACAATATAAGGAGACCAAGGGTGATACCTTTCAACATCTATTGATGAAATTAATATTTCTTAAGAAATATTGGACACCTTTCTTATTTATTGATACGGCTAGGTCCTTGATGGCCTTTACTCTTTTTAGATCAATGGTGATCCCTTCCTTAGA
This sequence comes from Torreya grandis, assembly GCA_037957365.1. Lineage (NCBI taxonomy): Eukaryota > Viridiplantae > Streptophyta > Pinopsida > Cupressales > Taxaceae > Torreya > Torreya grandis. Next base: position 949,484 of record JARHVA010000761.1, on the reverse strand, counting down.
TAATACATGTCCTAATAACTTACCTTATAGAACATCAAAGACACACTTTTTGGGGTTAATAGATACCCAACAATATTAGCACTTTTAGAAGACTTTCTCCAAATGATCAAAGTGATCTTCCCTTATCTTGGAGAATACAGTCAGATCATCAAGGTGAATGAGGATGATCTTGTTGATCAATCCTTTAAAGGATATGCCCATAACTTGTTGAAAGGTGGATCCTACATTGGAGAGGCCAAAAGGCATCTTCACATATGTGAAGGCTCCCCACTTTATGGTGAAAGTGGTTTTATGTTGATATTATTCATTTACCCATACTTGGTTGTAACCAGAGAACCCATCTAGTAGAGAGAACATTTATGCACCTGCTACCATTTGGAGGATTTGTTACATAGAAATAATGGTGTAATGATATTTTAGGGATGCTTTATTTAAATAATGGAAATCCACACATAGCTGGATTTATCCATTTTTATTTCTCACTGAAACTAGGTTGGATACCCAGGTCGAATGCTTGATTGGGTATATGATTCTTGGATCAATCAGTTTCCTTAGTTCTTGAACTATGAGAGACTCAATTTTTGGGTTCTTCTATCTATAGGTGGATTCCCTAGTAATTCACTAAGAACTATGGATCATAAATCCATATTTTGAAGTTTTAGAGCAGTTTGCTTTTCATTGTAGGTGTCCTTGGTGAGTTTGACAATTTTTTTGGCCTCCTGTTTTACCTCAGGTTCCCCTTATTCATTTTTGGCTAAGTCCTAGCTTCTTTTTGCAACTACCACATGGTAGCCTGACACTCACTTATCATGAAGAAGTTATCAATTTTCCCAGGAGTAACACCAACTCTCCATATGGTACCCTAGTGCTCATCCAAGGTAGGTTTAGTTTTGTCAGAGATTATAAGAGTTCTATTGGCTGATGGAGTAATGATCAGGGCCCACTATGTGGTTAAAATAGAAGGAATAAATCATGTTTAAAGGACATCAACTTAACATAGTAGTTTGTGATGCCTCATAGGACATCAAATTATAGACAAGCTTCTGAAAGGAACACTCATTCCATAACATGCCATGTGTCACCATGGCATTTATCTAAGGCACAAATCTCTATTATCATAGCTTCAAGCTACGCCATTGGCTAAAAAAAGATACTCTGTGCATGACACTTGGAGAAAATTTACTAGACCCAAAAGACACCACATGACATCATCCTAAGACCTCACAAATGAACTAGTCATTGGAATTTAAATCCATGGGCTATGTGTAAAAATCCCTCATCTTATGAGCAAGTCCATTCAAATCCAAGCCACCATGCATCCTAGTATAATTCAGTAGTTCATGAGATGATGTCATGTGCCCCAAGAACAACCTGAGCATCTTCCAAGATGCCACGTGCTTCCTTTGAATTCACCTTAAATCAATGTATAAGCTCTTGATCTGTTAGATCCAAGACTTAAGAGAGGTCAAAAAATAAAATTATTGATGCCTAAAACTTTCACTCTAGGCGAACAACTCTTTATAGAAAGATTTAAAGATGTGAGACTCAAATGCGGTCTGTAAAGCAACCTCCAAGTTTTTAGAATCTATCTCTTTGGATCAATTTGGGGATGAAAAGGGATAAGAAAAAAATGGAAAATAAAATTGAAATAAACTAACTAGGGTGATACACTGAGATATTTAAAGTATTAACCTACAATTGCATAAAATATCTTGAATCTTCAAACATCACATACTATTAAAGGATCATATACATGAGTTAAAGCCTATAACATAAACAATAATCAATATTATATAAGTAGAGAAAGGAAACAATAGAAAAAAATAACTTTCCACTTAGTTTGACATAGAACACCACATCCTATTTATTGTTAGGTGGAGAATAAAATACAAAAGACCTCGAGGGCATAGTATACAATATTCAATCCTACCCATGAGGGGCACCTACTAAGGTCATAAAATGAAAAATTCTAACTGATGTTATTTATATTATAAAACTAGACTATTACAAATGGATGCTCTCTAATAATATCAAAAATAATTATTCATCTACTAACCCTTTATAAAAGAAAAGAGCTATATTTATATAGGCATAGTGGCCTCTTAGGGAAATGACACCTAGAAATCCTGACACTCACACTCATGATGATGCTATTATAACTGAATGAGGAACTCCAACTCATAGGTGTAGTTATTCCTCAAAATATTGGATATGGTGTAACCTCCTCACCTCATGATCCCTCACAATGCTTAAAAGGAGCACTGTGGCAACATGTGTTTGCCTCTGAAATTGCCTATAGAAATCTTGTTAGGAATGAGGCCAATTAATTTGATTGGCTATGGGGGTGTCACTTGTCACTGTCATAAAAAATTGGGAACTTGTTTGGACATGCATCTCTCTTTTGGGATATTACAATCTTTCTTGGATATACATCACCTTTTGATTTTTATTGATAACTTTACTGATGAATTTTAACAACTTTATATTAAACATGTGGCTCAGATGGGAGCCACACATCACTTTTGGAGGTAATCTATTGATCTTAGATACAACCTTGTGGGGATGACACATGTCATCATATTTTAGGATCTCATGAGCTATAGATCAAATGGTCTGGGTATACCCATGTGTCAATCACTAGTGGATCTAAAGGAGGTATGTGGCATCATCTTGTGGGCCTAATTGGGACATGTGTCATCTCAACAGGATCTCATATGAGTCTTTTAGATTATTAGATAGGAGCAACATGGGAATGACACATGTCTTTTAGAAGGACACTTATGGATCTTGAAAGGGGCCTCAAATAGCTATACACCATTGAGTCTTGGATCAGACAGTTTGGGCACTTCCATGTGTCAATCATAAGAGACTCTCATGAGTCTTAGATCTGATGGCTTGGAAACTTCCACATTAATCTAATTTGAATTTGAAGGAAGTGCATAGAATATTATAATATGCTTGAGTTGTGCTTGGGATGCGTGACATCAAATTGTGGATTGCTAGATTGTACTGGGATGTGTTATGGCTCAGATTTGAATGAACTTACTCATGGGATGAGAGATTTTTACATTTGTACCATGGATATGAATTCCAATAGTTAGTTCAACTATGAGATCTCAAGATGACACAATGTGGTATATTTTGGATTTGGTAGATTTACTCTTAAGTGTCATATACAGAGGCCTTTCTTTCAGCTAATGGCACAACTTGAAGTTCTGACAAAAAAGATTTGTGCCTTGGATAAGTGCCAAGGTAACACACGGAACACTATGGAGTGAGTGTTCCTTTCAGAAGCTCATCTATAATTTGATGTCTTGTGAGGTATCAAAATTTTTTACATTTAAGTTGACATCCTTGAAACATGAAAATACCCTAACTTACCTTTTTGCTAAATTAATGCATGAAAATACCATATTATCAATCGTGGAGGGTGCAATAACTACATTTGAAAAACCCTAAGGATACAAGGCTAAAAATGGATAAAAGTAATGCATTCAAACATAGGATGGTCAAATAATGGATCTTAATAAAAATTCTCAGAAATGGTTTGAAATCACTTTAAAAATTGGCAAGCTTAGATTGATAAGGCTAGGTTAGAACCAAAATAATAATAAAGCAAATAAAATAAAGGAAAATTAGTAAGTTGAAATGTTAAGGCTACTTAGGACCAAAACACCCAAAAATACATCCAAAGTGAGATGAGTAACGATCTAAGTCAAATAAAAGACACATAGAACTGATTTATGGTAAAAACATCTATGTAAGAGAAGTAAAAAACAAAATTCAAACAAAGATGAAGGCATGAAATGGAAAAACGGGACCAAATAGCCAGTAAAAAGGTGAATAGAGAACCCAAGGTCCCTAAACATAACTAAGAAGAATCCTATTAAGAGAAGGAAATGGCTAAGAGAGCATCTTGTAACAACTCAATGATATAACTTCTATTCTAAAAAGAGAAAATCTAGAACTACCATATGCCTACCATGTTTGAAAGAGATGGAGAATAGGAAGCCAAGAAGATGGGAAAGATTTAAAAACAAACCTACATGTCAAGGTGGAAAAATGGAAGAAAGGAAAATAAGGCATCACCAAGGAAAAAACATGATCTTTACCAAAAACAAGATACTCAAACCAAGTTGGAAAGATTAAAAGTTTTCAAAATTAATAGCCCTAGGGAACCTTAACTAGAAATGTAAATTTGGAATAACTGCTCAAGTATAAATGTCATCCCATGAAGGTTGGAATAGATGTGTAAAATAATCCTACCTTCCCACAATGTGTTCCCAATTCATCATAACCCCTTATAGAGCCATTGGTATACTATGAAGACTGGTTACTTGCATGAGAAAGTCGGTGGCACTATAATGCAAGAAGATAGGTAATGATGTAATGAGACCTCCTACTCGATTCTATTGGCCTACCACATCTAAACAGACCTCAAATTTATTATGAGGCCAACTATGGATTTTGAACTTCAATTAGAATAGGAGGCGTGTTAAATAAATATCATGTCTTTTGGTGTGGTTTGAATTTTAATATAGAATTTTCCTTTTAACATTGTCTTTTCTTTTCTTATGATATTTTCCTCCTCTATATGGATTTGTAAGAACCAAATATGGGTATTAAAGATAAATATTGTGAACAAGGAATCCATAGAGGGGAGGTTAGTATTGTGTTAGTTCAATAAAACAAATCAAAATAACACACTCAACATTTGACACCTCTAGCCTATATAATAGGGGGAGCATTGGTAACAAACATACAAATGAAAATACCACTAAAACAAAAAAGAAATCATTATCTTACCTTCATTGTAGATCCAAATGGCTTGTTGAAGTGGTTTGCTCAGTTTTTTGCATCAAGAAATCTTTACCAATGAAGTTCCATTTTCTCCTTCTCTCCTTGGCACCTTGACTTGGCTGGTTAGCTTATGAATTTGGCATGGTAACATTACTTGATAGGTTTCTTTGAATCTATTTCAGAATTATAAAATTACACCAAGATATTGTAGAGATCAATAGCTATGGCCTTGTATTTATAGCCTCAAAAGTTAACTCTCACCCAAGGTGAGTTAAGGTTGAGTTTAAATATGGAATGGGTTCATATTAGTGTAGGTTTTTATTTTTTCCTATTTATTAATAAGGGAATATTATATATTTGTGCATACATGGAGATTTCCTACATTCGTGGGATAGGCTAGCTTATGTGGAGATTGTGTGTCATAAGGTGTCATAAGAATGTCATAAGTGACTCCTTTAATTAGCGATTCTGGATATGGGAGTTATTTCTCTATTCTTAACACCTTGTCACCACTTTTTTTGGAGGAGTCTACTCTTGGGGTGATTTGACCACCTTTTGTGGAGGAGTCTATTCTTGGGGTGCTTTGACCACCATTTGTGGAGGAGTTACTTACTAGCTCTCCTATATGTATTCTTCATTTTGGCCATTTCATGTTAATCAGATTTTGGTTTTCTCCATTTGTCTTGTGCAATTTATATTCTTATTTTCAAATTGCTTTAGCATCTTGTGGTGTGCACTTGTTCATCTTAATCACGTCTCCATTGCACTCGCGTTATCCGGATTCTGGCAACAACTCCGATATGGTATCAGAGCTTTCCCGGTAATCTTGTGTATGATTATGCTTTTTAGCTTATTTTGAAATCAAGAGGAGTGGAGTTCATTTTTTTATTTTTAGATTTGATCAAAAATAAAAAAAATTATATCAATTCTGGTTAGTTTTCTTGGAGATCCTTGCATTTGGGTGTCTTTGCTGGTTCAACAGTTAACTTGGGCGCCATTGTTGAGCACTTAGTGCAGAGGGAGGAGAAGCACTCATCTAGTTTAGAATACCTTCTGGTCAGCAGTCAACTTTGCACACCAAGCAACAACAAGGCCACTTCAGCAGGCCGTACGGCATCTTTTTTTGACTGGTTTTTGTTTTGCAAGTTCTTTTTTTTGCAGCGCCTAGCCTTTGGCCTTCTGTTCTGCCATGCCACAGTGAGTTCCAGCAAGAGGCCAAGCAGTAGCTGTCCTTCCTCCACGCCAAGCAGCAACAACAGTTCATTCTTCTATTATGCCATGCCATCATCTGTACGGCGTCTAAAACAAGCTATTTTTTGTCTAAATATGGCGCATTTTTCTGGTAAACCTACTGTGATTTGAAGTCTGGAAACTCCTTAACCTTTTCTTGCCCAGCAAATGAGAAATGCACCTTGTTTTTGGTGAAAACATTCTGCTATTTTTTTGTCTTTTCCGCTGTCAAAATCTGGACTGTGCTTTTGGACGCTCCTCCCTACTTGGCATCCTATTTGGCATCTTTTGGACACGTGGCATCTATCCAAACTGTCTTTGATTTATTTTTTTAAGTGTAAAATTTACTTGATAAAACAAAAATCAGTCAATTTGACTGATTATTAAGGATTTTAGACAGTTTTGTAATTTGGGGTTTTTCAATTAAAACTTGTATCTTCCCCTGTCAAAGACTAAGGGTGAGGCCCGGGTTGGCAGGAGGCCAATTCTCCCTCACAAAAACCTCATTTGGATTCTTCATTCCTTGCCGAATCCAACGAGTGGTTGGAAGACCACTTTCTCTCTCCATAACAGGTATTTTTTTAATGTTTTAGTGCTTTTTTTTGCAAAAATACTAGTATACGGGAAAATTGTAACTTTAAAATCTTGCAAACGGTAGCTCAATTTTGGGTGCCATTTTTTGCAAAAGTGCTTTTAATTCAATTCTCCACAGTGTAGACTTGTTATTTGTAAAAAATGCACTAGTTTATAAAGTGCCAAAATTTGGGTCTCCTTGGACGCATTTTCGGCTGAGTCTGACGTCTTTTGAGCATGCACTTGCATATTTGGGGGGGGGCTCAATATTTTAGGGGGGGTGTGATTGCCTTTCACAACTTGCTTTCATTCTCCTTTTTGCATAAATTCACAACTTGCAATCAACTAAACTTCACCTAAATTCAGTTAAAAATAGATTATTTTCAACTTAAACCCCTAACACCCTTCAACTATCATGAATGGAAAGTCAAAATGTCAATCGTTCTTAGAAGCAAAGGGTTGTATAGGATCACTATGGGAATTGAAATAGAACCCAACACTGATGCTGAAAAGGTTAAGTGGTACAACCGTAGTGATGAAGCCTTTGGGTTACTGAGTTTGTCTGTGTCTCCAGAACTTCTCTTCCACTTAGAATCCTCCCAAACTCCTAATTACATATGGGACACCTTAGAAAAGTTGTTTGGGAAGCTTGATGAGATGCAAGGTCATGAGCTCGAAAATGAACTCATAAGTCTAAGTCTTAGCAACTTTGACACCCTACAGGACTTTTTCACTAAGTTTAAGGCCCTTAGATTGCAATTGAAAAAATGTGGGATAGAGAAGAAAGATGATCAACTCATTCTTTCTATTCTCGCAAAGTTAGGTCCAAGCTATTTAATCTTTGTCTCTACTTTCCATGCCACAAAAAGTGCCCTTGGCACTGCATGGAAAATGTATTCTTTGGATTCATTCATTGCTGACTTGACTAGGGAGCAAGATAAGCTAATTCAAATGGGCACAATGAAGTCTACTCAACCCCAAGCTTTGATAGCTGGAAATGGTAAGGATAAGACTTCAACAAAGGAGAAGAAGAAAAAGAACAAGGACTAAGAGAAGAAGAAAGAAAACACTAATCTTACCAAAAACAACATTGAGTCTTCATCCTCCAATGCTAAACCGAAGAAGGAGAAGGTTAAGTGTGCCTATTGTAAAAAGACAGGGCATGATAAACACAAATGCATGAAGAAACAAATAGATCACCTAACTCATGTTCTAGAGAATAACAACATAGGTGTTCCTGAGTCCATCAAGCATAATTCATCAACCCAAGATTCTACTAAGGCAAAAGGCAAGGGTAAGGAGAAAGAAAAGGACAAGGCCCTTGTATCAACTACAGCTTCTACATCATCATAGGTCATTGATTCGGGTGCTTTTCACCACATGGGCTCTTCACTAGTTGAGTTTTCATCTTTAGAGCCTTGTAGCATGACTTCAATTAGTTTGGGTGATGACACATCAGTTTCTATTTCAGGGAGAGGGTTAGTTGAAATGGAAGGAGGAACATTCAATAATGTTCTAAGTGTTCTTTCTCTTTCAACCAATCTCCTATCAGTGTATCAAATCACTCACATTGGTCAGGGCATGAGAGTTGAGTTTTCACCAGATTCAGTGTCCATCAAGGAGTTGCATAGTGATACTACAGTGGCAGTGGGTAGGGCAAATCACCAAGCTAGGTTATACACTTTCTCACATTTTGCATTAGATTCTTCTCCGACAACATTGCTGACTCATTCAAATGGAGTTAGAAAATTGTGGCATGAGTGGTTTGGCCACCTTAACTACTGCTATTTTGAGCAATTTTGCAAAAATGACATGGTCATTGGCTTGCCTCATGTCCGATTCTCAAAAGGACTTTGCGAGGGGTGCTCCCTTAAGAAGCATCCCAAAGCAAAATTTTACAAAGACAAAGCTTGGAGGGCTACACAACCTTTGGAGTTAGTCCACAGTGATGTATCAGAACCCTTTCCCAAACCATCTTTCACAAGGGCCAAGTACATCCTCACTTTCATTGATGATTTCTCTAGGTACACTTGGATATATTTTCTCAAACAAAAGTCTGAAGTGTTTGAAAATTTTCTAAACTTCAAGGCTCTTGTTGAGAAACAGAGTGAGAAATCCATCAAGGTTCTTCGAACTGATAATGTAGGGGAGTATGTCAGCATCAAGTTTGAGCTATTTTGCACCACAGAGGGATTGATTTGCAGCACACAGTCACCTACAGTCCTTCACATAATGGGTTTGCATAACGTAAGAATAGGTTCTTTAAAGAGATGGCTAGTTGTATGATTCACTCCAAATCCTTAGCACCACAGTACTGGGCTGAAGCCATCAATTGTGCTTGCTACATTCAAAATAGGGTTCCTCACAAAGCTTTGAAATGGATAACACCCTTTGAAGCTTGGCATAAAAGGAAACCTGATGTTGAGCACCTCAGGGTTTTCGGATCCCCAGCGATGGCCCACATTCCAAAGAAGAAACGCAAAGCTATGGAATGTCAGTCCAAGCCTTGCATCTTTGTAGGATATCTGGATGGTATTAAGGGATATTGCCTTCTAGATCCAGTGACACATGAGTTGTTCATTGAGAGAAGTGTCCACTTTCAAGCGAGTCTTAAAGACTCAACACTTGACACTTCTTCTCCCTCATCGAATCTACTTCTTCATGATGATTCCTCGTCAGATTCAGATCAACTACATCAGGTTCTTGAGCCAGAGACATCTTCTTCTTCTTCAAGTTCAGATAGTGAGGATGGTGCTGCAGAGTCATCCATCTCTAGTCAGTCAGAGGATGAGGAGTTAGCACCTGACTCACCCACTTTCAGGCCACTTTGGGCCAGACAGACACTTGAGAGTGCTGGCACTTGGGCAAGAGATCCCGCAAATGACAGATGTACTAGGGGGGATTTTCAGAGAGATCCACATGCCTTCTTTGCTTTAGTTTTGGATCCACAGTCTTTTCGAGAGGCATCAGGGGTACCTGAGTGGGATAGTGTTATGGAAGAAGAATATTCTTCCTTAATCAAAAATCACACTTGGGATTTGACTTCACTTCCTAAGGGAAGAAAGATGGTTTGATGTAGGCGGATATATCGGACCAAGTTTGCTGCAGATGGGTCAGTTGATAAGTACAAGGCGCGATTGGTTGCCAAAGGTTTCTTACAGGTGGCAGGCATTGACTACTCAAAGACCTTTGCACCTGTTGCAATGATGACTTCTATCTAACTCACCTTGGCTATTGCTGCAACACATGGTTGGAATGTGCATCAGATGGATGTGAAGAGTGCCTTTCTTCACGGAGACCTAGAGGAGGAGATCTACATGGAGCATTTGCCAGGATTTGTTCAGGATTCTTCCTTAGTATGCAGACTTAGGAAATCTATCTATGGCCTCAAACAGGCCCCTCGGGCTTGGTATGCCAAGATGGATTCCTTCCTTCTCACAACAGGTTTCACTAGGTGCCATTCTGATCCCCATGTCTACTTCTTGCGGCACGATGATTCACTCTTGATTTTGGTTCTATATGTTGATGACCTTTTGATCACAGGGAGTTCTTCATCGGCTATTGCAGCGATGAAGGCATCTCTCTAGAATAGATTTGACATGACAGACTTAGGTTTGTTGCACTACTTCCTTGGCATCGAGATCTCACAGTCAGATTCAGGGATTTCTCTTACATAGCCTAAGTATGCTCTTGACTTATTGGCTCGATTTCACATGGCTGATTGCAAGCCATCTCTGACTTCCTTTCTATCAGGAGTCAAGCTTGAGGTTGATTGTTCTTCACCATTGGTTGATGCCACTCAGTATTGCCAACTTATTGGTAGCCTCATCTACTTAACTCACACTAAGCCTGACATATCATATGCAGTAGGACTATCTCCAAATTTATGCAGGAACCCCATGAGCTACATTGGAAAGCAGCTAAGAGGATCTTGCATTACATACAGGGTTCACATAGATATGGGATTCATTACAGATTTGGCATAGAGGTTGACTTGGTTGGATATACAGATTCAGACTGGGCTGGCGATTCACAAACTCGCAAGTCCACTTCTGGTTACAGTTTCTCTCTACGTTCTGGTCCTATCAGTTGGTCTAGAAAGAAGCAGAATGCTATTGCTATATCATCCACAGAGGCAAAGTATAGGGGAGCTGTTAATGCAGCTACTGAGGATATTTGGCTTCAGGGGATTCTTTTTGAGTTTGGCATTCCCATTAGGCAGCCCACCATCATTTATTATGACAACCAAAGTACCATTCAGATTTGCAGGAATCCGGTTCAGCACCAATGGACCAAGCACATAGAGATTCACATGCATTTCATTCGGGAGCTTATTCATAGTTAGGTCATTGACTTAATATTTTTCCAGTCTTCGGAGCAGGTTGCAGACATCTTCACCAAACCTTTCACCGAGAACAAGTTCATTCATCTACGAGCTCTTCTTGGGGTGCGGTCTACATCTACAACATCATCTTTAGGGGGGCCTTCTAGCCTCTTCTTTCCTTTTATGTCTCTCTTTTGGGGAGGAGTTTTTTCCTATGGGTTTTCTCCTTTTCTCTATCTTATGGGAGATTGCATTTGTACATGGGTACCTCATCAAGCCTAGTTGCCAGGACCCATTTTTTATTTCCACACTACCCACCTAAGCTGCACTTATGGGGGGGTATTAGTGTAGGTTTTTATTTTTCCCTATTTATTAATTAGGGAATATTATATATTTGTGCATACATGGAGTTTTCCTACATTCGTGGGATAGGCTAGCTTATGTAGAGATTGTGTGTCATAAGGTGTCATAAGAATGTCATAAGTGACTCTTTTAACCGGCTATTCTGGATATGGGAGTTATTTCTCTATTCTTAGCACCTTGTCACCACCTTTTTTGGAGGATTCTATTCTTGGGGTGCTTTGACCACCTTTTGTGGATGAGTCTATTCTTGGGGTGCTTTGACCACCATTTGTGGAGGAGTTACTTACTAGCTCTCCTATATGTATTCTTCATTTTGGCCATTTCATGTTAATCAAATTTTGGTTTTTTCCATTTGTCTTGTGGAATTTATCTTCTTATTTTCAAATTTCTTTAGCATCTTGTGGTGTGCACTTGTTCATCTTGTGTGATCACGTCTCTATTGCACTCGCGTTATCCAGACTCTGGCAATAACTCTGATAGTTCAAACTAACCCTAGGTGAGTTGAGGCTAACTCCAAATGAGTTAAAAGTTTTTAGGTAATTATGATTTTTAATTACTAAGCATGGCTCTTAAATTGGCTATTTTGAGGTATTTTGGAAGAGCTTGACAACTCATAAAGGTAATGATGAAAAGGCTTGATATTTTGATTTTTAGATATTCATTAATTACAAATAGATAATTTGGATAAGCATTTAATCTAGTTTAATTAGATGATTCATTTTGATTAGCATATTAGATCTTTTAATATTTGTTCAAATGCCCTTATTAATGGTTCCATAGGCCAAATTACCAGTTGTTAGGTCACAAGGTGACTGGAGATGAATTTGTGAGAGGTTATTATTATGTACAAGCTAGTATGCCAAATAGGGATACCTCAACATGAATCTAAGAATTAATGAATGATGCATAGATGAATTTGAGACATTTAATGATTCTTAGGTTTAATTTGTAATTTTTGGTGGGAATTAGTTTGAAGTTTGGTCAAGAGTCAGTTGTGGTTGGATTTGGGTGTCTACAATTTACCCCTATTTGGGAATGCATTGGAATCTATAGGCATAGTAATATATTATCAAAGAATGAAAAGGTTGTTAAGAAGGAAATAAGATAATGATTGAATAAGAAGCTCTAAATAATGTTTGGGAATCCTAGAATGATGCTTCCTTAAGGAAGTGGTTGACACATATGATTGATGGATGGTACCTAAAAAATAAGCAAGAAGAAGAATGAAATTAACCCATGGGTGAGATTAATCTAAGTGAGATAATGCTTACACATATTGATTTAAAATTATTGATTTACCCAAATGTAATTATAATCAATAACAAAGGTTGAGACACTGATTTCAAAGTTGGTTATAATTAGTGGCACAAGTACATGCCCCAGTAGGGTGGATGAGTCAAAATAATGATTTGCCCACATGTGGTTATAATCATTAAGATGACGTAGATTGACTAATGATTCTTAGTTGTACCCCAATAGAGTGGATTTGATCATGAAAAATTGGTTATGCCCAAGTAGGGTAGATTGGAAAGAATAACTCAAGGATATTACATGTTATTCAAATTAAAGATGAATGGGTGCAAATGTAGATGCGATGGTCTAATGACTGAAGAAGCCATAAACAACTAGGCACATGAGGATGTGTAAAGTGATAAAAGGAATGACTGGAAGAATAAAGGTGGTCAAGCTGACCTAAGATATGTCATGTATCCAAACATTATCTACATAGTCTAAATAGACCTCAGGCCAATGTAGTTCACCCATAAGTACGAGAAAATGGAATGGGGAATAGGGTAAGTGCACAGAGTTAGGGGACAATTTTGTGGACATTTTAGGTAATGTAATCACATTAATAATTAACATGATCATGTTATTTAATTAACATGATCATGCTATTTAAATTATGGATTGGTAATTATTGAGCCATAACATGATTTCATTAATGTATAACGTGATCACATAATTGTAAAAAAATAATACAATCACATTACTATTGTTTTACACATTAAATCAACAAACATGTAGATAGAGTGAATGTTGGTTAATTGGTAACATGACCACATTATTAATAACATGATTATTTTATTGATAATGTGATTGTGTTCCTATTATTTTGCACATAAAATAATGTGGGAGTTACAAATGAAGGCAACTTTGGCCAGAAGCTTATATTTACTACTCTAAATGTTAAGTATAAAAATAAATGTAAAATTATACATTAAATTTATTTTAGTAAATATAATAAATTAGGGTCACTCAACATCTAATAAAGTTGGTCTCATAGCTGCATGCCTTATGATGTGGAAAATAGTTTTTCAAAATCCAATCTAGTTAATACTTAGGCATTTTTAGGGTCTAAGTATTAAACATAGGGATTTTAGGACATAATTTTTGTAATTGATGTCCATTTTTGGTAAACATATAGTCATTTTTTAAGGTTTTTTTGCCTTTTGAATTGATTCTTGGCATTTATACGAGTCTTAGGTTTGTCAAAATTGAAGTTTACAAACCATTCACTTTGAGATTAATGTAAAGTAATGTGATTGGGGTAGCATAGGTCACATTTATGACCTACACACATCAAATGACCACTTTGTGTTAATTTCACTTATTCATCATCCCTGATCACTTCCTACTCATGGCTCATCACCCCTAATAACTCTATGATCATTATTTATTATCCTTAATTAATCCCTCATTGACCCTCATTATCCCTACTCATCTCTAATCACTCCCTCATCATCACTAATTACTCCCTCATTGACTTTCACTATCCCTCATCATACCTAATCACTCATTCCTCATCCCTCATCACTCCCTCATTGACCTTCACCATCCCTCATCATATTTAATCACTCCCTTATCATCCCTAATCACTCCCTCATTAGCTCTCACCATCGTTAATCATCACTTCATCATCCCTTATCACTCCCTCCTCATCCATCCTCATCCCTATTCACTCCCTTATTGAAACTCACAATTACTCATCATTTATAATCACTCCTTAAATGACCCTCACCATCCCTCATCATATTTAATCATTATTTCATCATACCCCATCATTTCTAATCACTCATTCCTCACTCATCTCCCCTAATCACTCCCTCATTAATCCTCACCATCCCTAAACACTCCCTCATCCTCCATAATCACTCCTTCATTGAACCTCACCATCCCCTATCATCCCTATCATCTCATTTATCATCTCTACTCAATTTCTCCTCATCCCTCCTCATCCTTAATCACTCCATCTAATACCTTAATAGTGGTATTTTATTTAGGTTTAACAATGTTAGGAGCTACAAGTGGAGAGTTGAGTGCTAGCATAAAATACAAGACATAGTGATCAAAATTATGTGGGGGAAAATTTGAAACATAAATATTTAACACCTATGAAAAAATATGGGCCTATTAGAAATTATTTAATTCACAATTAAAAATCCACCAGAAAAAGTGAAGCATGTAAAACCACCATAACACCAAAAATGGGTAGTAAATACATGCAGACCACCAAGCTATGCGATTTATTGAAATCAATCAATTGATTTACATATGAGGACATTTTATGATCTAAATAATTACATCAAATTCCTTTTATTTGTATGTCTATTGATTGAGTCATCATACCAAAGAGTGGAAAATAATTTTTAAATGACTAGAACAAGTAGTCCAAGATTGGAAAGTGGTGCTTAATTCATAACTTCAATATTCAATCCAATGGAGAGTGTCACATTATGAGATCTCTACTTTCACATCTCAAGAAGTGGGTATAATTTATCTAACACTATAAAAAGGTAAGTAGATAATAGATTATAAACCCAATGATATGGTTGGTACTAAAAATTTCTGTACTTCCCCCAACAATAAATTATATGAATTAAAAATATTGTTTCATTAACAAATGTAGATCAATGGTGAGCCAATAAACTTCATCATTTCCAATGGAAATCAAAATAATTTAATTTTTCCTAAAGCATATTTTAAAAAATTGAACTTGAAATTTATACATCATCCATGGTCTAGTGTAGGCCTTGAGAAATGGATCACCTAGTAGTGTCACTTGGTGTACAAAATCAAAATTTTTAAAGATGAAATCCTTTGTGACATCTCACCATTAGATTCATGTGATGTTTTACATGTTTTCAACCATATATTTACCATTGACATGTAGTCTATGAAGTAAATCCTTGAAATGTTTTGATAGATTGGCATAATCTGAAATACCATATATCATATTTAGTTCATAAGCTTTCAATCATTAGTGCTAGGAAGTGTAAGAATCTTATCAGTTATAGTAAGAAATATAATCTTGATGGTAAGAAGTAAATGTAATAACATACTTATGTCACCATATCATAGTGTTTTTTTCCAACAATAACAAAGACAAAATAATTAAACCATAAACTAAATGAATACAAGGATATCTTTTAGTCACCTAAATAAGTTCCTACATACTGTACACTAAACAATACTATTGATATTATCCCTTAACTACCTCAACCTAAAACCTATTTATACAACATATAATTTATAGAGAATGAATAGATTAAGTGGTATATCCATGAAATCATGGATAATGGACACATCATGCCCAAATCATTGCCTTGCAGAAGCCCAATTGTGTTTGTGCCAAAGTTGTGAATCAATTAAAAAAATATTAACAAGATTAAAATGAAGAACTATTATGGTCATTCAAATATTAAGGAATTTTTCTACCATATCCATGGTGTAGAAGTCTTTTAATTGGAATATAGTCTTAAAAACAAAAGAATGATTGATTGAATAGTTTCTTATGCCTTTTAGGTTAATTCATGTAATGAATTCATTCATTTCAAGATTTTGAATGACATCTTTAGGCCCTTTACCTATGTTATTTTTTAATCTACCTTGATGACATCTTAATCTTTAGAAAACAGAGGATGAATATCTAAACCATGCTAAATTAGTGTTTCAAATTTTACGGAAACATATTTTTATGATAACATGAATAAATGTTTATTTTTCATTCAAGAGATAAAATATTTGGTACACATTACACACACAAGGAGTGCATGTGTGAATTTTACCAAGATTAAATTCATACAAGAATGGGAAATACTAAATAACTTTGCATCTGATTCAAATCTTCTCAGAATTAAAAAATTATACAAGAGATTTGTGTTTAATTTTTATCTTTTGAACCAAACTACCAAAGGTGGAACTGAATAAATTTTCATCTTGTCAACTACACAATAAAGATTATTTGATTAACTAAAATTCAAACTCTATTTTTTGTTAGTACTTATGTTACTTGAATATAAATTTGGAAGATCATCCAATTCATTTAGTAATAAAATTGACTATCATAAATGGGTATTGACAACAAAAGTCCTAGAAAAGAGTTAGTTTATATTATAATATATTAAATAACATATGATTTGAATCAAATATATCTTTAGAGTATATACTTATGCTAGATGATGAGGGAGCGATTAGAGATGGTGAGGGTTAATAATGGAGTGATGAGGGATGGTGAGGGATGGTAAGGGTCAATGAAGGAGTGATTAGTGATGATGAGGGATGAAGAAAGATTGATTAGGGATTATAAGGGATGTAGAAGGAGTGATTTGGGATGATAAGGGATGGTGATAGTCAATGAATTAGTTATTATGGATGATAAACCCTAGTGATTAGAGATGATGAGAGATAATGAAGGTCAATAAAGGAGTGATTAGGGATGAGGAGGGAGTGAATAGGGATGAATAAGTAATTAGGGATGGTGAGGGATGAGGAAATAATGATTAGGGATGATGAAGGATGGGGAGGGAGTGATTAGGGATGATGAGGGATAGTGAGGGTTAATGGAAGAGTGATTATGGATGATAAAGGAGTGATTAGAGATGACTAGGGTTAGTGAGGGTCAATGAGGGAATGATTAGGGACAATTATGAATGATAAGAAAGTGATTAGGGGTAATGAGGGATGAGTAAGAAGTGATCAAGGATGAGGGAGGGATGATGAATGAGTGAAATTAATACAAAGTGGTCATTTGATGTGTAAGTCATTAATATGACCTACACTACCCCAATCACACCACTTTAGATCAAGTTTAATGTGATTAGTTTTTAAACTTCAATTTTGGCAAAACTATGACTCCTATAAATGCCAAGAATTAATCTAGAAGGCACAAAAACCTAAAAAAGGACTATATTTTTACCAAAAAAGGATATCAATTACAAAAGTTATGTACTAAAATCTAGGTTTAATACTTAGACCCTGAAAATACCTAAGTACTAACCATATTGGATTTTTAAAAAATATTTTCCATGTCATAAGGTGTGCAGCTATGAGACCAACTCTATTAGATGCTTAATGACCCAAATTTTTTATATTTACTAAAATAAATTTAAACTTATACTTAACATTTAGAGTAGTAAATATAAGCTTCTAGTCAAATTTTCCTTCATGTGCAACTCCCACATGATTTTATGTGCAAAATAAAAGGAATGTGATCATGTTATCAATAATGCAATCACATTATTAATAACATGATCATGTTACTTGTTAACAAACATTCTCTCCATCTATGTGTTCATTGTTTTAATGTGAAAAACAACAATACTATGATCACATTATTATTTTTACAATAATGTGATCGCATTATCTATTAACACGATCATGTTATAAATTAATATGATTTCACTATTTGAATTTAAATTCAATTCCCATGCCTTTTGGCTTGGGAATGGCTTGTATTCCCAATACAAAGGCTTGTACTGTCAATGTATAGCCGAGTTTTGAGATTTATGATAAAAATAAAAAAATTCAAATTTAATTGCTAAATACACTAAAAATTTTAATGTGAAAATTAAAAATCTTAATACCATAACAACAAGCATGCTCTTTTTCCAAAAATATGATTTTTATTATTTTTGGACTAATTTAAGGTTTCAAACTATGTTGATTTGTAACTATACCTTTTTTAGGCCACTACATGCTTATACATGTTCATGCAGTTTGTCTTTATTTGATACAAGTGAAAAATAATTTATATGGTCACAAACTAGCCCTAATTCTACACATTAAAAAAAATTGATTTTTATTTTTTTGAGGTAGTTAGGCACGTTGCACGGATGACTATCCATTTTTTGTCAGTTTTTAGGATCTATTTACTTAAAAAATTCATAAAAAAAGTATTCATTGAAAAAATATAAAAATATATAGGTCAAAAACTATAATATATTATATAAATTTTCCCCAAAGGGTTTCAAATAGTATTAAATTCTACTCAAAAAATGGTGCACCACACGATCGTCTATTTACTATGTTTTTGAAAAAATAGGAATTATTATTTAAAATTTAGATATTTAATATAGTTATACTTAACCATTTTAAAAATTATTTAGTGTTTTAAACACTAGACTCAAAATTATATATTTCATGTTCTTACACCATCTTCAAATTTGGAGTGTAGATATCTCAAATTATCTATAGAAGTTCAAATTTTTGAAATTTTAGCAAAATCATGTCCATGGGTAGGCCACTTTTTGTCCCCCAACTTCATACACTTACCTAATAGAAGATTAATAATTAATCAATGTGAATTATTT
Source organism: Torreya grandis (assembly GCA_037957365.1). Lineage (NCBI taxonomy): Eukaryota > Viridiplantae > Streptophyta > Pinopsida > Cupressales > Taxaceae > Torreya > Torreya grandis. Next base: position 930,605 of record JARHVA010000761.1, on the reverse strand, counting down.
AATTGTACCTACCAATGCGGATATGCTCATACTTATTATCATTGATACAACCAGAATGGTTAATGGGTTGATTGATCAAGGAGGGTGGGAGGATTTGCCAAGGTGAACAGGAGAAGTTTCAATGGTACCATTGCTTATAAGATTTCCCAAGTTGATTTTTACTATATCACATGATGGTATACATCATGATATAAAACACCATGATGAATTATCCATAATGTGCATAAGGACCAACTCTTGATCTAATAAATAATTAAAAATAATGCACTAATGATAAAAACCATGATGACAATGTTGATGTATGAATATGGATAGAATCAAGAATAATATGAAAGGAATTACCCAATGAATTCATACATAATAAGTTGAGGCACAACAACAAAATAAAATAAATAGGCAAACAAACACATAAAAAGCTTGAAAGTAAAAGTAATAGAAAACATCTTGTCGCAAGTCAACATAAACATGCAAAGGCTTAATGGAATGATAAATAGGTGGTGCCCCCAATTAAGGATACATGCAAATAAAAATACACAACCCCAATGGTAGTGTAATGGATTATAATAAATAATGGATTTTACCTAGTAGGGCAAACTGAGGATGATTGACTAGGTTTAAATAGGATAAATGTTTTTGGATGTTCACAACTTTATATCTCTCTAGGAGATTATAATCCAATTTTATAATTTTTAGGATTTTGAAATATTTTTGAATGTTTTTCTATTTTTTTATGCATATCAACTTGATTGAGAATGACAAGATACTAAATATTCCACCTCACAAAATGATGAGAACGTGGCTTATGTTGCTCATAAAATGGTGAGAGCATGGCAAAGGGTGACTAAGTTAACCTCAACATGAATTGAAAATTGCCTACATAGTCCCATTAGGACCTCAAGTCACTTTAGTTCCACCTTATAGTAGATAAATTAGAATAGGTAATAAGAATTTTATGAGTTTAGTCAAATGGCACATTATGTCATAAGAATGGTAAGGTGAATCGATAATGAATGATAAAGGTGTTGTTCCTAAGTTGCCCATAAGTAGTTATAATTAAGACACAATGGCATAAGTCAATGATATTAATTTTCCAAAAGGTGGTTATAATTAGTATCATGGAGTGGGATGCTGATTCACCTTAAGGAAGTTATAATCAAGAACACTCACAATGAAACAAAACAAGAAATGAAGGATGCAACTACCAAACCACTATCAAACTAGTCAAAAATAATACCTATGTGTAGAATACTGAATCAATTAATAAAAATTGATTTGAATCTCCTCATTTAATGTGGCCTAAGAGCCAATCAAATGATACCAAGGTCAAAGGGGTTGGTGAGGGAAGGTAAAAACAAATTTGATTAATAATGAAGGTATGGAAAAAATGACATATGATATGGTACAAAGAAGATGATGATATAGTAATTAGATATAATGGTAATAGGCTTGCTCCCAATTGACAAGGTAAATGGAAGGGTATGAAATACCAACAAGGTAAATGGAAAATGAAAAAGACAAGGTAAATGGCAAGGCAAAGATATGGTTCTATTATTCCTGCTAATGTGGAGATGCACATCTTGATCAACATATGATACAACAAGAATAGTCAATATTGTTTAAATTACTATCCCACACCTATTTTGAATAACTTCTATGTCAATAACCTACTGTATATTTGGAATCCAATAATTTTTTTGTGATCTTCATTGGTCGTTGATTCTGTTTCCATCAAATATCAAGACAATATGTCTTTATAGATTATATAAAGGAACGTGTAGCCACAAATGGTAAGTATGGATAAATATTGGGTGCTAGGTTTGAATTAGAAATGTAATATAGGTCTATAATGAATAAATGGATCATAATATAATGTATAATGGTTAAGAAATAAATGAAGATCAATATTTTTAGGCACACAATATTATTGATTCTAGATTCAACATAATTTTTTTATAGTGGGGCCAAAGACTTATGAATATGATATCAATAGGACCATAATTTTTATTATTATTTGAGCCTAAGAGTAGCTACCATCTTATTATGATATAGAATGGAATCTATGATGTTATCTTTAATAATGTCTTAATCAAACAATGAATAACTATTATGCTTAGCTATTGGTGCCTCGAAGAGGTTATCACTGATGAAGTTGTCTTGATTGTCCAATAGTGCCTCCAAGAAGGTTTCATCAAGGAATGTTGAATTTTGACTTTGATTATCATCTAACACCTCTAAAAAGGTTTCACTAGAAGATGCCAAGTTTGGACTTTGATTAACCCCTTGTGCATCTGAAAAGGTTTCATTAGGATATTGTTTTTCTTCTCCATGACTATGGTTTTGGCCTCTTTGATATTATACAATAGATATGTTTCCATGGATGTATTTTAACAAGGTGTGATTATGTTAGTCCTAATAGACACTTATGGGAGGTGGAATGTCAATATAGTGGTTAGGTTGGGTGGTTTTAATGGCATGTGGAATGGTAATGGAATGTAAAGAGGAAACACAATCTTCGTAGAAGATACTTGGATAAATTGTGTTGATGTTGAAGTAATCATCCTCAAAATCCATAAAAGGATCATAAATGTATTCAAATTGATCTATAAAACATGCATAACCAATATTTTAATAGCCATGAATGTATTCTAATTTTAAAGCTGAGTCTATATCAAGGGATTTTGAATTCAATGTTGAGATTGACGTTGATTCTGCTTTTGATGCTAAATCTGATATCAGTTCAAGAATATAACCTAACTTCAATTCTAATTATTTTTTGATTGTGGATGCTGATACAATGATGTTTTTTTTTAATGTTTGGTTTTGAACAAGTAATGGCCTGTAATGGAATAATGAGATCTTTGAAAATAGATTCATTGATGAAGGGTTCAACATAGATTAGGTCATCTAGGTGAATCCTCTCAAAGAGAGGGAATGGATCAAGGGGTGACTCCACAAAGACTGGCTTGTCAAAATGAGGCTATTCAATGAGGGAAAAAAGGTTAAGATATAACTCCACAAAAACTATATTTTTAAAGGGAGGATTTTTAAAAATAGGACAATGGTTGAGATAATGATTTACCCAAAGGTGGTTATAATCATTAAGACATGACTCGATAAAGACTGCTTCATCAGAGTGAGACTCCTAGACAATAGGTAAAATATCAAAATGGGATTCATCATAGGTTAACTCATCACAAATAGGTGTTTCAACAAAAACATCATGGATTGGTTGGTTCTATTGGCATTGGTTTAAGTTGGTTATAAAATATCAATTTTAAACACATCTTGGTCTTTGATTGATGGCTATTGAAGAGGTAATTATTGTCCATTTTTTGCCAACATACCTAGATTATGCCCAAATAGATTAGGTTACTAATGGATGAGTAGATGAATAGGTGTTCTGGATGGAATGAGTGGACCAAAGAGATCATGCAACTTGCAATGATTTTGAAACACTTTAAGTTCACTTAAAGTGTAGTTTGTTCAAATTTAGGAAAATAGGTATCCATGGTGGTCATAATGTTTAGAAACATGAAGTAGGTTTTAAAAAATCCCTAGGAGCTCATTCGAGCCTTGGAAATTCATGCAAAAGGCCAAGCATAAGCCTAAGTGAGCCAAACCATCACCAAAATGTAGCCCATGAACAAATGGACTAGTTCACTTATGTATTTTATAAGTCTACTAAAAAATCATTGCCATCTAAGATATTACAATGCCATGGAGTTCTTCATGCCAAGAACATGCTTTGTAAGTTTCATGTTTGCACAAGCTTTCTATCTCAAGACCTAAGTGTTTAAATTTGGACTTACAACATACGATGTTTATGCAAGTGCCAAGTTTGAGCTTCACAAAATGACTATTTAGATTCAAAAATTCCTTAAAAGGTTTAAAGTTGAGTAAGATCTAATGGGCCATTTGAAATCAAATTCTAACAAGAAAGATCCAATGGTTTGTGCTAGGGGTCAAAGTAGTCAAAAGGTCCTTGGGTTAAAGCCCTTTAAAGAGCTACAAGTTGGGCAAGATCTGATGGTGTGGATCAATCAGATAGAAATTTGATGGTGCACATTCACTGATAAAAGGTGGGTCCAAACCTAGATCAATGGACGATATTAATTTGTACTAATGATTTGATGGTGCACATAAACTAATAGGAAAGTGGGCCCAATGAGATTTATAGGTCATGTTATTTTACACATCTTGATCTATTGGTGCATCAACAAGTCAACATGTCAAAGGATCTTCATGGTAGGAGATCAAGTGCCTAAATTCATTCATACATCTTGATCCTATGGTGCATAGGAGGTCAAAAGGGTCAAGATATAACAATGGGGATTTATGAGGCCAATGGGAATGAAGACAAGTTGGAGAATTTTGATTGACCTGAATAATATTTTATAGACAAGGTTTAATTAGAGGAACCATTTTCAACCAAAAGAAAACAAGGTCTTACAGGGTCATCCCACCACCATTAAAGCTCAATCGAACACCATGAAAATGACATAATGATGTATTCAAGTTTAAATAACACAAAGGAACACCATTAAAGATAAATATGGACCTTTAGTTCATAAATTTGTATCATGTAGGGCTATTTCTATGATTGTGTTTGCCATTCTTTAAAGGATCCCTATATATAATGAGCTCTCAATTTCTATGGACACTTAAAGGTAAAAATAGGTCTTTTATACCTAATGAAGATTTAAAAAAGCTATGTAGTCTATAGGTCTACATCAATATAAGGGGATACAAGAAAATCAATAAAGGAGATTGGTTTTCCATCTATAAAAAAGATCTAGTCCAAATTTGATTGGGGGTAGATATCTGTGATCATGAAGAAGGCTCATTGTCCTTTAGCATGGCCATATTTTTGACAAATAGCAAACTAAAATGCACAAATCCATGTTTCTATTAGACCCATAAGAATGAGGGTTTGTCCTCAAGTGAGATATGGCATGAAGAATCAAAGAAAAGGTCTAGTGTTGGGAACTGCAACTAGGGGCATTCAATGCATTCTCAAGGCTTTATGGGACTTTTCAACTTGGTAAGCCACAAACAATGTCTTGATTGATCAAAAAAGTGGAAAGACATTAATTGGAGTAAAAAAAGGTGGTATCTCAAGCTAAATTAATGATTTGGGATGGTTATTTCCCTCTTAGATGGCATATTCCAACATTCTTTCTGTCTCTCCCTTCTCCTATATAACCTAGTCTCATTCCCATTATGGGGGTTCTCAACTCTTAAAAAATTTCATTCTTTTCTGGGACAAGGATACTCATTGAGACTCTTGAAAAAGTGTGCTCATTTGATAAATGGTGGTAGTTTTTCATTTGATAAAGGTTAAAATTTTTAAGAGTTGAGCACACTTTTTATCAAGATTCCCTCTTAGGTAAAGAATTTTCATAAGGTAGCTTATTAACCCTCCCACCATCTCCCTGTTGGATAAAGAGCTTGTTTTAGATAGGATAGAGGAGGATCTTGTAGCCATAAGTGAGAATGAAGAAGACAATTCAAGTGTCTATGTCGAGGAGATCATAATACGTAACCCACTTCATAGGGAGGAACATGTTTCAACTTTCAAATTGTAGGATATTGATGAGAAACAAGAGGATAGCCTTCATGAACCCATTATGGAGGTCAAGGGCAGCTCAAGTGATTCAGAAGATCAATGACAACATTTGTGCTTGGATTTCTTAAGTGAGATGGAGTAACTTAATGTTGAAAACTTGCCTAAAGAAGAAAATCCTCAAGTTGAAAATAGAACAAAGCTTGAATGGACTACTAAAGGTCCATTATACATAAATGAAGAAGAGGATAATAACCAGGTGCTTGAGGTTGGTCCACTTTAAGATGAGGTGTTAGTTGAGGACAACCCTGATATGTTAGAACTAAAGGAAAGCATATCTAACCTTGAACAAGACAAATGAGATGTTTTAGACCTTGGATGGTCAAATCAATCCTCATTTATAGTTGAGGAACAAGATAAGATCTTGAGTGAGGTTTATGAAGGAGACATCTCAAATGCTCAAGAAATGCAGTTTGAGAAGCATACTAGTGAAAATGTTGAAGATTTATGGCAATGGTTCGATACCATAACCATATAATTGAAGAGGCCAAGGGACATGTCCTTCTTCTAAAAATATATGAACATGCTACTCTAAGCATGCACAATCCTAATTTTCATAAGCACAAGATTGAAGAACATGGTCTCTTTAAACCATCAATTGAACCAAGTGCAGTTACTCCCAAAATCCTAAATGAAGTCTTCATGTATGACTTTCTCAAGAGTGGAGAGCAACATCAAGCAAGTACTCCTGCATTCCAACATGAACCAAGCTTAGAAGACTTAGATTATTATGTCTACATTGGAGACATGTTTGTTTCATTTCATCCATTGGAGAGCACATCAAAAGGATTAGCCATCAAGCTGCCTAGTTTACCAATTTTAGTAACTCTAAATTAATGTATTTTCCATCTTGATTTGTTATGATTAGATGATATTATAAGTTTCCCTTTTGATCTAGGAGGTAGTTTTGAAAAGGTCTAGTATATATTAGAGTAGTTTTTATGTTTTTCTCTAAGTGCCTTTATGCACATTTATTTATTAGGTTAGCTATTTTTATTTTCTTCAAGTGCCTAAGTACACCTAAATTTTTTGTGTTGTTATCTTTGTATTATTTCAAGAGGAGTTTTCAAATATTGGTAGCCAGTATTAAAACTAGGTTAATATATTGAACTAAAGACTTATGAATCCATGCCTAATGGATCACACAAAGAAAAATGGACTAGATTCTCAAGCATAATAGACATGCTTCCCTATGAGTCACAAAAGGTGATGGAAATTTTTGGCCCACATACCAAGCTTGTGCATAGATGGATCAATTTTTTAATGGATGAGTAGATGAATAAATGTTCTAGATGGAATGAGTGGAACAAAGAGATCATGCAGCTTACAAATCTCTTGAAACTCTTTAAGTTCACTTAAAGTGTAGTTTATCCAAATTCAAGAAAATAGGTGTCCATGGTGGTCATAACCTTTAAAATCACCAAGTAAGTTTTTCACAAGCCCTAGGAGCTCATTCAAGCCTTTGAAATTCATGAAAAAGGTCAAGCATAAGCCTAAGTGATCCAAACCATCACCATGATGTTATGTAGGAATATATAGACCAGTTTACTTATGTATTTTAAAAGTCCACTCAAAAAACATCATCAACCAAGATATTGCATTGCCATGGATTTATTCATGCCAAGAATATGCTCTACAAGTTTCATGTCCACAAAAACTTTCTATCTCAAGATCTAAGTGTTAAAAGTTGGACCTAAAGCATACAACATTCACACAAGTGTTAAGTTTGAGCTTCACAAAATGACTGTTTAGATTTATAAAGTCCTTAAAAGGTTTAAAGTTGAGCAAGATATAATGGGCCACTTAATCTTACATTCTAAAAATTAAGATCCAATGGTTGGCATTAGGGATCAAACTAGTCAAAATGTCCCTGGGTTAAATCCCTTTAAAGAGCTACAAGTTGGGAAAAATTTGATGGTGCAGATCAATAAAAAAAAATGACTTTGTATATTAATTAACAAAAGGTGGGTCTAATCCTAGATCAATGGACCACATTCATTCATACCAATGATCTGATGGTGCACATGAATTTATAGGAAAGTGATCCTAATGAGATCTATGACTCACATTATTTTACACATCTTGATCCAACAGTGCACGAGCAAGTCAACATGTCAAAATATCTTCATGCTAGGAGATCAAGGGCCCACATTCATTTGTATAACTTGATAATATAGTGTGAAGGAGGTCAAAATGGTCATGATATGATAGTGGGGATATATGAGGATAATGGGAATGAAGACAATTTGGAGCATTCTGATTGGCTTGAGTAATGTTTGATAGACAAGGTTGAACTAGAGGAACCATTTTTGATTGAAAGGAAACAAGGTCTTTTCAATTCATCTAACCATCATTAAAGCTCAATATAACACCATGAAAAGGACACACTAATGCATTTAGGTTTAAATAACATAAAGGCACTCCATTAAAGCTAAATACGGACCTTTGATTCATAAATTTGTATCACGTAGGGATATTTTTATGACTGTGTTCACCATTCTTTAAAGGATCCCTGTATATAATGAGATCTTAGTTTTTATGGATGATCAAAGGTAAAAATAGGTATTTTAGACTTAACAGAGATCAAAATAAGCTATGCAGTCTATAGGTCTACATCGATATAAGGGGTTACATGAAAACCAATAAAGGAGATTAGTTTTCCATCTATAGAAAAGATCTGGTCTAGATTTGATTGGGGGTAAATATATATGATCATGAAGAAGGTTCCTTGTCCTTTAACATGGCCATATTTTTGATAAATAGCCACCTAAAATTCATAAATCCATGTTTTTATCAGACCCATGAGCATGAGGGTTTATCCTCAAGTGAGAGATGGCATGCAAAATCAAAGAAAAGGTATACTATTAGGAACTATAGCTAGGGGAATTCAACACATTCTCGAGGCCTTATGGGAATTTTCAACTTGGTATGCCATAAATAGTGTCTTGATTAATCAAAAATGTGTCAAGACATTCATTAGAGAAAAAAGAGGTGGTATCTCAAGCTCAATTAATGATCTGGGATGGTGTGTTCCCTCTTAGATGGCATGATCCTACATTATTTCTCTCTCTCCATTCTCCTATATATCTTGGTCTCATTACCATTATGGGGGTTCTCAACTCTTAGAATTTTTCATTATTTTCTAGGACAAGGATACTCATTGAGACTCTTGTAAAAGTGTGCTCATTTGATATGGTAAAACCCTATCAAAATATTGTAAGAACTGCCTTATAAATTAATAGGATCAACTCTTTACCTATCTCTTATCTTTAATAAGTGCTTAGTATGGTTGTGTATGGTGAATTTGTGAAGGAAAATATTCATAGTTTATTGTCCTTCTATTTGCCTCTTTGAAGGTGTTTTTGAGCTAACTTGTAGGTCTAGATTAGTGTTCTACTTATACCTTTTCTATGAAATATTTATGCAACTATTGAGATTGTGAGGTTGTGTGAGCTATAGTTGTCCTATGATGATACAGTGTGTGTTAAATCTTATATGAGTGTCCATTTAACTTTGGTGAATCACCCTTTTTGCCTTCTTAGGAGCCCTTATCCTATTTCAAACCCTTTTCCCTGTGAAGCATTAGTTTAACATTAGTTTAGGTGAGCATCAAAAGGAAGCCAAACTTATACAGAGGTCTAACCCCACCATAGGTGACCCATAGCTTGTGTTTGTTCCAATCATGTAACTCAATTGGAAAGGGCTTGAAGAACCCCCTCCAAGGGTACATATTGAGTCTATAATAGTAATTATTGGTTCTCTTGTGGCTCAAAGACTGGCTTAGATTTTATAAAGTGGGGGAAGGTTGGAAATGGATGAAGGATGATCGATGGTTGGATAATGATCTCCTTATAAGTAGGATTATCTACAATGGGCTTAACAAAGGCTAGTTGCCTGTTTAGGATGGTTACTATGATCCATCTAGTCATAATTACATAACCTTGTTGAGATAATGAGCTACCATACTTAGAAGGGCTTGGAATAATGATCTTTGAGATCAGTGACACTTGATTTCTCCCATAAGCCAAAAGATGGGGGTCTGGAATGGTAATGGATGGGAATTATGAAGCTTGGTTGCTAATAGAAGATAAAGAATAAGGGCTTGGAATACTAATGGATGGGAATTATAAAGCTTGGTTGCTAAACAAGCCAAAAGATGAGGGCCTGAAATGGTAATATAAGGGTGTTGTAGAGTTTGGTTGCTCACATGAGATAAATTATGAGGTCATATAATGATAATCCTTGGGCATTATGGAGCTTGGTTTCTCATACAAACTTAAGGAGGGTTAATGGTATAGGTAGGGGATTGAGTACTATTATCATTGAAAGGGTAAAACTGATACGTTAATCAACCCAAAGGTGTCACCAAATATTTTGATTGAGGTTCATGAATTTATTAAACTATGGAATGTTAGAAGATAGATCAGGATTGTCTTATAAGCTACATAATCATATAAATCTTGAACAAAAGGGTCATTGGTCACAAAGTTCTCATAGCCAAGATTATACATGGTTCTACTATGTGTGTAAAGAAGAAAGTTTAGATCCATGATTAGGTCACATGATAAATAAAACGGTCTAAAGATAACAAACCACCAAGATCTAAAAAAGGGCCTCTAACATTTTAAAAGAGAGACAAAGGGAAAAATGACTAAACTAGGCAAGGGAAGGACAAAACATAAAGTGAAACTAGCCTAAAAAATTATATTGATTTACCCAAAGGTGGTTATAATCAACATAAAAATTAATGCAAAGGTTCAATATTGTATATGGTTAGAGTATTGATTTTCCCATAGGTGATTATAATCAATCACAAGAGTGTCTAAAAAAAGTATAACAATTATGAACTAGGGTCAAGAGATAGCAATGATTTAACCAAAGGTAGTTATAATCGTACTAAAATAAGGCTAGACTTAGAAATACAAAACACAAATAAGAATTGAAAATCAAACTAAATTAAAATAATTGGATCACTTTAAGACCCAACGTTTGACTCATAAAAACTATTAGATCATAGGGACTAGGACACTCAAAATATTGGCACAACAACCTCAAACAAAGCATATGACAATAATGTGGCTAAAAAATACACTCTAAATAAGTCACAAAAAAAAATAAAAATAGTAGGTCTAGGCAAGGGGTCTTTAGATTAAAAATAAAACCAACCCAAGTAACACAATCCAAACACAAAAGGTAGACAACCTAAGACTGAATTAGACTATGCTTTGGTGTGAACCTGATTAGTTTAATATTTGTACTTTAAAATGTTGAGATTTAGAATTCATGAAAAACTAAAATTTTCTAAGGTAAAAGTCTAGACTAAAACATGCAACATAATTGTGTATTTGAAATAAGAAAGGTATAACAATAGTTTGTAATTTGGTTTCAAAAGCAACAAGAAATGAGAGTAAATCTGACAATGTAATGATGTGCTTTCAAAAAAATGACATGGAAAAAGATTTTCAAATTATAATATCCAAAGCAAATGTTTAAAATAAAATGGGTAGCGTAATGATACCTCATGTAAACAAGAGACATTCAAATGGTTTTTGAACAAACTTCTAAGGCACAAAGTGCAACACAAAAAGATAGAGTAACACCTCTTAGGCCAAAGTGGTGTATAAGACAACACAAATATTTTTGGACTTGTTTTGATGTGGTATGATAAATAAATAGTTTTGAAATAAGATAATGTAAGTAAAAATGAAAAATGATAAAAACACCTAAGTGTAACATCTTAATCCTAAAAAATGACAAGATGGCTTCATACTATCAAATTCCATCTATATACTTGATCTTGAGAGGATTTTAAGTTGTTAATCCAAAAAGTAAAATACACATGAAAAGTAGGGTTTTTAGGCCCCCTCTTCTCTAAAGAGTTCATATGATGACATGTAACTTTAGGCTACTCACCCTGTATTGATAGTATATCCATGGCAAGTGGGGTTGTCTAAACTATCCATTTTCATACATTCTAATTGGTCCCATATGCATGGTTAACACTAGGGCACAACATGTCATTTGCATCCATATTAACTGACTTGTTATGAAAATGTCTTACCCTTTTCACAACCACTATATTTATGAATTTATCAGTGTAGTGTGATGTCTAAGTTAATCATACATTTCGAGGTAGTCTCTTACTAATGGAGCTTGCTTAACCACTCAAACAAGCATCCTAGTAAGTTGACCTCAATTTGTATACCCTTATCATGGAGTGGGGTTGAAGTGATGCTGACAGATGAATTTCCAAGTCAACAATTCCCTATAGAACCCATGGGGAGGCAATGAACTCCCTCCCATAAGACAAAATACATGAAATAAAGAAAGTGGAAGGACTTTAGGGTCCTTTTGGGGTCACCCAAATCTCTTGGATTTTGGGGAGGGCCTTAGCAACTTTCCTTGTCCAAAAGCAGCAAATGCAAAAAGTGAGCATTTTTTATCACCCAATATTCCCTAAAGGGGATGGGTGGAAAGCATACATGTGAGACTCATCTTGCTAAACAAACACTTAATAATAAACATAAAAATGAAAACTCTTATAAGTATTTAACTAAAGTGAAAGTTCATTTTTATAGCACCAAATAAAATCTAACATGAAGTTTAAGCCCCTTGGCATTATGTTTAAAATTTAAACAAAATAATAAATAACTTAACTAAAAAGATTTTAAAACACCAAATTCAAATGTGAGTTTTACAATTTAGAGTGTTTCAGATGTCTTTTTCTTGGTCTATGGGTCCTGAAAAATATGTTAGGGGGTCCTTGTGCTTAGAAGCAAAATATAATTTGGAAAATGACTTTTGAATTCTAGCTCTTAGGTTTCTAAATTTTTACACAGAGTGCTAAACCACAAAAACATAGAGTAATATCACCACTTTTTCTACAAAACCATAAATATTAACACAATATCACAACTTCCTTGTAACATAAAATAGTTAGTGAGAAAACCATGAATGTTAAACAATACCATGATAGTTAGTGCAATATCATAAAATTTAAAGAGATATCACGATTGCAAAGTCATGATATTGCAATATCATAAATTTTAAGGAAATACCATGACTACAAATTCATGATATTGTAATATCATGATTTTTACTGCAACATAAAATAGTCAGCATAAAATCATGGCAGTTAGAAGCAAAATCATGATAGTTATCATAATACTACGATAATTAAGGTGATATCATGACTATAAAGTTATGATATTTCTTCAATATTATAATTCTAGAAAGCAAAAATGCAAATATATAGAGAAAGATTGTGAGTTCCTATATAACATCCGTGGGCCTTCAATTTCCACTTTTTTAGTTAGTAAGTTTGGATTTTGACATGAAAATTGTTAGGAGGATGTCCTAAAATGCCTTGAGAATAATTTTATGGGTGTGGATCCCACTAGGCATGCCATCATGTGAATAAGGAATCTATAAAGGGGAGGTTAGTATTGTCTTAGCCCAGTAAAACAAATCAAAATAATGCATTAAACACTTGACATCTGTATCCTAGACACTAAGGGGATCATAGGTAACAAAAATATAAATGAAAACACAACTAGAACATAAAAGAAATCATTCTTTTACCTTCCTTGTAGCTCTAAATGGCTTGTTGAAGTGGCTTGGTTGATTTTGTACATCAATAAGTCTTTACAAATGAATCTCTATTTACTCCTTCTCTCATTGGCACCTTGGCTCGGCTGGTTGGATTATGAATTTGGTATGGTAACATTACTTGGTAGGTTTTTTTGCATCTATTTGAGCATTATAACATTACACCAAGATAGCTTAGAGATCAATAGGTATGGCCTTGTATTTATAGCCTCAAAAGTTAACTCTCACCCAAGGTGATTTAAGGTTGAGTTTAAACATTAATGGGTTCAAACTAACCCTAGGTGAGTTGAGGCTAACTCCTGTTGATTTAAAATTTATCATGTAATTATGATTTTCAATTACTAGGCATGTTTCTCAAATTAGATATTTTGAGATATTTTGGAAGAGCTTGACAACTCATAAAGGCTTGATATTTTGATTTTTGAAATTTCCATTTTTATATATTCATTAATTACAAATGGATAATTTGGATAAGAATTTAATCTAGTTTAGTTGATGATTCATTTTGATTAGTATTTTATCTCTTTTAAGATTTGTTCAAGTGCCCCACTTAATAGGTCCATAGGCCAAATTACTAGTTGTTAGGTCACAAGGTGACTGGAGATGAATCTGTGAGAGGTTATTATTGTGTACAAGATAGTACCCTAAATAGGGATGAATAAACATGATTTTGAGCATTGATGAATGATGTACATATGAAATTGGGATATTCAGTGATTCTTAGGCTGAATTTGTAATGTTTGGTAGGAATCGGTTTAAAGTCTAGTAATAAGATAGTTGTGGTCAGATTTGGGTGTCTAAAACTATCACAAGGGAGCTTCAACTTAATCTCTAGAGAGGAGAACGTAAAGACCATGGTGTCTAAATAATCTTAGACTTGCACCTTAGTAAAGATTACAATCTTGAAAATAACCTTGGTGAGCCCAAAAAAGAGAACTAAAAATAGTGAATGATGGAAATGATCATAGAATGATTGGAGTTCCCCAATCATAATAAATGTGTAAATGAAATATGGTAAAATGACATGAAGGTATGAGACATGATTTTAAGAAAAGGTATATGAAGATGAGGACATGAAGATAAAATGTTATAGTTTTACCATAAGGTATTATGCTAGACTTTAAATAAGGTAAATTGCTACTCTCTACCATTGCCTTGTCTTTATAAGAAGACACATAGCTAAGGTTGGAATAAAAATCAATCTATGTATTAGAATGAATAATGATGGGAATTTGTGAGGAGGACATGATTGATTCCTCAGGTCTTTTTGTGCAACTCATAGATTGAAAATCCAAGACGCATAGGTTATGAAGTATAAAAATGATAAAAAGAGACCCAAAGGGTACACATAGTGATAAAAAGGACCAAAGAATTGAAAATACATGAATGGTTGACTTTAAAAGGGACAAGTTTTTATGAGGCAGGCCTAGTTGTATTCTAAACGTGTTACAATGGTAACCAAAAATTAAGAATAAATAGGTGTAAAGATAGAAAAAATACCTAAGGACCAAATATATTACAAATGGTAATAAAAAATGAAACCATGAAGGACACAATTTAAGCAAAATACTTCAAAAACTAAGCATAAATCAATTATTTAAAAATATGTATTTCATTATTTTTCAATTTATATGTACTAGATCCAAGGATTTATTTGACCAGATAGGGGCCTTGCCACTTTTGGTTTTACTTGTCCTCTTTGTCATGGTTATAATCTAATTTTAAGGATAGGTCTCCAACATGAAAAATATGGACTTTGGCTTTCATATGTTATTTAGCTATGTGGTTTTTGTACTAATGATTGTGTTATAAATAATTCATACATCACTCATTAAGTAGGTTTAAAGCATCAAGGTAAGCTTCATGGATATCTTCATTGAGAATGATTCCATTAAGATAAATGCATAAATAGGGTAACTTTGATTATAATGGTAAGACAACTTCTGAGTTATAAACCAAGGAGAATGGAGTTGTCCTGGTGGTATTACAGATTATAGTATGGTAAAACCAAAGTAAAATATATAGCTTGAGATGCCAATCATAATTGGAATAACTAATAATATTTTTAAAGATATTTTGAATGATTTTTTTGTTAGCTTATACTTAACCATTGCATTGAGGGTGATAAGGTGTCTAAAAATTGTGTGTAACTTTGAATTTTGTAATTGCTTCATGTCTTTATTTTTGAAATTCCCATCATTTTCAATATGATGGTGTGAGGAATCTCAAAATAACATATGATTTAATTGAGGATGAAATTGGATATAGCTAGGCCAATAAATTTAATAAGAGGAACAATTTTGACCCACTTGGTAAAGTATTATGTGGTCATGATGATGAATGCATGAACACCTTGTGACCAAGGTAATTTTCCTATGAAATTTAATCCACACATATAAATTGGCTAAGGAGACTCAATATTTCAAAATTTAGTTGAAGGAGAGTGGATTAGGTCATCATGGGGTTGGAAAGGATTACATTTGAGCATGTTTTTTTAGAGTGGGATAGTAGTATCCCATATGTAGGCATTTGTGGGCTATAATATGTCTATTACAATGGTGAATAAAAATTCCCCATGTGCTTAATCAAAGAGAAAAGGAAATTAATCTTGAGTGACATAATGAATTAGGTTATTTTAGACACATTATTTATTCCACTCTAGTGTTATCACTGTTAATTAATTGCTATTCAACATTATTGTATGATCAAACCCTAATTTATTCTATCATCCCAAATCATTATGTCTGATCATAATTTTATTCATATATCATGATGATACATCCATAATCATGTCCTTAAATTGTATCATATCATCAACTTATCAACCACATCTTGAATCAAATCATCACTTTGCAAACATCAGCCTGGATCAATTAATTGGATATATTATTCAATATTAAACTTCGAAAAAATCATCACAAATCAAATCATGAAAATTTGGATAATCTATTCCTAATAAAAAATCCATGAAATTGGATAATTCCATATTTATCTAAAATCCAAAAATTAATTTGGTCATAAATCAGTGAAATCATCCAATCTCTTCAAATCCCCATGCAAAATCACAAACTTCAAGGCAAGGATCAAGTGTGTAATAAAATCAAAATTTGAATTCAAAATTCTACCCCCTCAAAATTACATGCAATCAATTATTCTTCTAAGACAAGTCATCCCAATGATTCATAACTCCACTTCCTTACATACTTCAACTCCTCATATTTACTCCATCTCTATGCATTCATGAGGAAGATGACCAATCCTTCACCCTTGATCTTGAGATCAAATCATCGGTATAAAATAATTCACAAAAACTATGAATGGGAGGTATCCCATCTCATTTCAAAAAGATAACATAATACAAAAAATTTCTATAAAATCCATCATCTAAGCTTCAATCAAGTCATCCAAACATCAAATCCAAATATCAATTTGCAAGGGGAAGTGCTGCCAAAATCTCCACACATTCTCCATGAAGTTTTAACTACATTCCTCATCATTCGAGCAAGTCTCCATGTTAATAGGGCCATATTTTATTTAAGTTAAGTGAAGGTAATTATCCCCTAATCCATCTTAGCTTAATCTGAGGTAATCATTTACAGTTTTTTTAGCATTTCATTTATGCTTTTGTTGAAATTTTTAATACTTGAAATGTGCTAATGAATTTATTATGTGAATACATTTGACAAACCCAATGGGACTCATGGTGCATAATAATCATATAAATCAACTTGATGTGTTTGTTTAGTAATTATGAGATGTTTTGAGTAAAAATTCATCAAAAAAATTGCTGAATTTATGTATCTAGGCTTGTGGTACAAATGCCTTGTCTCCTAGCATATTCACACCCAAGATCAATAGATTCACCCTATGTGTCAGTGAATTCACATTTTATTTGCATAAACTAATCTATCTAACTTTATTGGTATTTCCATATAGTTTGTTGGATTCACACTACATTTTAGTTTATGGTAGTAATAGATTCACACTATATATAAACATAATTGTATTTTTTTGACTATTTTTTGTGTTTACAAGATTTCTATGGGATCACCATAGTAGTGGTAGATTCACACTATGTATCAATGAGATTACATTATTCTAACTCTTTTTTGTGTTTGTAGGATTTCAAAAATATTTCCCTATATTTTGGTGGGATTGTATTGTATTTTGATAAAATCACCTTGTTACTAAAGGATTTGCCTTTGTTCTTATTTTTACAAGTTTTATACTTACCAAATATATTTTATCAAACTACTAACTAATTTTTATAGGTTTCACCCATCCAAGACCAAAACACTAAAAAAACTTACACTACATTTGGGGTTTAAAAATTAATCACATATTTCAATTTGGGCTTAAAAATTTATTGCTTTGACTTTCAACTTTAGTGTGTGTGTGTGTGTGTGTGTGTGTGTGTGTGTGTGTGTGTGTGTGTGTGTGTGATTTAGCACTATGTATGCTCATCCCTCATGCCACAAGGCAAACTTGAGAATAAAAAATGACTTAGAACAATTGTTTTAATACCTAGGAAATCACTAAATATGATATTCCCTCACATTGAAAGGTAACCTTAGTAATCATAAATAACATGTGTCTATTTTATTTTAACTGTGTGACTTGGACTTGATTCCCAACTACAAGTCTTTATGATTTGGTGACTAGGATTTCATCCTCTAGTGTTAGGATCAACCCTGAGTTATGGTAGGGTATGAAAATTGAGGAAGGGGATGTTGTTATTGGTCAAGTGGTATCATGTTTTAAGTGTGTCATAAAGTGAGGGGTTTCCATGATCTAATACCTAGACCCTAGACAATACCCCTCGAGGTTTGATTTTATAACATCACTCCTTGAAATCATACATAAAGAGTGAGCACATAAGACTAAACCCTTTTATGTATCTTGTTAATCTTACTCTTCCATGGACTTGTGCCCCACCATACCATGGGGTATATAGGGGACACACCTATAAATCCTTGTTTGTCCTAGCTTAAGACCTTTTGACCGTAAATAGTTTTTAGTGCATGGAAAATAACATTCCCAAAGATACTCATGACATACCACTTGAAGTGAGGGTTAAGAGATTAACCTAGTCCCACTTCATGTGAGGTAGATTTATGGGGTATATATTAATTAGACACCCATCATTACTAGCATATGATTATGTTGCTTGTGTTTTCTTGATTGATTCTTATTAAGACCCATATTGTTTACAACCCTAAACATCACCTTAAATTAAACATAAAACATCCAAACTATGTTAAACAAACTAAGATAAATCAAGTTAAAACATCCAACATTGACTAATTCAAACAATCCAAAGTCAAAATTCAAACATCATAAATCAAGCAAAATATCCAACCTTGACTAAGTTAAATCTAAGTCAAATATCCAAAGTCAAAGACAAGTGAAAATGCTCCAACAAGTCAAAACATCTAATATCCACTAACTCAAACAATCTCAAAAATAAAACAATAATCCACATCAAATATTAAGCAATAAAAATATAAAAACATCCAAAAATTAACCAAAATAAGGAACAAACACATCATAGTAATCCAAATTTGAGAAACATACAAGTCAAGATCAAAAAATTCAACTTAAATCTAACTTAAATCCAAAATTCAAAGAAAATATAAAATAAATAAAAATAAAAATAAGTTAACCAGCTAAATATAACTTCAAATCTATGCCAACACAAATCAAAGACAAATTTGACATCCATGACATGTTTAACTAAAAGTGGAGTTAAATGCAATTCTAACTTTGATGACAATTTTGGTGAAACTCTATTTTGATTTGATCAAGATCAATAATTTCATTCTCATGCTAATATTAATAGTGATGCTGACCAAATTGAGTATGAAATTGAAACTCATACTAATACACCTAGAATGAATCTAAGAATAGTCTAATTTGAACAATATCTATTCAAAAACAAAGATGAAATCCTTCTATGACTACTAGAAATAGGTTCTAAATTACCTCCTGGATATTCCCTATAAAATTTTCAACACCTTATATGTACATAATATGAGGATGTCCAACACCAACATCAATGTAGAATTACTTCTAGTCACCAAGTCAACCTTAGACAAAATGAAGAAATATCCATCCAAATCCCACTAGCAAAGGGAAATCACCTAAAGTAGAAAAAGTGCCTCAAGATCAAACCTATCTAATGCTTTACCAAATTCAACAATTCAATTAATTTCTAACTTATTTTCCACCCTTAATAGTCCTCTATCAAATAATCAAAAGTAATATAACCAACAACAATAAGCCAACAACAATGCAAACACTGGTAAATCATCATCCACAATCAAAATATTCATAATACATCACCTATTAACCTAAATGTTAGTAAATTGAAAGCCACTAATCATGTATGTATATCCTCTAACCCCAATACCAACCAAAAATCACCCACAAATAAACCAATCAACCCTCAAACACACAATCAATATTCATAAACACCATCCCAAGCCATTCCATCTATGTAGGAATGGAAATAAATGAAGGATGTTCTTTAAGGACTAAAAGTAACCAAATTAGGAATTACAAATTTGAGGAGCTATGTACATAGCCTTTTGACAAATGTATCTTAACAATCCCATTTCCCACTAATTTTGAGCCACCCAAATTTGATAAATAAAAAGGAAATGAGACCCTAGAGTGAATGTTAAGGAATTTTCATGGCATGTCAATAAGTGGCATTCAGTGATATATTTATACTTATATTATTCCCTAGAAGCTTGGGAGGCCTATCCCTCGAGTGGCTATTTCAATTACCAAAAAGGTCAATCAAATATTTTATTGACTTATCTGAAAGGTTTTTGTGACACTTTTATTATAATGTGGAACATGAATTAACCATTATGGATTTATGCAATGAAAAAAATGAAATGGGTAAAGCTTCTCATCCTTCTTGTAATGATGGAGAGGCTTAACCAACAAATTTACTTATGAATTTTATAAAAAATAATGTCACATCCAGATTTCTCTCTCAGTGAAATAACCTATTTGATTCATGGATTATTATGGTTGATTAGTTGATTAAATAATATTTGATTAAGATTTATATCATATGTTGATTATGGGATAGTTATGTGATGCTTAATTTACATGATTATTTTTCTATGAGTTAGTAGTACTTTTATGTTCTATACATTATGATCATGTTTGTTAATTATACCACATTATTTTATGGATATAATGATATTTTGGGCTAACTACCTTCATTTTTGTGAGGTAGATGTAGGAATGATACTTCTCTCAGAGTGTGATGGAGGGAAAGCATCATTAGAGAGGGTGGTTTAAAGGAAGACGTTAGGGGATCATAGAGAACGAACCCACAAACCCTTTCACACACCACATTAATATTACATGTTGTGTGATTAATTATTTGATATATAGTTATAGTATGATTTATTTTTCATTTGAATAACTACTATGATGTTTTATGCTTTCACTAATCTATTTTTTATTGATAATCATGATTGATTTGTTTGAGTGATTTTGATAATTTAGTGATTGTACATATCTTATATTATATGATGTAATTGTTTGGTTGAATGAGTAAATTCGTTTATGTTTTACTTACCTTACTACCTTATTAGGTATGGTTGTATAGTATAATGATATGATGTTATGACAGATTAAATTGTTGTTATTGATCTATAAGATTTAGATAATAATAATTAAAAATTATTATTATAATATATATGTTTAATTCAAATGTCAAAAGATATAAATAACATTGTTTTAAAATATCTTTATATTTGATTAAATGTTTGAACAAATGTTTTATATTCATAATATATGTTAGATAATGAAAATATTGGTTATTATTGTTAAATTATTTAAGGAAACTATTGTGTTTGCTAAGTGTGTTTATGGATGGCATTGTAACATTAAACAATAGTCTTTATAATAAATAATTGTAATACCACACTATATAGTCACTATGTTAATGGGGATTCAATAGTTGTTGCATGAAAAGTTAATGATTAATCGACTAAGTTGATAGTCATTTCATGGTATGGAATGAATATTATGACTTGTGGTTTATTTGATTGTTTGGTCTATTCAGGAAGTCGATGAGGGAATTATGTAAGTCTATAGCATGCAAATATGATTGATATTTTAAAATGATTATTTTAGTCAGTTTAAAATAAGTTTTGAGATGATTAGGGTTACTAACCACTCATTAACTTTAGATAAACATCATTTTGTGAAAATCATGGAGTTTTTTATGTTTGCATGGTGGCAAATTGTAACAAACTAGGAATTATGTTGGGCTATCTAGGCATGCATATTTTTGAGTTAGTTAAGCTAGTTATTAATGGTGGAGAAGATGGTCACAAATAAATGAATGGAGATGAATAAAAAGAAAGTAAAGAAGGTTGTGGAGATACAACATGGCACATGGTATATAAAGAGTAGGAGAATAAATGAGAATAAGGGTGAATGAGTGAAGGAAGATATTTTACTTCCTTGGCATTCATAAATTCATAGGTAGGTTTTGTAATTAAATTCTTATGTGTGAAATATTGAATGGGTTTTTGAATTGTTATGGTTATTGGTTTTTTAATTTCTTGATAGATATGTAAAATTTGAAGGGTTTTATGTAGGGCTCTATGGAAGGCTAGGCATCCAAAGAACCCTCCATCCAACCTATGTTAGCCTGAGGGGGATTGGGTAGAGCCATAGACTTGCCTTGGTTGTTTTAGGATTTTAAGAAACTTTGTACTAAACTCCTCTCTCAATTCAAATAACTTTGTTAAATAATGGAAGACTATTCGTGACGGGTATATACGATGTGGCTTGAGCTAATTGGTTTGAATTAGTTTGTTATATATTCATTAAGGTATTTAGAATATGGAATGAAACCTTGGACTATATGTGGGTTCAATTGTGTAAATATATTTGGATTTTTGGGTATTAAAATATAGGTTAATTATTGCAAATATAGATTATGTAGTATATACATACCTATACATACAGACACACACACACACACATAGACACACACACACACACACACACACACACACACACACACACACACACAGATGAACCATTAAGGAGTATATACATACATGCATGCATATATAATACTCTAGTATTTTGAAACTTAGGGCTTTCGAGGGTAACTGTATGTATGACAGCTGTAGGATGCCTATTTAAATAAACTCAAAGTATTGGTTTCAAATGGATTTTGATACTTCAAATTTTGACATGAATTCTGTTCATTTAAAATATTCAAATCATAGTAGTCATTATGGACACTATTTCAAATCTAGTAACCTGCATATTTACTTATATGAGAATATGAAAACAAAACGATTTAAGCCTTAAGCCTGGGGATGGGTTGGTAGATGAATGAATGGTTTCTTTGTGTACTCAGTTTTATGCATAGATATATATACACTAAGGTTAATAAAAATATGACAATTAATATTTCATTATATTCACTTGATGTGAGTTACACAATTGTTAGCTTGACTATGTATTGTTATTGCATATTTAGAATTAGTTTTGATTTAAAAAAGAGCTTTGCACAGTTAATAGTATGATTGGATATACTTTTTAATGTTATTATGCATAAATAGGTATATATGGTTAAGTTTTTAATATTATATCAGAAGAGCTAGATTGGGCCTAGTTAGTTGAGTGTATGTTTGATCATATGCATTGTAAATGTAAATTTAATTTGATTGGATTATGATTTTTGATTAAAAAGATTGGTATAAATTAGTGGCTATGTATTTATGGAAAATATATGTGTATGAGTGAAACAAGAGTATTTGGATTTATCTAGTTTAAAAAAAGGCTATGGGACTATTTTTTTAGATGGATGTATATACATTGAGTATATAGAATACTCTAATATAGTAGACAATGGATGTCTTCTTCAAGTATACTATATACAATATGGTATTTGTATGATATTGAAATGGTATTCAAAGATTTATACACACACATGCACACATATGGTAAAATATATAGTTGTGAACTATGTCATAAATCTGAATTAGTTATATATATATATATATATATATATATATATATATATATATATATATATATATATATATATATATATATATATATATATATATATATATATATATATATATATATATATATATATATATATATATATATGCATAGTAGTGTAGTGCTTGAAAACATTATTACCTTACATTGTGTAAATGGATGCTTGTTATATATATTAATGTTTTTATATAAAGCATTAAAATAATGTATTTATGAGTTTAAATTCAAAACATAATAATATGTTTGGATTGGATTTTGTTTTATATGTGGAATATGAAAAATTATACAGGCTTGAGTTATAATGATTATTTCAGGGATGAAATATCACTATAAGTTACTTGTGATATGGGTAAGTAGCAGTTTAGATATAATAATTAATCAGATGGTATGTTATATTGATGACATTTTTTATTCTATTTATTATTTATAATAAACTAGATGATTTAAGATTTATTGCATTTCATTTGATGGACTAAAT
The DNA here is from genome assembly GCA_037957365.1 of Torreya grandis. Classification (NCBI taxonomy): domain Eukaryota; kingdom Viridiplantae; phylum Streptophyta; class Pinopsida; order Cupressales; family Taxaceae; genus Torreya; species Torreya grandis. Next base: position 906,837 of record JARHVA010000761.1, on the reverse strand, counting down.
TAATGTATTAGATATTTATGTATTTAGCATGATTTTTATTAGCTAAACTAAAATATTATGAATGAATCTATTGGTTATTATATTATTATATATTTTTACTAAATCTATCATTCATGACCCTAAATAATCAGTGGATGGATTCCACTGACTTAATTAGTGCCATCAATGTAAGATGAGGTGTAATCCAATCAAGTGGTGCATATGAATTTGACTGATCCTAGAGATCATTAATTATTGATAAATTTGGCCAAAGTAATATTTTAATTAAATATTATCATTTCATATGTTGATATAGTTTTCATATTTATGAGATATCATATTAGAATGGATTTATTTATGGTACACATTATGTATTAGATAACTTCAACACATAGGTTCTGATTTGTTACTCTAGGTTCCTGCATCATCATTTTCTACCCATATATGAAGAGAGGGACATCCTCTTGTTTAGGAGATAATGTGGGGGATCTATAGCCCATGGTTGGTGTGGAAAATAACTTGGATGATGATGTCCCTCTCAGATAGATTACTATACTAGGGACTACATTTGAGATTATAGATTGATGTTTGAGTCGTGGAGAGTCTTGAGTCATGGAGACTTTTCTTCTTAGAGATTTGTATCATGTTTTATTATTTGAGATATCATTATGTATTGCTAAAAAATGTAATATTTATGAATTATACTTCTATAATAGTGGTTTTAATGTTTTATCAATTGTGACTGAATTTATATTATTTTATTTATGAATAGATGTAATATTTATTAGTTATTCAGTATTGTTCAAAATTTCTATATATGTTCATGGTGATTATTAGCTAAGTGGATTAGTTATAAACCTATTGGTTAACTAAAGTAATACATTTAGTTAAAGATCACTAGTTAGGTTTCTCATGGTGAAATTTATATGATGAATATGTGTAATTAATTTAAAAAAAATTCTATATTCTGGTAAAACCCAGTGGCATTGTTACATTATGGTATTAAAACTAGGGATCAAAATATAGGACTTAATGTGTCTATGACTGCAAAATTATTATTATGATAAAAAAGAAGAATAATGATGCATTCTAGACTAGGAGGTGAGGATACTTCAAATACCAAACCCCCTATTGATCTAAATCAGTTTGCCATTGAGAAAGATACAAAGTTAGACCAAATCCTCACAACCATACAAGAGTCTAGGGATATAATCATGACCCTAGAATAGGAAGTGCATGTCCATGAAGAGAGTAATGATCAAGAGGAACCTAAAGAGCATCCTAATGAATAGGAATATCTTTAATACTAGAGGTATGAGGAAGTGCCACAAGATGTGAGAGTTTGAGTAGCTATAGAGTTGACACGCAACATGAAAAAGGTGAATCCACCCAATTTAGATGGAACTATTTTGGGGGATGGAGCTAAAGCCTGGCTGATAGAAATGGATAAGTATTTCAATTTTTGAAATTATTTTGAAGTCATAAAATTAATTTAGGGAACTTATTAGCTTGTTGGTACAACAATGATTTGGTGGGTAAATAATAAGATTGAGATGAACCTTAACTCAACCACCACCACTTGGGAATAATTTGTGACACTATTTAGGTCATGATGGCTTTCATATATATACTTTCATCAAAAGCTTATGAATTTTTAAAATCTTAATAAAGGAGATTTTTCAATGAATGAATACTGAGAGCAATTTACCAAGCTCATTAATTATGTACCTTAATATTAGGTAGATGAGAGGTTAAGAATCTATAAATTCATCATGGGATTAAAACCCTAAATTGGCTATGAAGTAGATGTGAATGATCCATCTACCATAGATCAAGTGTTTAAGAAGGTAGTCAAGCATGAGCAAAAACTAAAATCTCTTGCCCAAGTCAGAGGTAAGTTCAAAAAGAATTTTGTAAGTTATAAACCAAATTTCAAGAATAAGAAATAGAAGCAGAGGAGTGGAGACTCCAAGGGTTAGTTCAAGAATCAGAACACCAAGTTCAAAAGTGGTTTAAAGAATAGGAAACTTGGTAATGGTTTCAAGGGTAGTTTCAAGGGAAACCAACATATTGAGAATAAATGACTAGTTGGATGTTGCTTCACATGTGGAGGTGACCATTTTGCTCAAGAATGTTCTCAAAAAAAATTAAATAATAAGGGTTCTACTTCTCAACAAGGTACATTCTAACAATAGATTCATGTATCTATTAATAATCAATAAGTTGATTATCAAGATTTTCCCATATAACTGTTAGGTATTTTGTTTGATCATTATATTTCTATTTTGATTGACATAGGAGATATTGAATGTTTCATTCCTCTTAGAATTATTAGTAAATTATCTATAAAAGTTGGAGTTATGGAAAATGCATGGTTGGTACAATATGGGAATGAGTCAAAAATCAAGGTTAACAAATGTCTTGTCTAAGTGGAGATTAGGTTGCCTGAGTTTACTATAGTAGTATATATTTTTGGATCACTTTTGGGATCATATGATGTGATCATAGGATTCAATTAGATTATAAATCATAAAACCAAGGTTGACTATTTTATGAAGAAGGTTGAGTGTCAAGATGATTTCAAAAATCAAACAAACTTTAGGGTAAGAAAAAGGAGTTGAAGCTAAGGTAGTTTTTTGTAATTCATCTCAAGAAATCGCAAATGAAAGGATGCCATGCATTTATAGTTAAGATAAATGAGATGGAATAACCTATGGAACCATTTATTAAAGATTATCTTTTTTTGAGAAACTTTCATGACGTGTTTCTAGAAGAATTACTAGGATTGCCACCTAAACATGAGTTTGATTTCTTGATTGATATCATACTTGGATCAAAACCACAATATAAGGTACTATACATAATGACAAACATTGAATTGGTTGAGCTAAAGGCACAAATTCAAGATTTATTGTCAAAAGGGTTGATTCAACCAAGTGTGTCACCATGGGTGAAATAGTTGTCTTTGTCAAAAGGGTTGATTCAACCAAGTGTGTTACATGCATTGATGATATTTTTGATCAAACATGAGGGGAAATAATATTTTTTAATATTGATTTTAGAGGAAGGTATCACTAGTTGAGGATCCGTGAAGAGGATATTCTAAAAAAAATGTTTAGGAATTGATATGGGAACTACGAGTTCATAGTGTTACCATTTGAATTGACAAATTCTCCAATAACATTTATAAAGCTTATGAAAAGTGTGTTTAGAGTTTATGTAGATCATTTTGTTTTAGTATTTCTATATGACATCCTCATTTATTCTAAGGATGAGGAAGAACACTTACAACATCTGAAATTGTATTATTTACTGAAGCATAAGTTATATGGCAAGTTATCCAAGTGTGTATTTTTCCAAAAGAAAGTGTAGTATTTGGAACATATTATCTCTATGGAAGTTATTTTAGTAGATACAATAAATATAAGAGCCATTATAGAGTGGTCAACACCAAATAATGTGCATGACGTAAGGAGTTTCATGGGATTAGTGGGATATTAAAAGAAATTCATTTCAAAATACTCTAAGATAGCTAACCCAATTACCTCTCTTTAGTGTAAGAATCAGAGTTTCATCTAGTCAGATAAGTGTGAGGTATCCTTTTAAGAATTGAAAAGGAGTCTTACTTCAACACCAGTGGTAAGAGTTCCTGATCCTAATGGTAAATTCTCAATGATCATCGATGCATCTAGGGATGGACTATGAGGAGTTCTTATGTAGGATGGATCAGTGGTATTTATACATTTTTTATAAGTTTGGAGGCATTATCTATTAGGAAAACCATTTGAGCTCAAGATTGATAAATTGGGACTCAAGTACATTTTCACCCTACCAAATCTAAATGCTCATCAAAGATGATGGTTAGAGTTATAGTCTAATTACAATTTTGATACTAATTATATCAAAGGTAATGAGCATAGAGTAGCTAATGCTATAAGATGAAGGAGGTACATAGCAATTGTGGCTACTATCAAGACTACTTTTAGATATAAAGTGATCAAATTCTCCCCAAGAGATGAATTATATGATTAGGTCAAGAAAGTGCTGTCTAAGAATGCTCAAAACCCTAGGTATAAAGGATTTAGAATAGAAAGTGGTGGTATTTTATAATACAATAGAAGGATGTATGTGCCTGATAGAGAAAATTTGAGAAGCACAATGTTAAAGGAATTGCACAATGCCCCATATTCAGTACATATAAGAGTAACCAAGCTCATGGATGAGCTTAAACCACTCTATTTATAAAAAGGAATTAATAAAGATGTAACATATTTTGTATTTCATTATCTAAAATGCTAGTATATGAAAGTTGAACATGTTCATTTAGCTAGATTGTTGTATCCATATGACATACCAAAATGGAAGTGATAGGTGATTAGTATGGACTTCATCCAAGGTTTTATATTATCATGAAATTAACATGACGTGATCTTGGTTGTAGTTGACAAACTAACCAAGGTAACCTAATTCATATCAAGAAATTTGACTGATGATGCACCCACATTTTTGAAGATATTCATGAAGTGTATCGATTATATGGTTTTTTAGAGAAGATAATTTTGGATTGAGATTTGAGGATGAATTCTAAGTTTTGTTTGACTCTAAATTTAACTCTGGGTACATAGTTGAACTTTAGCACTACTTATCACCCACAAACTAATAGACAAATAGAGTGAGTTAACCAAGTTTTAGAAGATCTCCTTAGTATGTATTTCATGGATAAAAAATAAAAGTGTTAGGAGTACCTTCCATTGGTTGAATTTGCTGAAAAAAACTCATACCAATAAACTTTTAAGATGGATCCATTTGAGGCATTATATGGAAGGTGTAGAATAAAAATTAGCTAGAATAGGTTAGAAGTTAGGGTAGTCTTTGGACCTGAGATGATTTCAAAAATGGAAGAAAAAGATAGGACAATCAGGTAGAGGTTGGCCAAGGCCAATGATAGACAAAAAATTTATGCTAATCTAAAGAGAATAACTAGGCAGTTTTATGTAGGTGATAAAGTGTTTCCATGGGTTAAGCCCTAGAAAAGCTTGATTAAATTTGGGAAGCCATCAAAACTTTCACCAATATATGTGGTATCCTTAGAGGTTTTGAAAGTGGTAAATATTGTAGCATATAATCTTGCATTGCCACCAAATCTAGCTCTTTTGAATAATGTCTTCCATGTGTCTTATCTTAAAAAGTATATTGATTATTCTTTAGATGTGTTGGATTAGAATGTTTTGTAGGTTTTGGATATTGGGGTGGTCATAGTAGAAACAATTTGAGTAATTGACACTCACAAAATCCATTTGTGTAATATAAAAGTATCAAAGTGCAAGATCCAATGGAACTGATATTTTAAAGACAGTGCCACTTGGGAGGACTATGCTAAATTTTACAGGTTGTTTCCACATTTGTTTGCTTAATTTTTTGTTGCTTATTATAGTATTTTTTATTAAATAATGTTTTAAATTCATAAATTTTGTTTGAATAAATGTCATCAGGATGATGACTTAGCTTTTGGGGAGAAATATGTCACATTCTAATTTCTCTCTAAGCTAAATAACTTATTTGATCTATGGATTATTATGGTTAATTAGTTGATTAACTAATATTTGAGTAATATTTATATCATATGTTGATTATGGTATAGTTATGTGATGATTAATTTACATGTTTAGTTTGTTATGAGTTATCAATACTTTTATATTATGTACATTGTGATCATGTTTGTTAATTATACCACATTAGTTTATGGATATAATGATGTTTCAGGATAACTACCTATTAGTCAATTTTGGCCTACATATAGATATTTCAAGGATTGATAAATATTCTTGATCGAGAGAAGGACACAATTATAAAGGAGGAATATCATATTGCTTACAATGCTTTTGAAATACTTTAATCAAGATTAAAGTGTAATTCTATTGATTTTAGAGAAATAGGTCTACAAAGTAAATAGAGGATTCATATAAGTTTTCACAGGTAATCTTATATTTCAGGTCATGGAAAAGTTTTCTTATAATTTAAGATATCATTCAAGCTTCCAAAGATCAAACAAAATCTCAAAAGAACAAGTCTAGGGAGCTAGGTGATCATCAAGACGTCACTCAAAAATGAACTAGCTAGCTAACTTGCGTATTTAATATCCTTACTTAAAAAGCTCTCAAAATCAACAAATTAAGTGGGTTCAATATTTTTAGTATCAAGAACATCTCTTAAAATTTTTGTGCCTCCATTAATTTTTTGCTTTGAGATATGAGCCTTCAAAGTTGACCCAATAGATGAAGATGTTTGCATGGATGTCAAGTTAAAACTCAAGAAAAAATTCATCAACTCTTAAATTTGAAAATTTATGGGACATCAAATATGGTCTATGAGACATCAAATATGGTCTAAACGATGTCATTAATGGTTTCACAAACATCAAAATAAATGTCAAGAAAAAATCATTTGAGCTTAAATTTGATAGCCTACAAAACATCAAATACGTTCGTGTAAATGCCAATTTTAATCATGGTAAAGAGCCACTGGGTGTTAAGTAGTGGGTCCCAAGTAGATATAAGGTCTTGTATTTAATCACTCATCAAGATCAGATGGTGTGTATGAGTCAAAGAGGTTAGTGAATCTAAGGAGCTAATGAGTCAAGGACAAGTGTCACAAGCATGTTCAGTTGGTAGAAGATTGATGGATCATGGGCATCCATACATAGGTAAATAAATAAAGTTAATAGAGTTATAAAAGTCAAGGGTTCAATTCATAAATTGATGACCAATGCACATCAAGAAAATATAATGAGCTTTCATTGAAGGTTGATGAACCAGTTCTTTGACCTAGGTGAAAAAAATCTTAAGGATCCATATCACTATTAGAGATCGATTAGTAGCAGACATTATCATATAGGCAAGATGGTCAAGGAAAAGGCTCTATCACCATTGAAGGTTAAATAAGACCTTTGGTTGATAGCTTATAACTTGTTGACCCTATTTTAGAGTCATTCCATTGACATGTTCATTACTTCAAGATGAAGGATCCTCGTACACAGTAGCCTCTTAGCTCTCATAGGGTTTTGGATGAAGGAGAGGTGTTTGATATTGGATGAAATATAGAAATAAAATATGGACTAGTGTTTGTGAAGCAAATTCAAATAGTTTATAGGTTTTCATAAATATTGTGACTGTGTGAAAAGCAATGGTCTAAGATTAGTTTTTACCTATAATGGACACAAGTTTGAGTTAGAACTAGTACATATGTAAATATGATCATAGAGAAGTGTCTCACTATCATTAGAGTCACATTTTCAATAAAAAGGTATAGATGGACACTTAATGTAGGTATGGAATAATTCAATCAATTCCAAGACATGATCCTTATCAACAGATCATTAGATGATATCATGAAGTTATAAGAAGATGACTTGGTGGTTAAATAAGGATCATGGTGAATTAAATTATTTCATAAAGCCTTTGAAATTGTGCTTTTTTATAATCCATGACTCAACATCCTTGAGAATGATAATACATCAAGAGCAGTTGGACCTCATTCAATGTTTTCTATCTACTTAGTTCCTTCTCTCTTTCATCCCATTTTTTTATAAATATAGGATTTAAAACCTTGAAAACAACTAAGAAATCTATCTCTTGGGCATGACTAGACTCTGCCCAAATTTGATCTTTTAAACCTCTTGAGATAAATAAAGGACTCTTTTTCAGATTTTATTATTTTGGTATAGTGTGTTAATGTTAGATTGATTTTCATATGTGGTAGAAATCTCTCCCTTGTTAAATCCTGATCTAACCTAGCTACTAGATTATCTTATTATGCATGTCATGTTTAATGTTTAATGTCATTTGATTAAAGCTAGTAAGTGGATATATTGACTGAGTAGTACCTTGAATTAGGCATCTCCATCATTTCCATTAGGTTTTGATCATTTGGTGAACCTTTGCATGAAATATTGATGTATAAAAACATTTGGAGTTATAGATCTGATCTCATTAGTGTTTTTAGAAGTACAATAGAGTGGATGAACAATCACATTATTGGTTCATCACCTCCTTTACATGTTTTCATGCATTAGTACCCATTTCGCTCTCCCTTTTCCTAGTTAGATTTAGTTTAGGTGATAGATCCAAAAGGAATTTATCCATCTCTGGAGGTCTGACCCTGTGATAAGTGACCCATAGCCTAGGGTTAGTCCCATGTTAGTCTAGATTTTGAGAAAATGACTTGAACAGTCCCCTTCTCAGCTAGGTTGTAAATCTAGAATGTCAATAGTTTTGGCACATTTGGTGGGACACATTGGAGCTGATCTTGGTGAAATTTCAATTTTAGTAGTGTTATTCATGAAGAATTTGATGATTCTAAGCACAAGCAATTTTTTTTGAAAGTCCAGGCAATTTCCAAGTAAGTATATTTTCATTACACTATCCTGATGTTATTTTCATGGTTGTGTATGAAGGAAATCCCTATGTAATACCTCCTTATTATCCCTATGGTGGACTATACTAGCTCTATCATGATCTATATGATCCTTGTTATAATCCTAATCAGCCTTATCAAAAGTTTTATCAAAGCCATGATGAGCCTTATCAAGTTTAACATGATCCTTATTATCAAGAGCATGACTCTTACCTTCCTTATGAACCATATTATCACATCCTATTTTCCTCTACTAGGTTTTAGCTTCATGAATTATTGTCCCTTTAGCATATGTGTCATTGCAACACAATGGCTATATTACTTATGCTTACATTTGTGTGAATATTTGGTCTTGATATGCAAATCAAGAAAACTAGATATTTGATTTTTTGGAGTAAATTAATAAAAATGGTATTAATGTTATAGTTAAAATAAAGATTTGTTATAATTTTAAATTATTTAATTATATTAGTAAATTTAATTAAATTGAGGAAATCAAATTATTATGCTAATTAATAAATCACAATTAAACACACTATATGAACTCATACCTTAAAAAGAGAAGTCAAGTTACCTTCTTGTTAACCTCCTAAATCAAGGGAGATGAATTGGGAGTTCATCTGATACTTATGTTGTAACTCCTAGTGAATGATTTGGAACAAATAATTCAGCTAGTTATTAGTAGCATGCAAAAAAAGGAAAAGAGTTTTATAAATTGAGAAATTTCTAGAAGTTGAATATGTAGTGAGAAGGAGAATATGGTGAAGGAACAAGATAGGAGGTTGGACCCGACCATTTTGGCCATACTTATCATGCAAAAGTGAAGAAAGGTGAACTTAAAGGGCACATTGTGGTTATCAAGATCATATCAAAAGACAAGATTACAATGGCCATAGGTATTGAATATGTGTGCAGAGAAGTTAAAATTTTGAAGGCACTCTCTGGGAATTATAACTTGGTCAGATATCATGATGCGTGCGAGGACACCAATAATGTCTATATTATCATGGAACTATGTGAAGGTGGAAAACTTTTGGATATGATTTTGTCTAGGCGTAGATGGTATTTAGATGAAGATGCAAAGGTTATTATTGTATATATTTTGAGTGTATCTAATGTGTCCATTATAGAAGTTCAATGATGCATGTCACTATACTTTGCTCATTGCACCAAGGCAATTCTATTTGCAAACATAGATCAAGTAGGTTTGTTTATTCTTATATATATATATATATATATATATATATATATATATATATATATATATATATATATATATATATATATATATATATGTCTCACTTTGTACTTCTATGAGATTTCCTAGTGGGGCTCTTGCTACACATGTTTTAATGGATGATCCTTCATGTTACAAAATTGATATTTCTGAAGTAGTAAACCATAAGAAGGTGCTAACTAAGCCACAGGTTCAACGCTTAAAATGCTTCTCTCATGATTTGAACAAGTGAACTACTATAATCCAAACATATTTCTATTGGATGAACATGCATACAACTGTTTAAATTAAAGATGATGATGCTGCTTAAGAAAATAATATGCCCCAAGCTACCTTCCATATCCATATGATGATACATATGATTATTCATAGATGCAACTACCATTACCATTACCTTATCTTCCTATAGTCACTTCTTTTTCTCTTATAATCTCAGTCATTCTAGCTACACCATGCCAAGCACTCTCTATGGCTATCCATTTTGTGGTCACCTCTTGACTGTAAATCCACATAAATTGAATAGGGGAGAAAATTTCTATGTCAATCAATGTTTATTGATCCTTCAAATATACTATTTTCTGACATATATATAAGCCACCAAATTTGTGGACTCTGATTGTAGCTACGAGTGTGTTGGATAGAATTTAATTGTGACTATACTTTTGATTGAAGGGTGACTTTATTCATTGTGAAAGAGACAATTAAAGAGGTGTTGAAAAATGCAATCATAATGATATGAAAAGCAGATCATAAAATTGTTAAAATTGGTAAGTGGTTTCTGAAAGGTAGTGTGAATCTTATATTATTATTATTTGTTATTTTATTTTATTTTTTTCTTTATATTTTTATTAGTCAGTATTTTAGTATGAACCCTCACATTTTCATCCTGACAAACTATTTTACAGATAATTTTAAAAAGATATCATGGTTTCTAATTTGATTGGCAAATCTAATTTGATTGCATTCTTTTTAGGCTTTGATAGCCCATAGCACTGCATTGAAAAACCCTTTTGTTGTTTAAATGCTTTTTGTTTCCAACCATTAAGATAATTGTTTGATATCTTTCAATGAAAAAAAATAGTATAATCCCCAATAAATTTTATTCAATCCACAAACATGAAATTTACATATGTTTTTAGATGAAGTCATATATTGATCTCATCTCAAGGTGTTATAAATCTACATAGATTCGATTACAAAGTAATCAAGATTTAGGAGGTAGAGTTCCTAATTAGAAGATCGATGGCCTATCAAATTTAATAGAAGATAACCATCTTATCACCTTGGATAATTAGATGGAAGGGGTTTTGGTTCTTTATCTATGTAGCAGTGAAATTTAATGATCAATCTTAAATTTGAATGGAATAAGCTCAATTAGTAAAAGTATCAGGGTTTTCATAATAGGCTCAAATATGGTAAGACGTATTTAGGTTTAGCCTTTAATAAACCATTAAACTTGAATGACTCTTGGAATTAGGAGGAATAGTTTGGGATGGAGTCACATGAAATTATAATGCTCTTAGAGGAACTTAATGCGCTTATTGCAAGGATAGGTGAACTTAGAGATGCACTTTGGTAAATAGAACACTACTCATGATATTTCTTCAAGAAAAATTATGGTTCATCCCTTGGTATAGTAAACAATGAGGTGTATATATCTAATTTCATAAGATATATATGATTCATTATTTTGAAATGGCTTGCCTTCAAATGATTTCACTACTTAGTGATACTCCTATATGCTCAAGTCTAATTATCATTTTATGTATATTGTTATAAACCTTGGTAATTTCATATAGGTATAAAGATGAGGTATTATAGCTTAAGGATTATCAAGTCGTATAGTCACAAGAGTAAAATCATATTCACTTTATGGATAGATAACCCATCTATATGTAGATATTATAAGGTTGTAAAGGATGGTATTATGATTTGGAACTATTTAGTGGTGTTCTTGATAGATATATTATTATAGGTGACAAACTATTTGATACCCTTTTTGTATGTGGTTAAAGCCCACAGTCTGGAAATATAAGTGGACACAAGAGTGATGGTGGACAACACTAATCTTATATTATACATGTATTGATGGGAATGATATGGTTGTAAATATTATTGAGTGTTCTCTTTGCAATGAAGGAACATATTTATAGCCACTTATTTTTTGCACTCGTGTGAGGAAATATTGAGTAATCATTTATACCTACACCTTGTATGCATCCTTAGGAGGAAAATTTTCAGTAAATAAGTATACCTTTAGTAGTTTCATATAACTACTTCTAGCCCTAATTCTACGTATGTAGGTGACATCATATACATGTATGACAACTTAGGGAGTGAGCACGGGCATAAGAAACTAACCTTGATAGGTATTCCTTAGTATGACATCTATTATAAAATGCTAGTGAAATTAAATAGTCTTTTGTAACACAATATCGTTATGCAAATTAATAAATAGTATCAAGTTTATTGCATCTTATAGGATGAACACATTATGCGATACCTTTTGTGAGAAATTATCTGTGTAATTAGTTAGACATTTCTATAATAGCATAGTGCTTCATGAGGTGTACCTTGAGCTTAGGTTTTCATTGGTTTGTTGTTGAATGTATACTTAGATAGTATAATTCTAACTTGCTTTATTATTATTGAAGTTCTACTCAGATAATATAATTATCTCTTGCTTGACTATTAATGAAGTTATACTCGGATAATATAATTCTATCTTGATTTATTATTATTGAAGTTATACTCAGATTGTATAATTCTAACTAGCTTTATTTATTATGATTGGGTGTAAGATTATTGATTATTGTTGAGTCGAGTGCTCAAACACAAAGACCTATGACAATATGGGATGTCATATAGTTTTATAGTATAAAAAGTACCCAATTTTTACATACTATATTCATTATATCTTAACTTATACCTAAATAAATTTATAAGTTATGGTTGTTAACATTTAGGTAGAGTGATAATGAGCTATGATAGTATGAGATATCATAAGATCCTTCAGCTTAGATGTATATACCCAGGTGGTACATATTATAGCTATATATATAGACTCTTACCTAAACTAATTTTTCTAATGATTTTATGATTATTGCTTGAGAAATATGTTTATATCAGTTAGTTAGATAAATTATATGCGTGCATATAATCTTATGAATATAAAAGAATGATAGGTTTGACTGTTATGTACTTTATGTCTTAATTTATTTTGTATACTTAGCTATGTCTAGCTTGTGATTTTATATGGATCTAGGTATGTGGTTTCCTTCATCATTGCTTATATCTAGGTTTGCATATGAGAGTGCTTGGGTAAGCACACAAGTCTAGATAATCAAGATGTTATGCTAGAGTGAGTCACTTAGCTATGAGATTAGACCATAGCTTTAGAATCTCATTCGTGTCATGATTAGTTGTTCCCTATTGGCTTAGAGTGCCAATCCCTTTGGTGGTGACATCTCGTGGAGGAAACCATCATAATTAAAAGGAGAACTACATAAAACCCTGATTTTGAGGAGCAGATATGTAGGCTGCCCTAATTGTGGTAGGGGTATCAGGTCTAGATCCTTAGGCTAGGTTAGGGTAAACTTGATTGTTGGTAATCCATGTGACTAGTTGAATTAGTACCGATATTTAGTATTGTAATGTTAAAACTATTACTACTTGTAGTTGTGGATTATGACTGACTAAAGTATTATATCAACTATGGAAGGTTGAATGTTCAATATTTAGTTTTGAAAAAACAAATTACTACTTTTTCTAAGAAAAACTAGGTAGGTTGTTACATGTGGTATCAAAGCTTAGGTTCGAATGCTAGGACCTAATGAGTCCATTAACATTTTCATATCTTCTGTTTACCAAAAAGTAGAATTGAGCAAAATGTGTGGTACATTGAGTGGGTACCCTAAGAGCATTCATAACCCCTTAGAGTTATTAAAGGGTGGGTTTATCAAGTGTCTCATTGGTGATGGTTATATAAGGTGTATGAATAGGATAGTACATATCTTAGTACTTATGTTGTGAACAAGAGTATTCTTACCATATTTTTGATCTTTTGATTGAACACCTTGAGTATGACTACATCTTTCTTGGAAAATTGAAACACCTTCACCATTTGCATTTGTGTTTGACACATATGGAGTGCTTCTCATTTAAATATATAAATACTTTCATTTTGTATCTTGTTTACATAAAAACTAGGAATGGGAATTTCCTTAGTTGATTACAAATGACTTGATTACAAATTCCTTTGTGTTAGGAGTTTGTAGATTAACATCATTATTTGACTTTTACATATATGTACTTAAGAAGAAGTATCCTCTCTCCTCGTTAGCTTGGAAATGAGTTATTATTTTTATTCTACTTGTACATCATTTTAAGCTACCGAAAAGGTTCACATTTTGAGGATGTTAATTTAGTGTTTTCTTAAGTGGAAACTTGCTTTTGAAATATTGTTTGATCTCATTTATCTTAAGTTTATGGGATAGTGTTTCCTACTTATTAAGAAAAGTTGTAGGATTGGTTAGATTGGTGAATCCTTGTGGTTAATATATATTTTTTTCTAGTTGAGGAAGTAAGTTATGATTATACTCTTACAATTTGGTAAGTAGTGTGGATTGTAGTTTTATCTTTTACCAAGTGAAGATAGGTAGGAAGTTTTGTTTTGAGATGTTATCTCTCTACTTTATACTTGTACCTTTATATAATTACATGTTGACGCAGAAGATTGCACCCTTGGCAGGACACTGAGCTCCTGCCTTCCACATGTCAAAATGGAAACTCCCCTCTCACTTGTGGGACTGGCAAAGTTGGAGGGGAGAGTCTCTAGGTAAGGGCTAGCTCCCTTTGATGCATCTGAGTTGTTCCAATGAGTTATAATGCATATATATAAATGTATAATGGGGGGGATGAAAAGGGAGAAGGATTATAGGAAAATAAAACTACTCTAAAAGAGGTGATGCACCAAATGATTTGACCTACTCACACTCAGACTCTGAACCATACAAGCACATACGTACACTTCAACTGGTAAATGGACCAAACTGTAGGAAGTTTAACGGGGAGGCTTTAATGGAACACATAGAAAATAGGGACTCACCATAGGTGCTGTGGAAGGGGCACACTGTATAATAGATTCTTTCTATCTTTGCGCTTCCAGGTACAACTCTTCTTGTCACCTGAAAGAATGGCACCTTATAGACACCGGGTGTGTTGGTGTTAAACCTATAAAAGCATTAGGAAGTAATGACTAAACACAAAATTAACACTCAAATACACACAGAGATATCTAACTATAATAGAGGTAAAAATGTGTTTATTGATTTTAGGTGAAAATTTGCCAGGGCTTCACCTTACAAATGTGAAAGATATTTTTATAAATGAGAAGTCTGTAATATATAGAGGAAGGAAAGAGGCCTTTTGGCACCCTTTTTATAAAGTAACCATGTGCATTTTGATCATTGGGAAGAGCAAGCTGCTTACACATCATATGAAAAATTATGGGCTGCACCGTTTGTCTGCTTACAAGACCGCTCCTTCAAGGTGATTATGTGGCTTGTCTACTCATTAATGAAAAATGAAGAAAAATGAGTCACACCATTAGTCGTTCATTCCTCCTAATGATCAATTCATAGAAACTGTATCATCTACTGGAGTAACTTCTTGAATCTGTGCCTCCCTTCACCACTTGGACTATCTGCTTGTTCCTACACTTGGCACTTTTCTCTCTTTGTTCCCTGGTCTCTTTGTTGGTGCTCAAATGACTAATTATCTATCATAAAAATGATGTTCATAGACCCATCATCATTTGAAAAATAATGGCTAATCTATCTTCTTAAAGTTGATGACTTCCAGGACGTCACCGTCCTTGGCAAATTCCTTCGGGCCTTTTCCTTTGACTCACCCTCTATTTTAGTCCCTCTCGGAGGGGAAGTATCCCTTTAGGTCTAGAGAAATGCCCTTCATTTGGTAGCTAGGAGCCCCCTGCAAGGGCACCTATCCTTTGGTGACCTTTTGTCTCTTCGGCCTTTTCTGTGAGCTTTTTTCTCACAGACAAAAAGTCTGCGGGAATTGGCCACTTTGATCTCTTTTGGGGTTTTCCCCAGGTCTTTTTGAGCTCGGGGCCTTCCTCTAAATTCCTTTAGACTTTTTGTCTAAAGGAATTCCTTTAGACAAAAAGTCTGAAGGAATTTGGAGGAAGGTTGCGAGCTCAAAAAGACTCGGGGAAAACCCTGAAAGAGATCAAAGTGGCCAATTCCCACAGATAAAAAGTCTATGGGAATTGGCTGCTTTGATCTCTTTCGGGGTTTTCCCTAGGTCTTTTTGAGCTCGCAGCCTTCCTCCAAATTCCTTTAGACTTTTTGTCCAAAGGAATTCCTTCAGACAATTTTTTTGAAAGAATTTAATGCCTTAAGACTTTCTGCACATTTTTGAAATCCTTCAGCTACCTTCAAAATGCTCCCTGCCCTCCGTAAGGGCTTTTGAACCCAGAACTGCCCTCCGCAAGGGTACTTGCCCTTTGGGAGGCTTGAACCTTTAACGTTGAACCACTCCTTTGAATTAACCATTGAACCAATCCATTAAACTATTTCAATGGTTTAAATGATTGTTAAACCAAGGCTTTAAACCGTTTGATTGAACCATGCTGATGAACTTTAACATTGAACCAAAAATGTTGAACCAACACATTGAACCGAGTCGATGAACCGATTGAGTGAACCAAGTGATTGAACCAAGGCTTTGAACCAAAGTGATGAACTTGCCAATTGAACCAAGGCATTGAACCAAAGTGATGAACTTGCTGATTGAACCAAGGCATTGAACCAAAGTGATGAACTTGCTGATTGCACCAAGGCATTAAACCAAGGCATTGAACCAAGGCATTAAACCAGTTCAATGGTTCAATAGTTCAAAGATGTTAACCTTGTGAATTTTTTGACAAGAGTTTGAAGAAGCTTTGCAAACCTTGCACTCTTTGAACTGGTTCTTCATGTGCCAAAGGACTCGCCTGTAGAGTTCATAGAAAAATCTATGCCCACAAAAATGGTAGAAAACACCTGCAGAGTCCATAGAAATTTCTAGACTTGTGCAAAATCAAAAAATGAAATGGCCCAGAACAACAGGGGAAGAAGGGGACTAATTTTTTGGGCCTGTTGGAACAAAAATGGTCAACAAATTAATGACTCATAGGGGGAGCATGCCTGCTATGATTAGAAACTAGTTGCCTCAAAATCCATTGGGCATGGATTCAGAAAGTAACTTAAAGATCAGCAATAGCCCTGATAAATTCAAGAACCAAACATGAAGATTTACCCCAAAAGGAAATGAAAACACACACAAAGCTAAGAAAACTACTAACATGTGCAAAAAGCACTTAGGGAAAATAAGAGAAAAGCAAGGGAAATATATACATGATGGAAAAGGGACTCAATGGTAGTGCTTAAGATGTATCCCATTAATTGGGATATACAGTTCTTCACCATCCAACCTGGAGAGTTGGAATGCATTATGTTGCTTGCACTGAGTGATTACGTATGGGCCACTCCATAGGGCATCAAACTTCATGTGCTTTCTAGGCTTAGCTCGGTCCTCATCCCATTTTAAGACAATGTCTCCTTTAGAGAAACCTTTTGATGAAGATTTCTTGTCAAAGTGTCTCCTCGTTTGCTGTTGGTGGCTAGTCATAGAAGCCATAGCCTGGTTTCTTATCTCTTAGAGTTCCATCAGCTCACATAGCCTAACCTCCATGCTATTTACCTCTTCTAATTATAGCTGGCAAGTGAGGTCCAAGGCTGGCAACTCAAGTGAAATGGGGATCTTAGCTTCTCTTCCATAGATGAGCGTGTATGGCAAGTTACCAATTGCCCTCTTCGGGGTGACCCTATCTGCCCACAGGGCTATTTTCAACTTGGCATGCCAAGTCCTCTGATTCTCCTCGATGGTTCACTTGATGATCCTGATCAAGTTCTTATTTGTAGATTCAACCAACCCATTCCCTTGTGGGTAGTAATTGGATGAAGTGTTGAGATAGATACCATATCTCAGTGCCCATTCACTTGTTTTAGTTCCCAAAAAAGCTAATGCATTATCTGAGATTATGGTTGTTGGAGCCCTGAACCTTGTCACCAGATCCTCATAAAAATCCAAGACTGCACTTTCATTGGCCTCCTTTAGAGCAACAACCTCTACCCATCTTGTGAAATAATCTGTGATGGTCAAGACCCACTTGTGCCCAACACTGGAGGGAGGATTAATCATCCCTATGAAGTCAAGGCCCCATTGCATGAATGGCTACTCTACCTGAATAGGCTGTAAAGGCATGGTAGACAACCATTGCTTCCCATCAAAAAGTGTGCACTTTTGGCACTTTCATACCTAGAGTAGGCCAGAAATAGCCAGCTCTCATTATTCTTACTGCTATAGCCCTAGGAGCAAAATGACCACTGGCTGGCCCATCATGGAACTCAGACCACACCCTGTCAGCCTGATATGAGTCCAAGCATCTTAAAAAGACTCTTGAGAGATCCCTTCTAAACAACACCCCATCAATCAGAGCATAAGGGAGACACTGGTGTCTAAAATACCTTCTCTTAGTCCTGTTAAGTGAGAGCAGGCACTCACTAGTGAGAAGGAAATGCCTCACATCTAATGTCCAATCTTTCATGACAAATGGTTCATCTACTATAGCTATGTCATGAATTAGCAAATAGTCCTCTTTTTGCTGCATAAAGTTTGCAGCAAGGTGCTCACACAGGCCTCTCCCCCTTACTAGTTTGGTGATCTTGATATTGACATCATATTCCATCACCTTAGTGATTTACCCTACTCTATTTTCATTCAGGTCTCAGTTGATCAAGAAATCCTTGATTCCAAGATGGGGGACCATGAGGTGGATTCTGTTATTGGATAGTATATGCCTAAATTTCTTCAGTTTCGTATGACTGCCAAGACTTACTTTTCAACATATGTGTATATAACTTCAAAACCTTCTAGGCCTTAGCTAAAAAATGCAATTGGCTACTCAAGGTTATCATCACTTGCTTGGGTAAGCATCGCAGAGATTACCTCTTCATTGCCAAAGGTGTAGAGGTTGAAATCTTTGGTGAAGTTAGGGCTGATCAAAGTGGGAGCCTGGGCTATGATCTGCTTGATTTCTTCAAAACTGTATTTTCTCTGTGCTGTCCATGTGAAATCTTCACTCTTCCTCAACATAGAGGTTAATGGCTTGACCATCTCCATAAAATTTGGGATAAATCTCTATATGAAATTTATCTTGCCGAAGAAGCTTTGCTTGCCTTTCTTGTGCTTAGGTAAGGACAACTCTAGGATAGAGCAAACTCACTCTAGATCAATAGCCAAAACTTTTGAAGAAACAATGTGACCAAGGAGCTTCCCCTTGTGGACAGAGAATACACATTTCTTAGGATTGAGAGAGATGCCAAACTCTCTACACCTCTCAAAGATTTGCTTGAGGTGTTTCATGTGTTGGCTCACTTCCTTGGAGAAAACTTTCACATCATCAAGATATACCAGCATAATATTATTTATCAGGCCTCAAAAGGCTATGTCCATAGCTCATTGGAAGGTGGCACCAGAATTAGATAGTCTGAAAGGAATTTTATTGTAATCAAATGTTCCCCACTTGGTTGTGAAGGCTATCTTGTGTTGATCACAGTCTTGCACCAAAATCTGGTTGTATCCTGAATACTCATCTAGGAGGGAGAAATGCTCACTACCTGTCACCATTTGAAAGATCTGTTGCATGCTTGGGAGAGGATAATGGTCTTTCAAAGAGACTCTATTGAGGTCTCTAAAATCAACACATAGTCTGATCTCCCCATTCTTTTTTCAAATAGGAACAAGATTGGCCAGCCAAGAAAAGTGTTTGATTGGAAATATTATCTTGGACTCAATCAACTTGGTGAGTTCCTTCTGCATGAGAGGTTCAATCATTGGGTTGATAGGCCTCTAATTCTACTTGATTGGCTTGGCACCTTCTTCTAGCTCAATAGTATGCTAGGCCATGCTTGGGTCAAAACTCTTCAAATCACTATATTCCCAAGCGAAGATATTGGCAAATTCTTGGCACAACAAGATGAAGGCCTGCCTTTCATGGTCTATGCACTCTTTTCCAAGTGTAAGAAGCTTGTCCTTGAATATTTTCACCTTCTCATGGTGCTCCTCCTTTGTTGCAATGCATGCCTTGTCGCTTCTCAATTGGTCATCTCCATTGGAGATACTCTCTAGAGTGACCAAACCTTTGGGGAGCTTATTGTTCTTCAGCTGAACAATTTGGTTGCCATATTGCTGCTATAGCTTTGCCTTACTTTTTGCAGCAAATTCCACTTCTTCTTGCAATAAAAGTGCTATTTGCTGGTCGCTATCAAAAACCTACCAGCTGGTGATATTTTCAAGTAGAGAGGGCCGGATCACTACCTTTAAGTGATGTGAGCTGTGGTCTCGACCTATTTCTTGAGGGATATTGAAATGGGAACCAACTTCTACCAGCCTATCTGCTTACCTGTTCCATTCTCTAAGAATGGAGGAAATATTGAAAGCAAATAAAATTTCCACTAAGTCCCATACCCTATGTTTGTAGGACTTTAGTAAAGAATTCTTTGTCAAATTCTAGCCTCATACCTGATTGACAATCAGTTCACTGTCACCAAAAACCTGTAGCTCTTTGATTCCTCTTTTCCTCACCCACTCCAAACCATGGATGAGGATTCATATTCTGCAACATTATATGTGCAGGAAAATTGGAACTAGAAAGCTAAAAAATAACTCTCTTTTGAAGGAGAAACCAACACCACTCCACCACCAGCTCCCAACTTACTTTTTGAGCCATCGAAGAATAGCTACCATAGACCTGAGCTTTCTTGGCTGGCTTTCATTAGATTTGGTACAAAAGTACCTTCTTCATGCATGTAATAAATTCTAAGGCCTGGCTCCTCTATGAATTTGTAAGGATCATGCTTAAAGTTGTCACTTCCCCATTCATCTAAGAGTAGGTCTACAACTCCTTCAAGGGTAGAGGATGGAGACTGGTCTTCTTGGAACTCTTCTTGGTCAATGATGGCATAGCTGACATTTGCTGCCTTGAGCGAGTAAGGTTCTAGATGATCTCTATGGAGTGGTTTGGATTCAATCTTGACTTTAGTCTCATACTTGGTTCTAAAAACTAGATAAGACCAATTCGCTGCCAAGTAGCTACGTATCTT
Organism: Torreya grandis; assembly: GCA_037957365.1. Lineage (NCBI taxonomy): Eukaryota > Viridiplantae > Streptophyta > Pinopsida > Cupressales > Taxaceae > Torreya > Torreya grandis. The sequence goes on along the minus strand of JARHVA010000761.1, from coordinate 885,981 downwards.
GGATGTAAAATCCCTGGATAAGCAAATGGCAAAGTAAGGAGGGACATCTGCCACTACCACATCATGAGGAACTAAGAAATTTAGGCAAGCATGCAGCGTCAAGCTCAAACCTCTTACCACCCCAACTATCTTTGCTAGGGTTCCATCTAGCTATAGGACTCCCTTGGTCATTTCTTCATATTTCAAGCCCAGCTTGTTGGCTATACATTTGGGCATCACCGAGGTACTTGCTCGGCTGTCAATGATGCAATTGTGCACCTAAAAATCTCCTATGACCAAGGACACATAAAAAGGAGGAACCTTTTCTTCTTTTTGGGCCTGACCTAAGGTGGAAGGCTGTCCATTCATCATCAAAACATTATTAGCTTTTGCTGGAATAGCTTGTTCATCTAGCTCATGCAATTCCTTTTGTAGCATGTCCTTTTGCCCTGGTATTGACAACAAATCCCACAAGGAGATGTTCATTTGAAACTTATTCATTTGGTCAACCACATTGACTCAAGGGTTGCCTTCCTTTAAATTTTCTTTGGAATTATTTACACCCTGAGGTGCAGGCCAAAGAGCTGAAGGTACAATCGATGGTCTGAAACTTGGGATTTTTTTTTATTTACGTGTGATGAAGAAAGTGTTGCTGACATTTGGGTAGTACCCTGAGCTTCTTCCATTTCTCTCCTTTTGAATCTTGTGTTGGCTGAAACACAGTCATCCTGATTGTCTGTAGCACCCACATAATTGATTGAATAGAATTCACCTTCCAGGTGATTCATGAGAGTAGAATTAGGCTGGGTCTGATTACGACTAGTGCTGGGTTGTATTGGAGCCTCAAAACCTTGGGAATGGGTGGCTGCCTGATTCTCTTGCACATTTGGGAAATAACCCATCATTTCATTTGTATAAATAGCTTGCTCTTGACCATATCTCATGGTTGAACAACTTGGCTGCTCTTGCACCAAATTGTTTTGAACGGGTACCATAACCTTATATGATGAAGGGGTGCCTGGGTTGTAGCCTTGAAAGGGTTTGGTCTGAGTAATATAACCCTATCCTTCATTGTAATTTTGGAAAGGGGGTCTAGGAGCTTGACCATACTACTGGTATCCTTGGTTTGTTCAGTTTCTTTGAGCTTACTGCCTTTTAATAGCCACAAGTTCATTTGACATACTTTACAATAGACTTTAACTTCATGAAGTTCATTGGATGGAGTAGCAGTTGGATTTTCCATGCTAGGTAGAAGAGCTAAGGTGGGAGTAGGGGTCTGGATTGGAGGCAAAATTTTAGGGAAAAGTGGCATATGGGGTCTAGGAGCTATCTTCCCAGCCTGCACTATGCAATTTTTAGCTGCTATAGCTATGTCATAGGTGGCAGGCAACACATGTCCTCCCATGGATTGTATCATAACAATGATATCACTATTCAATGCTCTAAAGTAATATAGGAAAGTATAGCTAGGAGTAGGTTTTACCAGAATGGGGATTCTATCCCATGTCTTCTAAAATTGAGTGTTGAAATCCTGCATGTATTCATGTGGAGCTCTTTTCATGGTAGTCAGTTGCTCAGCAAGTGAGAGGTGGTCACTCTTTTCTCTAAAATAGTCTATCAAGTGAGTGCCCAATTCATTCTAGGAATTGATTGAATTTATATTCAAAGTCCCATACTAGTCTAGAGCTTTGCCCTTGAGAGACAATGCCAACAATCTGATTGCAATATTCTCCTCAATGACATTGTGAATATTGCAGAGGTTAGCAATATTTCTAATGCATTCAATGACTGTAATGGGCCCCTCTCCATCAAAGGGAGGCACACTTTTGAGGAATGCTCCAAGAATTGGGTCATAATGCTAGAGATTCAAGGGGATCTGACCATGAAAAGTCACAAAGGGTAGTGCCATAGCTATGACGGGATGTAACTGCAGCCTTGCTGCTTATGTGTTCTTTACAGTAGATTTGGGAAAGTGGCTTACTGAATAAGGATGGGTCCTCTTAAACCTTAGTCACTTTGCTGAGTTCAAAGGCAACTCAATGAATTCAAAAGGAACACCCTTGGCAGCAGACTGTGTGGTGATTTTAGGCATAGGAGGTCAGATTGGTCTTTGATCAAAAAAATGAAGCTCTTACCAGTGGAGTCACCAGATGCTGAAAATGATTGGTTTGCTGTAATAGGACTAGCATCAATCCTAAAACTTTACTGAGTTAAAAAACTGAATCCCATTGGGTGTGCCAAAATTGTTGACGCAGAAGATTGCACCCTTGGCAGGAGGTCGAGCTCCTGCCTTCCACACGTCACAATGGAAACTCCCCTCTCGCCTGTGAGACTAGCGAAGCTGGAGGGGAGAGTCTCTAGGTAAGGGCTATCTCCCTTTGATGCATCTAATTTGTTCCAATGAGTTCTAATACATATATATAGATATATAATGGGGGGGATGAAAAGGGAGAAGGATTATACGAAAACAAAACTACTGTAAAAGAGGTGATGCACCAAATGATTTGACCTACTCACACTCACACTCTGAACCATACAAGCACATACGTACACTTCAACTGGTAAATGGATTAGATTGTAGGAAGTTTAATAGGGAGGCTTTAATGGAACACATAGAAAATAGGGACTCACCATAGGTGCTGTGGAAGGGGCACACTGTATAGTAGCTTCTTTCTGTCTCTGCGCTTCTAGGTATAGCTCTTCTTGTCACCTCCAAGAATGGCACCTTATAGACACCAGGTGTGTTGGTGTTAAACCTGTGAAAGTATTAAGAAGTAATGACTAAACACAAAACTAATACTCAGACACACATAGAGATATCTAACCAAAATAGAGGTAAAAATGTGTTTATTGATTTCAGGTGAAAATTTGCCAGGGATTCGCCTTACAAATGTGAAAGATCTTTTTCTAAATGAGAAGTCTATAATATATAGAGGAAGGAAAGAGGCCTTTTTGGTGCCCTTTTTACAAATGACCCATGTGCGTTCTAATCATTGAGAAGAGCAAGCTGCTTAAACATCATATGAGAAATTATGGGCCGCATCGTTTGTCTGCTTACAAGACCACTCCTTCAAGGTGATTACGCGGCTTGTCTACTTATTAATGCAAAATGAAGAAAAATGAGTTGCACTGTTAGCCATTCATGCCTCTTAATGATTAATTCATAGACACTGTATCACCTGCTAGAGTAACTTCTTGAATCGGTGCCTCCCTTCACCACTTGGACTATCTGCCTGTTCCTACACTTGGCACTTTTCTCTCTTTGTTCTTTGGGCTCTTTGTTGGTGCTCAAATGGCTACTTATCTATCATAAAAATGACATTCATGGACCCGTCACCATTTGAAAAAAAATGGCTAATCTATCTTCTTAAAGTTGATAGCTTCCAGGACATCACTGTCCTTGGCAAATTCCTTTAGGCCTTTTCCTTTGACTCGCCCTCTGTTTCGGACCCTCCCAGAGGGGAAGTATCCCTTCAGGTCTGGAGAAATGCCCTTTATTTGG